>CM053770.1:165137454-165166553 GCA_028658325.1 Potorous gilbertii
CAGAGGAATGGCGGAATCATCTCAAGAAAATAACCTTCTATGGTCTTATTTTTTTTCCCTTTTCTGGGCATTTTCCCAGCCAGTTGCTTGACTTCTGAGAGTCCTCTCCACCCCACCCCACCCCCAGATCCGCCCAGCTAGTGCTTGGGGTCTGAGATTCAAATGCTGCTCCCCAGCCTCAGGGCTTTCAGCGGCAAGCCTGGCTTCTATTCAATGGAAGCTTATCTGCTGGTGCTCAGGTTGGGGCAGGGCTGCCTCCCAGGCCCAGTTCCCTCAGGGGGTTTATGTAGAGACCTTTTGTAATGGAGCTGCTGCCGAGCTCCTGCCTGCTCCAGGAGCCTCTGGCCACCTGCTGCCTCTGCTGCTGGTCTGTCACTGCCTCCCGAGGGGGCCTGAGTCCCAGAGACACCCCGCTCCCCTCTCAGCCCATCTCTCTCACTGACCTGTGCGTCTATGGGTGGAGGGGCCTTCGCAGCCGCTGGAGATTCCGGTCCTTGAAGCCTGCTTGGATCTGCTCGCTCCTCTCAATGCCGCGTGGCTGGGGCAGGGCAGGGCAGGGGAGGGCTCCGCTCCTGTCCGGGGCTCGATGGACCTTTGGGATCGGTTTTTCAGGGCTCTCTGCAACGGAATTCTCCTTCACTGTGTTGCTGCGTGGTTTCCACTGTTCCAGAATTTGTCAAGAGTTCTTTTTAGAGGAAATCCATGGGCTGTGGGTTCAGAGCTAGCAAATGTGAGTCTTTCTACTCTGCCATCTTGGCTCTGCCCCTCTTCCATCATTTCTTACAGCACAGTTGTATTCCACTACATTCATGTACCATAATTTGTTTAGCTATTTCCAAACTGATGGGCATCTACTTTATTTTCATTTCTTAGCAATAACAAAAAGTACTGCTATAAATATTTTAGAGCATATAGGGCCTTTTTTTTCTTATCAATGGCTTCCTTGGGGCATATGGAATGTCTGGTTCACAGGATATGGACATTTTAGTCACTTTATTTGCATGGTTCCAAATTGCCTTCTAAAATGGCTGAACCATTTCACAGCTCCACCAACAATGAGCATGTACTCATCTGCTCAGCTTCCTGAATTTATATTGCCATTTTTGCCAATTTGCAGGGTGTGAGGTAAAACCTCAACATTCTTTTAATTTTCATTTCTCTTATTACTAGTGATTTGGAGCATTTTTTATGTGGTTTCTCCTTTTACTTCTACTTTACTTTACTTTTACTTTACTTGAAGTCTGATTAACTGAAACTCTCTGAAGTTATCAATGATCTCATAGTCTTTTTTTAAACCTGATCCCTCTCAAACTCTCTGCAGTCCCTTTGACAATGCTGATCCTTTCCTTCTGGATACTCTGTCCTCTTTAGGTTTACATGACAGTGCCCTCTCCTGGCACTTCTCTGTCTTTTCTATGTCTCCTTTGCTAGATTTTCATCCAGGTCATGCACACCAAGGTACACCCCAAAGTTCTGTCCTAAGCCCTCTTCTTTTCTCTCTCTATTCTTTCCCTTGGTGATCTTATCAGCTCCTTTGGGTTCAAAGAGCATCTCTTTAAATGATTTCAGATTTAAAAGTCCAGTCTTTTTCTCCTGAGCTCCAGCCCATATAACCAACTTTGAGTTTCTTGAACTGAATGTCTTGCAAGTATATCAAACTCGGGGATGCCCATCAATTGGGGAATGGCTTAATAAATTATGGTATATGAATGTAATGGAGTAGTATTGCGCTATAAGAAATAATGAACAAGAAGACTTCAGGGAGGCCTGGAAGGACTTATATGATCTGATGCTGAGTGAAAGGAGCAGAACCAGGAGAACACTGTGCACAGCAACGACCAGAGTGTGCGAGAATTTTTTTCTGGCAGACTTGGAACTTCGTAATAATGCAAGAACTTACTAAAAAAAAAAAAATCCCAATGGTAATATTTTAACACAAAATGTCTTCCACACTCAGAGAAAGAAATATGGAAGTCATTCACAAAATGTAGCAGATCATGTTTGTATATGTGTAAGTTTTAGTGTATTATGTTTTGATTTGTTATATGATTTCTTCCATTTATTTTAGTTCAACTACATAACATGATTATTGTGAAAATGTACTCAATAGGAAAGTATATGTAGAACCTATACAGAATTGTGGGGAGGGAGGGGGTAGTGGGGGAAAGGTGGGGGGGGACGGGGGAATAAAATCTTAATTTTAAGGATGTGATTGTAGAACACCAAAAAAATAAAAATTAATTAATTAATTTAAAAAAAGTGTATCAAACTCACCATGTTCAAAAGAGAGTTCATTGTCCTTCCCCAAAAACCATTCCCTCTCCCCAAATTCCCTATTACTGCTGAGGGCACCACTATCTTCTTTTTTCACTTCATCTAGTCAGTTGACAAATCTTGTCTTTCCACCATCACAACATTTTTCCTATATGTCCAGCACTTAACACAATAGTAGGTACTTAAGAAATGTTTATTGAATTGAATGTCCCTCTCTCTATACTCAAATAGTTACCCCCTCAGTACAAGGCCTTATCTATTTGTCTGAACAGCTTTCTAATTGGTCTCCCTGACTCATATCTATTCCTACTCCAATCTGGTGCAGGTGCATTCATCCTTCCTTGCCAAAGAAGACTATGCCATCAGAGAAATGATGACATGACTTGCACTTGACAGTTTTGAGTGAAGGAGGGCTGTGCAGGTCACCAGCCTCACTTCTCCTCCAGAGCCATCTGAATCCAGTGACCAATACTCATCAGGATGACTGGAGATGACCCAGGATGAGGCAATTGGGGTTAAGGGACTTGCCCAAGGTCACACAGCTAGTGAGTGTCAAGTGTCTGAGGTGAGATTTGAACTCAGGTCCTCCTAACTCCAGAGCTGGTGCTCTATACACTGTGCCTCCTAGCTGTTCCTCAAAGTGATTTTCCTAAAGTCTGACCAAGTCATCCCACTTCTCAACAAACTGGCCCCTTTCAACCTTTCCTGTCTTCTTACACTATATTCCCCACCATAAACTCTACAATTTTGTTTCACTGTCCTACTTGCTATACTCACATAACCTGCTATCTCCCTTGGCATTAGCTGAACCCCATGCTTGGAAAATTATCCCACCATACCTCTGCTTTCTGGATTCCCTGGTTTCCTTCAAGATTTATTTTATATCCTACTTTCTGTAGGAGGCCTTTCCTGTCCTCCAGCCCTTTAATAGTCCCTTTCTTTTGAGATCATTTTACTGAGTATTTATGTACATTGTCTCTCACATTAAAATGTGACACCTTTGGGAGCAGGGGCTATTTTTGCCTTTCTTTGTATCCTTAGTGCTTAGCACAATGCCTGATACACTGTTGTTCAGTTATGTCTGACTCTTCATGACCTCATAGATCCTAGCACACCAATGGTGTTTTCTTGGCAAAGATATTAGAATAGTTGGCCATTTCTTCATCCTGGTACATAGTAAGAGCTTAATAAGTGCTTGTTGAATGACTTTATCTCTAGCCCCTTGTACAGTGTCTGACACATAACAAATCTTAATAAATGCTTGATTAATTTAAATGAATTGGGAGAGTAAGCTTAGTACAGGGCATAGAGAGCTGACCTCAGAGTGGGAAAATACAAGCTGAAATTTTGACTGACACATATCAGATGTGTGACTCTAGGCAAGTCACTTAATCTTTCAACGGCCCAGGCAACTCTCTAAACTAATAGTTACTGAGAAGGTGCAGATCAGCATTAGTAGAGGTGGTTCCCTATACTAACAGAATCAGAGATCCAGTACAAAAACAAAACACTAGAATTAAAATGAACCACCTAGCTCCAGGAGCATTCCAATATGCTTTCTGACTAGTTCAGACTGTTTGGAACTTATACATCTATATCTGATTCTTTAAAACTTCTGATCATTCTTCCTAGTTCTTTCTACCCTTTACAGGTCAGGAAGAACAAATCTATTCACATTTCTTCAAATACTTCAAGACAATTATCACTTTAAAACCTTAAAGTGTTGTTAAAACTTAAAACCTCACTAACACTTTTGGGAAACTCTGTATAACTGTCACTTATCCCATCTACCCTAACTCTTCTCTACCTGTCTGCAGGCTCCTGTCTCTTCCTCAGTTCCTTCACATGGCATAATTTCAAGGCCTTCACCATCCTAGGTACCATTCTGAATGCCCTCCTAGTTTATCAATGTCATTTCTTAAATTGTAGTACCTAGAACTAAACCCAAGACACCATATAAGGTCTGACTAGGATAGAGAAGAAGGAACTATTACCTCTGTGGTGATAGATATTATGCCTTTTTACAAAACATCTGCATTAGATTTTGGGAGCTGCCACCTCATATTATTTACTAATATTGAGATTGCAGTCCACTAAAACCCCAGATCTTTTTTCAAACAAAATGCTGTCTAACCATACTTCCTCATTCTTATACTGAAGTTGATCCAAATTATTAATAGAAACACTGGGATTTTTTTCCAGGTTGACCTAAAGGTAGCCTGGGTAAACAATTAACCCATAGGGTGCACTCAATTGGGACTGACCGTGATAAATTCTGATAATGGTTAATATTTACATAGCCCTTTGTACTCTATATATGTATGTCCTCTGATTCTCATAACCCTGTGATGTAAATCTCAAAGGCATGAATGAGCACGCCCTCTGCTTTACGAAAGAGTAAGAAGGCTCAGAGGGACTTGCTCTGGGTTACACAGCTAGTAAAGTGTTGGAGGCAGGATTCTAATAGTTTTGATCTGGCAGTCTGCTGGCAGCCATCTTCTCCTGCCCCAAACAGTGGCCATTCTCCTTACGGAGTAGCACCCCTCTACATGTGCCCTCCATCTCATTCTATCCCATCTTCTCCAGTAAGTGGTCAGCTTGAGCATCCTCACTTTATCAGTAATCTTCAATCTCACTGTCTATTGGTTCCTTCCCTATTGCCAATCCTTCAAAACAAAACAAAACAACCTCATTTACTAATTATTCTTCAATATCTCTCCTCTTTTTCAGGATTAATTCCTTGAGAAAGCCATATACAATTGGTTCCCCCATTTCCTCTCCTTTTACTCTCTTCCAAACCCTTGGGAGTCTGGCTTCATTCAGGTGAAACTGTTCTTTCCAAAGATGCTAATAACTTCTACATTCCTCTCTCTTGACCTCTTAGTAGCTGAGGCCACTGTCAATCTCCCTCTTGTAGAAACTGTCTTCTCCAGGATTTTTTGGTTTTGTTTTGTTTTTGGTAACAGTGCTTCTCTTACCTGCCTGACTGGTCCTTCTTGGTCTCCTTTACTGGTTTTTATCCAGGTCACATCCACTAAGGTTGGGTATCTTCCAGGGTTCCATCCTTGGCCCTCTTCTCCCTCTATAATATCATGCTTGGTGATGACATTAGTGGAGTCAATTATCATCTTTTTTCAGATGATTCTCAGAACCATTTATCTACCCCTAACATCTCTCCAGACCTCCAGTCTTGCCTATTGAATATTTAGCAAATGAATTTTAGACAGCATGTCTAAAACAAAAGACGTTCTCATTTCCCTTAAAATCTCTCCTCTTCCAAATTACCCAGTTAGTCTAGGTGTCACCTTTGCCTCCTGACTTGCATTCACTCCAAATATCTAATCTGTTGGCCTTATTTCTACCTTCAAAACTTCTCTTGAATGCATCCCCTTCTTTCCTTTGTGGAAGCTGGGTGGCAGCATCCTAGTGGCTGTACCCTGAGACACTCTCATCACCTCTCACCCGGACTTCAGCACTCTGCTGGTATCTGCCTGCCACAAGTCTCTCCCCACTGCAGTCCATCTTCCACTCTGTTGCGAAAGTGAGTTTCTTTGAGCACGGAGTGACCAGTTCACTCCTTTAGTCAATAAACTGCAGTGGTTCCCTGATTACTTCGAGAATCAGATAAAAAGTCCTTTCTTTGACTTTTAAAACTTCACAACCCGATCCCTACCTACCCTTCCAGCTTTCTTCTACTTCACTATCCTTCACCTAGCGCTGTTGCTAGCTGCTCCTAACTTCAGTCATGCCTTTGCACTGGCTGTTCCCCATGCCTGCAATGATCTCCCTCCTGTCTCCTGGTTTCCCTGGCTTCTTTTAGGATAGCAAAAATCCCAACCTCTACAAGAGGTCTTTCCCATTTCCACCGGCCCCGCCCCATCCCCATGAATACTTTCCCTCTTAGATTATCTCCCATTTATACCCTATGTATGTACGTAGTTGTTTGCATATTTTCTCCCCATCACACCCGGAGCTTCTCGAAGGCAAGGTCAGTACTTTCGCCTTTTTCTTTTCTGTTGTTTTGATCCCTAGCGCTTAGCACAGTGCCTGGCACACTGCAGGCTGACTGTGGATCACCCTGGGTCAGCTAAGGACAGCCGTGGGGGGGGGCCTGGAGAATTCGCGCCACAGGAGCGAAAGAAACCCAGGCGGTCAGGTGTGAGCACGCGCGGGACAAAGACCGGGCCTGGAATGGCACGGGTGAAGCCCGGGCTCGGTCCCCAGCTCCCCTCCCACACACTCTCCCTGCCAGTCCCCATCCTCCACCCCGGGGCACGCGCGGGGAGACCGACCGGGAAGGCCGGGGGAGCCGGGGCGCGCTCCGGCCCAGGAGCCCCTGCCAGCCCCAGGGCCAGGATACTTACGGCTCGGGCCGTCAGAATCCCGGGGACAAGCGAGCTACCAGCTGCCGGAGAGCAATGGCTAAAGCAGGAGCCACCGCTTCGCGGAAGTCTCACTTCCTTTTTTTCTTCCTTCTTCCTTCACCCGCCCCAGACCACTCCCACCAGGGCCATCTCCAACTCGCCTTTAAAGGAGAAAGAATCTGAACTGGTTGTGTCTGGGCACACAACCTCCCCAGAGAAGGACCCAAGGGCGAAGGATATACACAATCAGTCTGCGGACGATCGGGAATTCGAACCCACGTTCTCTCACTGCTGGGCGCTCTCCAAGTGAAATCACAGAAACGAGAGATTTCAGAAGTCGTTCAGTTCAAGTGAGCAAAACGGCTCCGGGCTAGCCACCTGGGCACACAAAGACAAAACGAAGGTCTCAGCGCTCAAAGAATTTACATTTTGTGGCCCATCACTGCTACAGTATCATCCACAAATGGTGTCATGAAGAGTCAGACATGACTGACACCCTCACCAAGAAATTGGAAACTCTTTGACTGTTGAAGGAAACTTATTAGATCCCATACATCTAAATGAATGATGTCCCTTCTAAAGCAGTCACTTTAGAATGTTGCCATTGCTGAAATAAAATTCAGAAAGATGTGTCTAGTCAAACAGAAGAAATGGAAAATCACAAGAAACATTCCTCAACAAGAGGTTAAAAAAGATCAACAATTTTCCAAAAAAAGAATTCCAAGTTGTCAATGACTGTACGAAAATATATTCTAAATTATTAATTGTAAGAAAAATGCAAATGAAAACAACTCTTTAAGTTTTATCTCAGACCCTTGCAGCAGTGACAAAAGAAGACAAAAAAAATCAAGAAACAATGTTGAGAGACCTTTGAGAAGAGATGTACGCTATTGTTGGTGAAGTTGTGAATTGGTCAATTTTGATCAATTTCTTGGAATTATGCAAGAAAAGTTTCTAGATTGTATTCTCCAAATCACTGACATAACACATACTCCAAAGAAGTCTAGACAGAAACAAAGATCCTACATGTGTCAAAATATTCATAGTACAATTTTTATGTGTAGAAAAAAAGAACCAGAAACAAAGTAGGTATCATCAATTGAGGACTAGCTGAACAAACTGGAATATGCAGGTAATGGAATATTATTTGTAGTAGGAAATGATAAATATAAAGAATTCTGGGAAACATGAAAAATATGTATATGAGTTTATGAAGAGTGAAATTATTATTTGCCCTTCATACTTGAAAAGGACCAATGATATCATAATGCTACAGTTAGGATATAGTGTGTTTCAATTGTGACTGATCAGTCCAACACGAACTCAAAAGACCCTACCACAAGTCAGGCCCAAGTAGTTCATCTGAACATTTGGTTGGAGGTGTCTTGGAGCATCTCACGTTTCCCTTAAGCTACTTCAGATCTGCTTTGTTCATGGAGCACAGAGCCTTCCTTGATGCAGGCAGTCCCCAGCCTGGTGGTCTATGCTAGTGTCTCCCCTGTCTCACAGTCATAAAACTAAACCAGAAAAATACAAACAGTAACTACAACAGTGTAAATGAAACCAAATGCTGGGTAATTGAAAAACCAATAATAGTCCCAGAAAACAGATTTTGAAATATGAATAGTCTTGAAACAGATGTATAAAACATGCCTGTGTTCTCTTGGTCTGAAGACAAACCATTAACAAACATTGTCAGATGTGTCACTGTATCAGTTTTTTTATTTTTATTTTTTTGTTACAAGGAAGTTTTAATCAGTTGAGGAAGAAAAGGAAGGCAAGTGTTAGTATCAACTAAATTACAGTTAACACAAATGCATATCCAACTGTCTGCTGGGGAGATGCTATGCCTCTTTTCATCATGTATTTAAGAATATATTTGCCATTTAAGGTTTTTATAACTGCAAATGTCATTTTTCTTTTGTGAATGTAAACAAATCGATATTGCTTGATAAAGAATGAATACACATACATTTCTACATACTTGTAAGTTAAGGTCCCTTTCTCCCTATTAGGATCTTGAAGTAGTTTATTCTCACTCCTAGAATCTAGGCAAATATTTTTATGTTGAATCTCAAGGGAGAGCTCCTTAAAACAAAGACTCTTGTCTTTTCACAAGAATATACCTTATGGCCATTACTCTTGGCCTTGGTCAAAGCCATTTAGAATTAAAAGTCATTAGGAAACTATTAAAAATCCAGTTTCTAGGAAGAGTTTAATATGTATCAGAGATGGAAAATGTTTCCATATGTAGCTATAGTTTTAGAAGTTGGTATACACATTCCTTGAACCTCAGTGTAGCAATCCCTCAGGGTTGCTCCTCAACTTACATTTGCATTAGTGACAGGCATCTGCTATATTCTTCCAATTAACCTACAATGAGGTCAGCACAATAATTCAGTAGACCTTCAGGTTGGTAATCAAATGCCTCTTGTGCTGACCTCATTATTGTATGCCTACAAGACCTGGATGGTGTAGCAGTGCCATGCCAGGAAACTGAATCAGTTCCGTTTGAATTAGAAAAATTTTGAAGATTACCTGGAAGGATAAGGTGGCAGACACTGAGGTCTTTACTCAACTAAACTGCAAGCATTCAAACTCTGCTCTAGAGAGCACAACTCTGATGGGCTGACTACATTGTTTGAATGCAAAATGTAAGTTTGCCAAAAAGACTATTTAATGGAGAACTCACACAGGGCAAGTGCTCAAATTGTAGTCAGAAGAACAAGTACAGAGGGTACTCTCAAGGTCTCTCTTAAGGACTTTGGAATTGATTGTATGACATGGGAGACCCTGGCACAGGCTTGTTCATCATGGTGTGCCCACATCAGAGAAGGTACTATGCTCTATGAACAAAGCAGAATTGAGACAGCTCAAAGGAAACACAGGATGCCCAAATTTGGAATATCCACCCCAAATATTCACATAGACTATTTGTGCCTGACCTGTGGTGGAGCATTCTGAGCTTGTATTGGTCTGATCAGCTACAGTCAGACTTAATGAAACTTGACTCTTAACATAGTGATGTCATTTTGGTCCTCTTTCAGAACGAAGGACAATAACCAACGATTTATAATTAGCCAGCACACACAATTAGTTTTTAGCAAAAGATATTTACTAAAATTAGAACAGTAGTTATAAAACATTTCTTCTCTCCCAAGAAATTTGAGCTGACTCTCCCACTAATACCTACAGAAGAGGGATGGTAAGAATGAAAGAAATAAATGCCACCAAGACACTCATAATTCCAGAACTGCCACTCCTTGAAGTCCCTTCTCTACTCTCTGCATGCAGTCTTTTCTTCATTTCAACTCCTGATTGCTTCTCTCTCTCTTGAATTTTTAGCCGACTTTCTTCTCTTCTACCAGGTACATGATGCACCTTGAAATTGCTTCTGGTTTCAAGTGACTATCTCATTGTATGTGTGTCTGTCTTCGGTGTGTATTTTTGCTTCATCACACTACTTCCAACTCTCTGAATTGACTCAAACTTCTTAATGGAGTGTCTTCTTCTGGGCAGGTAGCCATGCTGCTAATTGTCAGAGGAAATAGGGGATAGGGAAGAGAGAGAAATCCAATTTTTCCCTCGATGCAGGGCTCTATTGCACATCTATCTCCTGGCATGTAGTCCTGAACTCCTAGATCTGACCAGAAAATTGATGGAGGCTGAACCTGAGAGCCAGAAAAAAAAAATCACAGAGGTTTTGTCCTGTCCCTAGTTCTCCTGACAACTTTGCTTGTACACAGAATATCCTTTGAGAAATGCCATTAGTATATACAAATTTCTCTCTCTTAAAAAAAAAAAGCAAACAAAAACCTTAACAAACCTCAGCTTTCATGTCTTCCTTTCCTCTCTCTTTTGGAAAAGAAAAAGGGAAACAACAGTCTTGCAACAAATTTTGTTGTTCAGTCATTGTCTTAACTCTTCCTGACCACATTTGGTGTTTTGTTGGCAGATATTGGAGTAGTTTGCCATTTCCTTCTCCAGCTCATTTTATAGGTGAGAAAACTGATGCAAACCCCTGACTTACTCAGGGTCACATAGTAAGGATCTGGGGTCGGATTTGAACTCAGATCTTCCTGTATCACCTAGTTGCCCTTGCAACAAATATGCATAGTTAAACAAAACAAGTTCCAATTCTTGGCCACGTCCAAAAAAATCTGTCTCGTTCTGTACCTCCAGTCAGTCATCATCTCTGTCCAGTGATGGGTAGCATAGTTTACTTTTAATTGCTGAATCTGATGACCTTTTCTCAATCCTTATCCTTTTAAAAAAAATCTTTCTATGGTATTTGACACTTTTAATCACACTCTCCTTTGGGATAGCCTCCCTTCTGTGTCCTTATAACTCGCTATCCCTCTGTTCTCCTACCTGTCTTACCACGTGTACCTGTCTTACCACTTTGCTGGCTCATCATCCATATCATGCCCCTAACTGTGGATATACCCCCTGATCTTTGTCTTGGCTCCTCTTTGCTCCTTTGTCCGTATTCTTTCACTTGATGGAGAAGTGGTTACAGTAGCAGGCAGGGACAGTCCAGACCCATGTCTCACCTAGCATTGTCTATAACATGCCTGGGAACTGTGATCATTGTTACTTACCTGCTAGCAACCACTGCCCCCCACAGGCTTGGCAGTCTCTCATTTCCTGTTTCTCTTCCTATGCCTATATTATCTTTAACCCCCCACTCTCTTTCTTATCATCCCCAATCTACTCAGCTTTTCCTAAACATGCCCTACTACAGCCCTGCCTCCCCCTTCCACTATGCCCTATAGAAGCCTGATGCCATAATTAAAAAAAAAACAACTCCTCTTTGTCTTCAACCTCTTTCTTTCACTATCTTTCTATCTCGTAATCCTCAGAGTCCTAACTCTTCTTAATGACCCTGTATCCATGTATATCCTCTCCATAACTGGCTTTACCTTCTATCATTTCCTCTCTCCCACAATGGCCCTAGAGGCAAAAGCAGAATGCTCCTTGCTTTTCACTGCCACTTCCAGACTATCCATTCACTCCTAACACTTAGCCATCTTTTCTTTTGAAATCCACTAAATCAAGATTTTTCATCTGATCTAAATCATGATGATTATTACATCAGCCTCTATGTCATTCTTCCTCCTTTCTCAAAAAAAAAAATCACATTTATGTTTCCTTAAACTCCCTAGTCTCCTGATTTCTCAACCTTCTTAAATTCCATGGTCTACCTTTTCACTCTAACTTATCCACACATAGGGATGGTCACACACTAAATGTCACCTTGACTCACAAGTTTCCACTACTTTAATGATCTGACTAGAGTTACCAAGCCTTCATTTCTTCCTATATCTCGTTCTGCTTAAACCAGGGGTGGGGAACCTGCAGCCTTGAGGCCACGTATGACCCTTTAAGTCCTCAAGTGTGACTCTTTGACTGGATCCAAACTTTGTCCTCAAGGCTGCAGATTCCCCACTCCTGTCCTAAATTATTCTCTTAAACCTGAGACTTCCATTCCCTTCATCTTCACCTTCCAATTTCACTTTCTTCTTTTTCCTGTCTTGACTTTATAGTTAATCATTTCAATTCTACACAGTTGTCTTGCTCTGAAATCTCTCACCCCGTAAACACTCATAACAAAATTCATCTGGAGAAACAAAAGGTCAAGAATCTCAAGAGAAATTTTTTTTAAAATGGAAAGGAAAGAGGCCTAGTAGCACCAGATCTCAAACTATACAACAAAATAATAATCCGAATTATTTGGAACTAGTTAAAAAATAGGAAAGGTGACCTGTGGAACACTTTGAGTACACAATATATGGAGGCAAATGAATGAAGTAACATAGTGTTCAATAAAAGCAAAGACCCCAACTATGGGGTCAGAGATTTGTTATTCAACAGAAGGTTCTGGGAAAATGGGAAAGCATTTTGTCAGAAATTTAGTTTTAGATCAACACTTCATACTCATGTACCAATATAAATTCCAAATGGACACACAATTTAGATACATAATTAACATTACATCTTTAAAAAATAGAGGAGTAAAAAAGGAAATGTCTTTTAAAAAACCGTATTTTCCCTAATTACATTTAAAACACTTTTTAATATTCATTTTTTAAAAAAATTTGAGTTCCAAATTCCTTCTCTTCTTCCTTCTCCTCCCCCCTCCTGAGATGGTAAGCAATCTGATATAGGTTATACATATACATTCATGCAAATGCAAAATATTTCCATATTAGTCATATTGTGAAAGAAATACAGAGAAAAAAAGTCATGAAAAAAATGAAAAATAATATGCTTCAATCTTCATTGAAAGTACACAGTTCTTTCTCAGGAGGTGGATAGCATTTTTCACCATCAGTCAAAAAAAGAAATACCTAATGGTTAAAAGTTTATGACCAAACAAATAGAGAGGATCATGAGAGATAAATGAGACAGTTTTAAAAACATAAAACTGAAAAAATTTGGCCCAAATGAATTTGAGGTTGTTAAAATTAGAAGGGTGACAGTTAACTGGGGAGAGGGAGATTAAGTTATTTGGGGAGGTGGTGCCAAGATCAACAGCTTGCATGTTTACAACGGTATTGAAACAAAATGAGGGGAAGAACTATGTTTCCTTTAGGGAGGGTATGGATGAAAATGACAAAGGGGAGGTATGGATACATCAGGGGAGGGAGTATATACATTGAAGATCTGAGGTATAAAATTAGCATAGCATGAGAAAACTATCAAGGCAGGGTGTTTCTGTTTAACGTAAGAGACCTAAAACATTTTATCCATTCTTCAAACTTTGGTACTCGAACATATACCCCAGGACGACTAGGTAATGCACAGTTATATCCAAATGATGTAACACTAGCAAGAAACCACCTGTTATTCTCTTTGCACATTAATGGCACACAAGAATCTCCCTTTTCATGCTTCTCTTGATTCTTGTGTTTGAAAGTCAAATTTTCTTTCCAGGTCTGGTCTTTTCATCAAGAATTCTTAAAAGTCCTCTACATCATTAATGACAATTATTTCCCCTGAAGTATTATACTCAGTTTTGCTGGGTAGGTGATTCTTGGTTTTAATCCTAGTTCCTTTGACTTCTGGAATATCATATTCCAAGCCCTTCAGTCCCTTAATGTAGAAGCTGCCAGATCCTGTGTTATCCTGATTGTTTTTCCACAATACTCTAATTGTTTCTTTCTAATTGCTTGAAATATTTTCTCCTTGACCTGGGAAATCTGGAGTTTGGCTACAATGTTACTAGGAGTTTTTCTTTTTGGATCTCTTTCAGGAGGTGATTGGCGAATTCTTTCGATACTTATTTTACCCTCTGGTTCTAGAATATCAGGGCAGTATTCCTTGATAATGTCATGAAAGATGATGTCTAGACTCTTTTTTTGATCATGGCTTTCAGGTAGTCCCATAATTTTTAACTTGTCTCTCCTGGATCTGTTTTCCAGGTCAGTTGTTTTTCCAATGAGGTATTTCACATTATCTTTTGTTTGTTCGTTCTTTTGGTTTTGTTTCGTAATTTCTTGGTTTCTCATAAAGTCATTAGCTTCCATCTGCTTCATTCTAATTTTTAAAGAACTATTTTCTTCAGTCAGCTTTTGAACTTCCTTTACCATTTGGCTAATTTTGCTTTTTAAAGCATTCTTCTCATTGGTTTTTTGGGCCTCTTTTGCCAATTGATTTTGCCTATTTTTAAAGGTGTTAATTGCTTTTCATGTTTTTTTGCATCACTCTCATTTCTCTTCCCAATTTTTCCTCCACCTCTCTAACTTGATTTTCAAAATCCTTTTTGAGCTCTTCCATGGCCTGAGACCACTGCATATTTATTTTGGAGGCTTTGCGTTCAGAAGCCTTTGAAGGCCTAAATTGTTCTTCCTAATTTGAAAGGATGGAAAAAAATACCTGCTCACCAAGAAAGTAACCTTCTATTGTCTTATCTTTTCCCCTTTTGGGGGCATTTTCCCAGTCAATTACTTGAATTTTGAGTTCTCTGTCAGGGCCAATCTCAGGGCTGAGATTCAGATTAGCTGCTTAATTCCCCCAGGGGCTTTAGGTGGAAGGTTCAAAAAATGGAAGCTGCAGCTGCAATGGCTGCTGTTGGGGTCCAGACCTTGCTCCCCTCTCCTGGGTGACTAAGCCCTCCCATTGACCTTGGAAGCTATCTGTGGCATTTGTGGGTTGAACAATCTGGGAACAGCTGCTGCTGGTGGCTCCCTGAAGTCTATTCAGGGAGTCCTGCCACATTGGGCTACACTCTGCACTTCCTGGGCTGTGTTATGTGCCCTCCTTGCTTCCTTGATTTTTCTTCTTTCTTTTGTTTTGTCTTTAAAAATATTAATTGTTATATTGGATGACTATCTGGGAGGCACAAGAAGAGAGATACTAGGGATAACTATAATGATGTAAAAACAGAAGACATAATTTTTTCCAAATATATATAAAGATAACTTGTAGCATTCATTTTTAGATAAAATTTTGAGTTTCAAATTTTCTCCTTCTTCCCTGAGATGGTAAATAATTTGTTATAGGTTATATATGTGCAGTGATATAAAACAAATTTCCATATTTGTCATGTTAAACTATTTTATTAGAGTATAACCTAAATTTTTTAAAAAAGAACATGCTGAATTTAGGTATGTAGAGATAGGGTTGAGACCATCTAACCCCATTTTACTATGATACCTTAATTAAGTGAGATGTCTCAATCAATTAATCAAACACAGACTTTAGACTATATCTGAAAACTCCTTTCAACTAAAGTGATAATGCACAGGTAGTCTGAGGATACTTGGTCATACCTCAAGAGGTTATCTAAAAATTATCAAGCTACTTAGAACCAGTATCTTTCCAGAAATTGATGCAACTTGGCCTTGTAGTAAAATCGCTGAGAAGGAATCACTTGGGGAGAAAGAAGAGCTTTCAGTTTTGGCCTAGGATAGGCTCTTCTTTCCAACCTTCCCTTTGGCCTGAGGAGGACTTTGTGAGTTTGGGTTGGAAGGATTTTGGATTTCCCATTTTCATTTAGTGTGTTCGATCAGTTAGTTAGTTGATGGCAGCATCTACTTTGGGAGTTAAGGACAGATTACCCCCAAGGGGCAGGGAAGGAGCTACTTTACTAAAGCTATTATCAAAATTATTTTTTTCAATGCTTCTGCAATGGAGTTTAAAAAAATCTTCATGCTGTGCATAAATATTGAAGACAACTTTTTCTAATTCCCTTCCCGGACTGGACTCCCAGACCTATCTTGAGGCAGAAATAACTATAATAGATACCAAGGATATATCAAGTCAAATAATCTAATCAGTCCAATAAGCTATACATATAATAATGTTTACTTATTATATGAGGCTTACTTAAGTAAGGTTTACTGCAAACCTCATTTGGCTTATCAGAGCTTTCTTCACAGTAGAAATACTTCTACCATTCCATACTCCTCCTCTGATTGGTGAGTTTGTCCCAAAACCTCCATTTGAGCAAGGACTAGCAGAGTGCTGGAGATAGCTTTAATTAGCTTATAAAATTGTTAAATTTTCAATGTGAGTGTTTATACCTTGTAAATTAGCCATGAATGCAAATCAAGGCTTGAGTTATTGTTCTGTTGATTGCCTAGGTTTAAGAAAGTATTAATAATGCAGAATCATTAATGTTTGCATACTTTTTTTCCTGGGTAGCTTGGCCACTTGTCAGTACATGCTTGTACTGTGTATTGTTCTAAAAAGATTTCTTGAGCCCAATAGGCATGTAGTAGAAGACTGAGGGAACGAATGAACAAAATTGTCACCAGACTGGACTCCTGGTGACTGTAGACTAATACTAATAAAGATAAGTGACATTTATATAGTGCTTTACATCCCTTACGTCATTTACCTTTGGGAAGCATCTATTTGCTTAAGCCTCTATGCTTACTACAAACCTAGTTCAATCCATAACTTCCTGGGCTCCTTCTGGACCTTGGGACACCCTCCTCCCAACTCTCTCCATTAGATATAAGCTCGTTGAGGGCAGAAATTGTCTGGCTTTTTGCTTATACTTATATTCTCAGGTCTCAACACAGTTACCCAGCATACAGTAAACAATAAATTTCTGGGTTTGTGTCTATTTATTAATATATTAATAATTACATAAACTAATTAGATTGGTAATCATTTTAGATCATTTGAACCTCAATAAGGGCCAGAGCCTGAACTAATCAATTAGAAGAAGCCCCTTGACCTAACAAATATTTTCTTCTCTTAGTAAACTCAGAGAATGCCTCTTCCTGTGTCAACAAGACCAGATGGAGCTGACTAAGAGCATTTTTCCTCTGTGGATGAGACTCTTATTAAGCAGACACTACCTTGAATAATGGGACTTTATCTTGTCTTAATGTATTATGGACATATACTATGTTAATGGCAAAGAAAACACAGATACCCTGGGTCTTAATTTCAATTGACATGTTGTCAACTCTTACCTTATTGTATTTACAATCTATTCAATTAAAAACATTCTTTTCTCATAATATGGTTAAACATATATGGAGATCATAAATTTGAGTGACATGGAGACCCTGAGTTGGGATTGTTCTAACACATAAAAAGGCTTGTCATTTTTATCAGACAGTCAGAATTCACATTCTGGTTCCTTGTACATAGAGGTTAGCTAGCTTTGGCTAACTTTAAGGGAATAAACAATATGAATTTACATATCATCTAGCTTGTTTGCCTCTTCCAACCAAACTTTCAGGTCAACAAGATCTAATAACTAGAGCAAAGCATCCTGGCCTGAGCTGCTGCTGTTATTAATAACTAAGTAGTACAACAAATAAAGGGCTGGACATTCAAATATTGCTTCAGATTAGTATCTGAACTAGTATTGGTTATATAGTTCTGGTCAAATTGTTTAATATCTCTACACCCCATTTCCTCATCTGTGAAATGAGTTCTACTATCCTCTAAGATCTCTTCTAGGGCTAAATCTACGATCCTCTAATCTGGTAACAGCAGTTAGGGACAAGCCGGAGAACGAAGGCAGGAATAAGTTTCCTCCATGGCATCTCCTCTGATCTTCTCCACCAGAAGTTAACTGTCTCCTCTGAACTCTCATGAAACTTCCTTTACACTTCTCCTAATGTGCTCATGCTTCTACTCTGAGTTACTCTTACTTTCTAACGTATCTTAACACCCTTATGAGATGGAAGAGGTCCTTGAGGTCAGGGACCATGTCTAAATTCCATATCCCACATAGTGTCCAACGCAGTGCCTATCACATAGTGGTCACTTTATGTGGAATCACATTGACTCTAACTTAATTAAGACATTCTCTTATTGAGGGAAGGGTAAAATGAAACCCAGAATCTCAGAATTTCCGAGTTGGGATGGACCTCAGAAGCTATATAGTCTAACTCATGCCAGTATAACATATTTGTCAAGCGTATCCAGCCTCTACTCAAAGATATAAAATGAGAGGAAACCCACTGTCCTCCAAAGCAGCCCAGTCTGCTTTTGGGTACCTGTCATTGTCACAAAATTATTACTGACATCAATCTCACATTTTCCTCTTGGTGACTTCCAGCAGTTTCTCCTGATTCTGCCCTGTAGGATCAATAATAGCAACAACTGTAGTACTAAGAAAAACAATAACTAACCTTTTTATAGCATTTGCTATATACCGACACTGTACTAACAGCCTGAGAAGTAGGTGCTGTTATTACTTCTATTTTACACATGAGGAAACTGAGTAAATAGATTGAGACCTACTCAAGGTCACATATCTAGTTAAGTGTCTGAGGTTGAGTTGGAACTCAGGTCTTCCTGATTCCTGACTTAGCGTTTTATTTACTGTACCATCTAGGTGTCAAACAGAACAAATCTAATCCATCTTCCAAATGGCAATTTTTCAAATATTTGAATAGTTACTGTGTTCATTCTGAGTTTTCTCTTCTCCATTCTGCATATCTCTAATTCCTTCGACAGTTTGTCGTATAGCTTAGCTCAAGACTCTCTCCTACCCTTCTTGTCCTCCTCTACCTTTTCAATGTCCTTCATAAACAGTGGTGTCCACAACTGAATCTTATACTTAGGATGTGGTTTGACAAGTGCAGAGTACAGTGGAAGCGTTACTTCCCTATTCCTGGAAGCTACATTTTTCTTACTATAGCCAACAATACATTGGGCTGCCCCATGACACTGCTGAATCATACTGAATAAGCCTTCAGCTCCTTCTTCAAATAAACTGCAGTCTAATTGTGTCTTTCCTGCCCTGCATCTTATTTTTGTGTAGCATTCTTCTAAGAGGCTAGTGAGGATCAGAGGTCTGGGAGGGACTAATGACTAGAGACTTGTCTATTTTCTTCTTGTTCCCCAAGCCAAGGAGAAAGAGAAGATGTTAACCTTGAGGGCAGTGGAGAATGGTGGATGTGAAGGACTTGTCAGAGTTCTATATGTTGAACCTTTCAAGGTTAATTGAACTTCAGGATGAGTGTCTACAGTGCCCTTAGTCAAGGGTGGAGAGGAGTGAAAGGGGCTGGGAACATTTTCGGGCATATAGGAATGGATGTCTGTCTGTGAGTCTAGCTTGAGGTCCTCTTCTCTTTCAGAGAAGAGAGATCCAGTCCCCTTTTATTCACCTTCATCTATTTCCTGCTCTTTCCCTATCCTCTTTTAGAAACAGGACAAAGGGAAAGCAAGCCACAGTGTTTCCCTGTTCTCCTGACTGCAGACTGAACTGATGGAATTAGAATTGTTAGTCTCTTTAAATAGTATATTAAAGTTTTCCATATATAAATTTGAAAATGAATTAAAATTGGATGGCAATCCAAGCTATCCCTATGTTACTAAGTTGAAAGCAAGTAGGGAAATTGAAAAGGAAGCCAGGAAACCTAAAGGTGATAGAGCAACTCTTCTTGTATCTGTCAGTCCTTCCCTGACTTGAGCCTTGAGCCCATAGTGATCTCTCTGTCCAATGAACTTCTAAAGTCTTAACAATACTACTCATTACACAGTCCCATACTGTTTTCTATTTTTATTTACTTATGATGCATATATGCATGCGTGTGGGAGTGTGTATGTGTGTGTGTGTGTGTGTGTGTGTGTGCTCTGTCTCCCTCATATTAGCTTGGGTAAGCCTTGTCTTGGGGCAGTTCACATTTTCTTCTTTTCTCCTGCCTGTTTCTCTTTCTTCCTTCCCCCTCTCTATGTTATCATAAAAATTGGGTAGACCAGAAGTAACTGCTCTTGCACTTCTCCAAAGTCTTTGGTTTTTAACCTTGAAGGGACTTGAAGTGGAACCAATCATGTGAACATTGGTGGCATTCATTTTGGTCAGGATCCCTCCTTGCATGCCTAAACACATGAGCAGAGAAGAGCAGTCAACTAGACAAGAAGGCTGGGTACGAACCTGACATACTTTCCAGACAGAGCAAAGTTAAGTATGGTGTCAAGATGTGGCCAAACATGGAAGGACTGAAACAGAAGCAAGCTCTGGAGAGCAGGTCAGGCAGGTCATGGGACAGTGAAATGCATAAATCCATAGGAGTTGATAAGATCACTAAGGGAAACATTATAGAAGGAAAAGAGAAGAGGGCTCAGGATAGAGCACTGTGGGATACCATGGCTAGTGGGTAAAGATCCAGCAAAAGATAATGAGGAAATCATGACTCAGTGAAAAAAAATGTCCTAGCCACAAGGATTATAGGATTACCTAGAAGAAATGCAATGGGATACAAAATGGAATAGCTGGGAAGGAAGAAATAGAGAGGAAAACTGATACCTTAGAAGAGGCAATGGAAAACCTCATTCAAGAATTAAATGCCCTGAAAATCAGAAAGGGTCACATAAAAAAATTTAATGAGATGATAAAATATATTAAAATAAAATCAAAAGACTTAAAAAATTAGAAGAAAATTAGTAAATATGACATAAAAAACAGGTCAAAGAGAGATAATCTAAGAATTATTAAACTACCTGAAAATCATATACCCCCCCAAATATCTGGATACATATTTCAATAAATTATAAATTAAAACTGTCCAGAATTATTAGAAACAGAGGCCAAAAGCAAAAATAGAAAGAATCTATTGGACATCTCCTGAAAAAAATTTTTTCCCAAAATGAAAACTCCCAAGAATGTCAGACAAAATCCAGAACTTCCTGTACAGAAAAGCAGAAATACTAAATCTACCATTACTTGATCACAATGCAATCACATTTTCTTTGATAAAGGACTCTTAAGGAAAGATTAAAATTCTAAAGAATTAATGGGAAAAAGAACAAATTGTAGGAGCAATAGAAAAGTTCACCAAAGCAAATGTCAATAAGCTAAACTTTGTGGGATATTGCCAAAGCAGCTCTTACGGGAAAATTTATATTTCTAAAAGCTTTCATTAATAAAAGAAAGAAAGCACAAATCAATGAATTGTCTGTAGTAATAGGTAAGTTTTTTTTGGGGGGAAAGATAATGATATCCATTTTGAATATGTTGAGTTTGAAATGCCTACAGGACATCCAGTTCAAAATATCCAATAGACAGTCGATGCATTCATGAATATTATAAATTCAAAGTGCCTGGTTTTGATGCTAATTAAAATATGTTGAAAATATTATGTGCATGTGTTATTTTTCTATCTGTATACTTATAGTTGGTATTTGAGTAGAAATATTACAAGTGCTTTTCTATGATTTCTACACTTTTGTTTCACCAGTAATTTGCATTCCTATTGTAGTTTTTTGTGTGTGTGTGTGTGTGTGTTACTTGTATACAACTATTGCTTGGTTATGTTATTAATGTGTAATACTGTGTTTCTAGTGCTTATTTTAGTATTATTTGTTTACTGAGTACTATAATCATAGATAAATTTAGTGAAAGAAAATACCTTGACTTGATTCCAGTGTATGGGTATAGAACAACCCAAAGAAGAAAACAATAGTGGAGCAGTTATGTACTCTGTACAATAATTTATACAATTAGCTTCCACTGTTCTCTTTTTCTCAGATCTGTCACAATTTATTTTCCTTCCTTCTTCCTTTTGCCCTTCCTTTCCTCCCTTCCTTCATTTCTACTTTCCTTCCTTCTTTTTCTTTTTTCTCTTTTTTTGTTTCTTTCTCCTTCCTTCCTTCCTTCCTTCCTTCTTTCTTCCTTCCTTTCTTCCTTTTTCTCCCCTTACTCTGTAATTCCTTTTCTTCTTTGATATGTTTTTCTCCACATACCTCTTTATTTTCTTATTTTAAGATAATCAAAACAAACAAAATGTCTCTCAAGCCCTCTGTCTTATTTGACTCCTTTATGTCCTCTGATGACATTAGGGTTCAAAAGAGACACTTGTGTCACTCCCCTTCTCTCTGTTAGAATACTCACATTTCATCATTATAAAGTCCTTCTCAATTGCTCACCTATATTTACCTTTTTATGTTTTTCTTTTTATCCTTGGTTTGTATTTCAGAGATTCTATTCAACTCTTTTAAAGAGAATTTTTGTTCATATTTTCTGTTTCTTATATCATCATAGTATCCAATCCCAAATGACAAATAATATTTTTTGGAAAGAAAAAAAAGTCAGCACAACTAATCAATACATTGAAAAAGTATGAAAATATGTGCAATGAATAACACTAGTTAGCCTCCCATCTCCACAAAGGGGTTGGTTGGGGGTGTCTTCTCATGTGTTCATCCCTTGTTGCTAAAGCAGACTATACCATCAAAGAAATAATGACATGACTTGCACTTGACTTTGTTTTGAGTGAGGGAGGGCTGTGTGGGTCACCAGCCTCACTTCTCCTTCAGAGTCACCTGGATCCAGTGACCAGATATTCATCAGGATGACTGGAGATGACCCAGGATGAGGCAATTGGGTTTAAGTGACTTGCCCAAGGTCACACAGCTATTGAGTGTCAAGTGTCTGAAGTGAGATTTGAACTCAGGTCCTCCTGCACTGATACTCTATCCACTGCAACATCTAGCTGCCCCTGTCTTCTCATATCTCTTTGTTTGAATTCCACTTGATCTTTATAATTTTGTTAAACTTACTTTCTTTTCATTTGTGTTGTTTCAGGGGTGGGGAATGTGCATCCTCAAGACCACATGTGGTCCTCTAGGTCTTCAAGTGTGGCCATTTGACAGAATCCAAACTTCACAGAACAAATCTCCTTTTGATGAGTGAATCTTTAGTATTTGGATTTATATTTATAAATTACAATTATAAAATTATAATTTTAGCAGATTTACAAATTGGACTTTCCCAACAGAGTGAGATTATATCTCTAGCTGCAGCCACTTCTGTGCAACTTCTTGCAGCACAGTGTTTTCAGCTTTCCAATATGTTTAACCCTCAAACAGAAGATGAACTTGGCTAAGATGCAGACATTAAAGATGATGTAATTGAAGAATTTAACAAACATAGAGGAGTCATCCATATTTATGTTGACAAAAATTCAGCTCTCTTTTTGTTCTGTGAAGTTTGGATTCAGTCAAAGAGCAACACTTGAGGGCCTAAAGGGCCACATGAGGCCTCGAGGCTGCAGGTTCCCCACCCCTGTAGTGGATATCATATTTTCTTGGCTATGCTTATTTCACTCTTCAGCAGTTCATGTAGATCTTTCCTTGCTTCTCTATATTCATCACATACCTCATTTCTTATATCACAGTAATATTCCATTACATTTTTGTACCACAGTTTGCTTAGCCATTCCCCAATGGATGGGTATCGACTATGCAGATGTTTCCAATTCTTAGCACAAAAAGTGCTCATATAAATAATTTAGAACACATGGGGATTTTTTTTCTAATTGATGGCTTCCTTGGGGTATAAACTGAATAACGGAGTTTCTGGTTCAAAGGATATGGATATTTTAGTCACTTTATTTGCATAATTCCAAGTTGCTTTCTAAAGTAGTTGTACCATTTCAAAGCTCCACCAACAGTTTACTTCTCTTTTCACAATCCCTCCAACACTGACTGTTGCATTTTGGGGGTCATTTTTGCCAATTTTCAGGATGTGAGGTGAAACCTCAGAGTTGTTTTGATTTGCATTTCTTTTATTATTAGTGATTTGGAGCATTCTTTCATGTGATTATGAATACTTCACAATTTTTTTGAGAATTTTTTTATATATCTTTTGACCATTTATGTATCAGGCAATAGATATTAGTCATATATACACATACACAGACACACAGACACACACAGAGACACACAGACACAGACATATGCGGATCTTGCGTACCAAACCTTTATCAGGAAATTTGATACAAAGATTTTTTCCCATTAGACCACTTTCCTTCATTGATAGATAAATTAATGTTGTCTGTGTGGAAGCTTTTCAGTATCAAGTTTCCTCTTCTGTTGTAGACGCAGCATTTTGTTCCTTTGGTTGCTTTACTTTGATTGTTTTTTTAAGTAGCCGGGTTCCCACTGGCTCTCCTTTCTTCATCACTGACTCCCTCTTCTCATCTAGTATTCCACCTTCCTCTCCTCTCTTCTCCTGTTCCTTAGTTTTTAAATTTCTTACTTTTCTTGATCATCCTTCTTCTTTTTCTGTTTACTCTAGACCTTCATTCTCTGATTCACTATCCTTATAATTATCTGGTCTCTTTCTTTTCTCTATACAACACAACACAACACAATACAATCATGGTATTCATTGAAGACTTTCCCCTTAGGCGCTTTCTGCCGCTGTCTTGTAAGGCTTGTCTTCATGGATTCCCCTTTTCCACTGTGTCTCATTTCTAGAACAGTGACAATTATTTCAGTTGTCAGAAACTGCCTCATGGTAGGGCCCTTTCTCCCACCACAATGATTATTCAATTGTTTTTCTGTCATATCTAACTTTTCATGACCCCATTTGGGTTTTCTTGGCAAGGATACTGGGGTGGTCTGCCATTTTCTTCTCCAGCCATCTCCATTTACAGATAAGGAAACTCAGGCAAACATGGTAAGTGATTTGCCTAGGGTTACATAGCTAGTCTGAGGCCAGGTTTGAATGTAGGGATTGTCTTCCTGACTCCAGGCCTGGCGCTCTATCTAGCTCCACCTAGCTACCCCTATTATTCAGCACACCACTAACCTGGGGCCTTTCTTGTTGACCTTCTTTTCGACATTTGCCTGGAAATTTCCATGTCCATGCTCTCCCCCTCCTCCAGGTACCAGTTGCACCCAGGAGTTCCAACTCCCCCTCTTTCAGGAAAAGTATGCTTTTCAAGCACCAAAATCCCCTAGGTTCATCCGGTATAAGGTCCTTACCTCCCTCCACCTAAAATTTCTCTTCAATCATAGGAGCATTGATTAGTGGAACTCCCTTCTACCTCCAAAGTTCCCCGGCTTTCAATCTTTCCCCCCTCCTCCACACCAACTCCCTTGTAGGCTTTTCTCTGAAACCACAGAGGTCACCTTTCCCTCATTGCTTGATTTGACCCCAGTACATCACTCATTCCGTCCCCTCCCCATTTTATGTATTCTCCAATGTTGAGGTCTAGTCCCACAAAAGAAGCATTCACCTGTAGGCAAAGTCTTTCTAGGTTCTGTCCATAATACACCTTGTATTGTGTTCTTAACTGTTATCTCTACCAGATTTCTATCTTCACCCTTGTCTTCTTGTGTAGAGAGAAGTCTCTTACTGGTCTCTCCACCATCAGTTTGCTGCTGTTACTGTTTTTGACTGCTGTGTTTGTCCAATCCTCTTTCATTTCTGTTGTCTGGGGTGTTCTAGAAGCAAATAATCCTTTTTGGTCGGGTCTTCTTTGTGAAAATGTTTCAATCTCTTCTTTATTATTGAAGTTGATCTTTTGTCCTATATGGTTAAGCTCAGATGGACAGGACAGGCCACCTTGGGCTGAATCCTAAGCTCCCCTGCTCTTTGGAACACATTCTATTTCCTTCTCATTTTTCTAATGTACACAAAGTAGTCTTATATTATTTCAATGTCCTTTCTTTTGTATTTGAGGGTTTTTCTCTTGATGGCTTGTAGAAGTTATTATTTTTGAATTGAGTTGTTAAATTTATCATCATGTATCTTTTTTTTTTTTTTAAAGACAATTGGGGTTAAGTGACTTGCTCAGGGTCAAAGAGCTAGTAAGTGTCTGAGGGTGGATTTGAATTCTGGCTCTCCTGATTCCAGAGCTGATACTTTACCCATTATGTCACCTTAACTGTCCCTCTGACCATGTGTCTTGGAGTTGAAGCCTTTTTTTCCCATTTTCTTCTCTAGATGTTATCTGTGAATTCTTTCCATTGGAATATCACTTCTATGTAGTTCTGGTCTATCATTTACTGAATCATGGTTTTAAGGTTTTTTATTCCTTTGTGTTTCTGTGTGAGATTTATGATACTTAGGATATCTTGGAGATCAGTATATTTTGCTTGAGTAATGAGTATGTTTTCTTTTAATATTATTAAAAGATTGTCTTTCACTTCTGTGTATTTGTAGAACAATCTATTATTCTTGCTTTTTTTTGTGAAGTTACTTTCGTAGATTCAAGTTTTTCTATTATCTTCATTATTTTTGTTATGCAGGACATAAATTCTGCTTTTGTAATTCTCATTTACCTTTTAAACCACTCAGGAAGAGTGTGTTGTGATTTCATTTTCTCCTCAAATCCCTCAGGGTCCTCTGCCTCATCAAGCATTAGGTAATTTCCTTTATTTTGCAATATTTATTTATAGATGCCTGAACAAACTTACTACATCTGGAGGCCATATTTCATTCTGTTGTTAAATTTTTCTTATTGATTTATGTGTTTGTATTCAAGGTTTTTGACATTCTTCTTCATGAAATCTTTGGTATTTTCAGTCTTTTCCCCCTTTATTTTCCTTATTACTCACTTCCTGACTCCCTCCCTTCTTATTGTGTTTTCCTTAGGGCTGGATCTCAAAGTGTCTCAGTCTCCTCCTATACTGGGCAATTCATGGTTCACCAACCTAAATTAATATCCCAACTGACTTTTGGGTGGCCACAGCTAGCCTAAGCTGGGTGCTGTGCTCTTCCCCTTAAGCTTGGTAGAGTGCTGCATAGCTCTCTAAAATACACACATGATGTCCTGTCTTAGTGATCTAGTCCACTCTCTCTGTTTCTTAGTTCTCTGGTCTGACACTAGCAGTTCAGATTCTGTTTTCCCTGGTGCAGGTAGTTCAACGTTTTGTAGCACTGATGCTTCCAGGTTGTAGCTCCATCAGGCTTTTGTCCCTAAAAGGGCTGTGACCAAGTTGGCTATTGAGGCCTGTTCAAGCTTCTGCAGCCTGGAGCAGGGATCTCCATGGTAATGGAAAGAAGGACAAGGGACTAAGATGCAGAACTATGTTTTGTTTTAAGTCTGTATCTTATCCTTGGTCTTGTTAGGACAGTCTTGAGGTCATTTAGGGTGAGAGGCAAGGGAGGGGTGCTATGTGAGCTCAGGGTTAGTGGTATAATTCCTATTTTTTTGGCTGGGAGTTACTTCTTTTGAGTTCTAGGCATCCTATACCAGAGACAGCTGAAAATGCCTTATCTTTGGTGCATGATTTCTGTTTTGAAGAGGCTTGAGATGTGGGGATTGGAGAAAATATCTAGTGTATCATCTTGATGGTCACATGATTCTGAGGTAGAATTCCTGTCTTTTCCTCAGAAATTCTTGAAATTCTCTTAATTAAAAATATCCCCCCATAGTACTATGCTCTTTTTCTGAGTAAACTAATATATAGTTGTGTAACACATCTGTATATTTTTCATATATCTTTTGCCTTTTGAAATATCATATTGCATGCTTTCTGCTTCTTTAAAGTAGTAGCAGCTGAATCTTATATGTTCCTGATTGTGGTTCCCAGTACTTGAACTCTATCTTTTTGGCTGTTTCCTTATTTTTTTTCTTTTATCTAGAAGCTCTGGATTTTGTCTATGGCATTTATGAGTTTTTTTAATTTTGAGTTTTGTTTTAGGAGGTGTGATAGACTCTAATTTTAAAAATTATTTTTATTGATATTTTCTGTTTCTAACATTATAATTACATTCCATAAAAGCATTCCATGTATTCTTCCCTCTCCCCTTCCCAAAGTACCATCCCATATGACAAATAATATTTCTTTTAGAGGGAAAAAAGTCCACACAACTGATCAATACATTGAAAACATTTGGATAAAATACCTGTAGAGAGAGACACTCAACAAATTTTGGAGGAGCAGAAGGGGAGAACAACAGAGTAGAGGAGATTTCCAGCCCATGGTGACCTGAAAGGCCCATGGAAACGTTGGTTGTGCCAGACGCAGAGCCAAGCACAGAGCCCAGCCCAGCCTTGGCCAAGCAGCACAGCACGATGAGACTCTGGGAGGAGGACACCTCCGGGGCAGAATCTCCAGTCACAGCAGGGGGTCCTCAGATCCCTCAACCCACAGGCGCCAAAGGTCAGTGACGGGGTTTTATCAACTGTCCAGGAAGGGCGAAGGGCCTTCTCATAGCTCTGGCAGCAGGCAGTGGCCACAGAGGCTGCACAGCAGCCTGTACGGAAGCTCCATTGTTGGAGTGTAAAAACCCCTGGGGGCACTGAAGAACTGAGTCTTACCTCGGCTCTGGGTGGAGGCCCTGGACAAGCTGGTCTTTGTCTCACACTGAATGGTGGCCCTGCCCATCCAGCTTATCTGAAAATCAGCCCCCAGTGCTGACTTGGTGGAATGGGAGGACAGGTGGCTGTGGAGACGTAACTGTGGAGAGGAAAACAGAATCTGAACTGCTAAAATTCTGGGGATAAAAATTCCTCTCTGTGTCCAGAACAGTACATGCTTGATAGTGCCACCTTGGAGGAACTGAGATCTCACAGATATCTAGAGTATACCCTACCCTTGACAAAGGACCCAAAAGTCATGTAACTGGTTGGGAAAATGCCCCCAAAAAAGGAAAAAAAATAAGACCATAGAAGGTTACTTTTTTGGTGAACAGATATCTCCTCCCATCCTTTCAGATGAGGAAGAACAATGCTTACCATCAGGGAAAGACATAGAAGTCAAGGCTTCTGTATCCCAAACATCCAAAATAAATATTCAATGGACTCAGGCCAGGGAAGAGCTCAAAAAGGATTTTGAAAATCAAGTTAGTGAGATGGAGGAAAAACTAGGAAGATGAATGAGAGAGATGCAAGAAAAGCATGAAAAGCAGGTCAACATCTTGCTAAAGGAGACCCCAAAAATTATTGAAGAAAATAACACCTTGAAAAATAGGCTAACTCAATTGGCAAAAGAGGTTCAAAAAGCCAATGAGGAGAAGAATGATTTAAAAAGAAAAATTAGCCAAATGGAAAAGGAGGTCCAAAAGCTCACTGAAGAAAATAGTTCTTTCAAAATTAGAATGGAACAGATGGAGGCCAATGACTTTTTGAGAAACCAAGAAATCACAAAACAAAACCAAAAGAATGAAAAAATGGAAGATAATGTGAAATATCTCATTGGAAAAACAACTGACCTGGAAAATAGATCCAGGAGAGACAATTTAAAAATTATGGGACTACCTGAGAGCCATGATCAAAAAAAGAGCCTAGACATTATCTTTCATGA
>CM053770.1:165167053-165386617 GCA_028658325.1 Potorous gilbertii
GAATGGGGCAAATTATCTCTCATAAAAGAGGCAAGCAAAAGAATTTTCAGTGGAGGGAAAAAGAGGGGAGGTGAGAGAAAAACATGAAGTTTACTCTCATCACATTTGACTTATGAAAGGAATAAAATGTACACTCATTTTGGTATGAAAACCTATCTTACAATACAGGAAAGTGGGGGAGAAGGGAATAAGCAGGGTGGGGGGAAGATGGAAGGGAGGGCAGTGGGAGGAGGGAGCAATTTGAAGTCAATACTCTTGGGGAAGGACAGGATCCAAAGAGAGAATAGAAGCAATGGGGGACAGGATAGGATGGAGGGAAATATAGTTAGTCTTACACAACACGACTATTATGGAAGTCATTTGCAAAACTACACAGATATGGCCTATATTGAATTGCTTGTTTCCAAAAGGGTATGGGTGGGGAGGAAGGGATGAAGAGAAGTTGGAAGTCAAAGTTTTGGGAACAACTGTTGAGTATTGTTCTTGCTACTAGGAAATAAGAAATCCAGGTAACGGGGTATAGAAAGTTATCTGGCCCTACAGGACAAAAGAGAAGATGGGGACAAAGGAAGGGAAGGATGTTAGAAGAGAGGGCAGATCGGTGATAGGGGCAATTAGAATGCTTGGCATTTTGGGGTGGAGGAGGGGAGAAATGGGGAGAAAATTTGGAACCCAAAAATTTTGTGAAAATGAATGTTAAAAGTTAAATAAATAAATTAAAAAATAATAATTAAAAAGAAAAAATTTGAAAATATGTACAATGTATAACACTTATGGATCTCCTACCTCCACGGAACAGTAGTTTTAGAGTATCTTCTCACATCTCTTCATTTGGGTCCTATTTGCTCTTCATAATTTTGTTACATTTACTCTTAATTTTTTTGGTGTGTTGTTCTTTCCATTTTCATTATGGTAGTTACTATGTATATTGTTTTCTCAGTTCTGCTTATTTCCTTCTGCACCAATTCATATAGATCTTTCTATGTTTCTCTGTATTCACGCACATGGATTTTTATAGTGCACTGATATTCCATTAGATTCATGTGCTACAATTTGTTTAGTCATTCCCCAATTGATGGGCATCTACTTTGTTTCCCATTCTTAGCACAAAAAGAACTGCTATAAATATTTTAGGGTATATGGGGACTTTTTCCTTATCAATGGCTTTCTTGGGTATATAAGCTTAATAATGAAGTATCTAGCTCAAAGTTTATAGATGCTTCAGTCACTTTATTTGCCTAATTTCAAAATGTTTTCAAAATGGTTGTATCATTTCATAACTCTACTAAGAACGTATTAGTACGCTAGTCTTCCCATACCTCCTTTAACATTTTACCGTTGCCATTTTTTGGTCATTTTTTTTTCTAATTTGCAGAGTGTAAGGTGGAAAACAGTGTTATTTTGATGTGCATTTCTCTTCATATTGGTGATTTGGAGTATTTTTATGTGCTTGTGAATACTATTTTGGTAGTGTAGTCATTTTATTATATATTAGTACAACCTACCTGTGAGCACTTGTGGGGTGTAGGGTGTGTTCAGGGAGGACCAGTACCTTTGGTGTGATGGCTGCCAACCCTTTTTTGGGGCTCTTTCCACCTTTGGTGTCCACCTGTTCCACCTAGCTCTCATCTGAGGTTCTAAGAAGCTGCAGCATGTGCAGCAACCACACCCCGGCAAATCGCTTCGGCAGATGGGTCAAACCAGGTTGAGGGTAACCAAGGGTTCTCAAACCCATTGATGAGTTAGGGGGGATGTCTACCCCAAGCATATGAAGACTTCATCTGGTAGAATTTGTTCCAGTGGCCATGAAGGCAGATGAAGCAGGTGATGTGGAGTGCTAAGAGCTTGGTTAGACACTGAAGACACTGCATCTTGAGCCATCACCAGCCATCTTGACTCTGTCCTGCCACTGGACTATGATGACTCAGGAGGAAAGAGTGAGGCTGATGACCTCGTGCAACTCTGCCTCACTTAAATCCAATTTATTCACGAATCAAAAGACATCACCCATACCATTTCACTATTATGCCTCAAAGTCCTGTGGCAACAGGCAAGTAATGAAGCAGCAGATGTGGATTCACTGGGAACTGTAGTCACGACAATGAAATTGCCACTCACAGGAAAACACCATGCTACCATCATCAGTGCCTATGTTCTCACCATGGCAACTTTGCACACAGGCAGCCCAGGCCATAGGGTTGTTTCTCACTGGAAGCAGCAGAGGGTCTCAGCAGCACCCTGGGTGTCTGAATAGCCTTTTAAGGATTGTGCTGCTCACCTCCTGGTGTAAGGAAGAGGACTAGAAAAGGGGCCCTAAACATTGCCTGCTTACCCAAGCCTGGCCTGATTACCGCGGCAGGCAGGGAATCCCACTATGTGGTCAAAACACAAAAAAATGTACAAAAACATTTGTAAATATGATTCCACTCACCATCAGCACATGGAATGTGTGCACACTAATAGACAACCCAAAACCCAGTAGACCTGAAAGAAGAACTGCTCTTATTGCAAGAGAACTGAACAGGTATCACATCCAAATAGCACCCTTGAGTAAAACAATGTTGTCAAATGAGGGCCAGCTTACTGAAGCTGGAGCTGGATACACCTTTTTCTGGAGTGGGCGCACCATGAAGCTGGCGTGCATTTTGCAATCAACACTAATCTAATCAGCAAGCTGGTATTCCTGCCAAAAGGAGTGAATGACAGGCTCATGTCAATGAAATTGCCACTCACAGGAAAACACCATGCCACCATCATCAGTGCCTATGTTCTCCCCATGACAAACCCTGATGAAGTCAAAGAAAAATTTTAAGACGACCTAAAGACCCTTATTGTCAATGTGCCAAAAGAGGACAACCTTATAATACTGGGTGACTTTAATGCTAGAGTAGGCTCAGACTACCAGACTTGGCAGGGAATCCTAGGGAGGAATGGAGTTGGAAACAGCAACAGCGATGGTCATTTACTACTGAAGACTTGTGCATCGCATGACCTTCTCATCACCAACACTGTCTTCTGTTTACCTAAACGCAATAAAACTTCATGGATGCATCCTCACAGCAAACACTGGCTTCTAATAGATTATATGATTGTAAGGAGAAGAGATAGACAAGATGTGAGAGTGACTAAGGCAACGTGTGGTGCAGAGTGCTGGACTGATCAGACTTATCCTTTCCACGCTAAATATTCACATTCATCAAAAGCGCTGACCCCAAGACAAAATGACAACCAGAAGAATTAATGTCAACAAATTAGAGCTCTTCTTGGAGTGTGAACAGTTTGCTGCTGACTTGGAGGGAAAGTTGAGCCAACATACAGTTGGCAATAGTGGAGTGGAAAAGGAGTAGGCAGCTCTCACAGATTTGGTGTATAGCACTGCATTTGCTCATGTGGGTCAGAACACTCGCAAATATCAAGACTGGTTTGATGAAAATGATGGGGAAATTCAGAAGCTGCTAAATGAAAAATGAGAACTTCACAGGATTTACCAGCAGGATAGTTCATCCACCTCTAAGAAGGCAGCATTTAATTCCACCTAAAGCAAAATACAAGCAAAGCTTAGAGAGATGCAGGATTCCTGGCTCAGGAAGAATGCAGATGAAATTCAGGTTTATGCTGATAGTAACAATCCAAAATGCTTTTATGATTCCCTGAAAGCTATTTATGGACCAAAAACTTATGGTGAATCACAACTACTCAGTGCTGATGGAGTCATATTGATTAGTGATAAGGACATGATCCCAGATGGGCTGAATATTTCCATAGTATTCTCAACAGACCATTATCAATCAATGCTGAGGCCATTGACTGTTTACCTCAGGTTGAAGTCAATCTCTCCTTAGCTGAACTTCCCACTGAAGAAGAGGTTTTAAGGGCCATTAGGTTTCTTTCATGTGGCAAAGCACCTGGTGCTGATTCTATTCCAGCTGAGATTTACAAGGTAGGTGAATCATTGCTCATACAAAAGTTGACTGAAATTTTCCAGGTTATATGACAAGAGAAGGTTATCCCCCAGGAGTTCAAGGATGCCTCCATTGTCCATCTCTATAAGGGTACAGGGAATAGATTGTCCTGTGACAATCACAGGGGGATCTCTCTCTTAGTCATTGTTGGCAAAATTCTTGCTAGAGTCCTCCTTAATAGGTTGATCCTTTTCCTGGAAGATGGGCATATACCTGAGAGCCAGTGTGGCTTCAGAAAGGGTCGAGGAACAGTCGATATGGTGTTTGCTGCCTGACAACTCCAGGAAAAATGCCAGGAGCAGAAAAGAGGTCTGTACATGATGTTTTTAGATCTGATCAAAGCCTTTGACACTGTTAGTCATGAGGCCTTATGGAAAATTATGTCAAAATTTGGTTGCCTGGAGAAGTTAATTAATATTGTACATCAATTTCATGATGGCATGTTTGTACGAGTTCTGGATAATGGACAAAGCTCTCATGCCTTCTCAGTCACCATTGGAGTGAAACAGGGCTGTGTGCTTACTACCATACTTTTTAGCATGATGTTTTCAGCCATGTTGACAAATGCTTTCAATGAGAATGAACATGGCATCAAAGTCAACTACTGTACTGATGGTTAAGTTCTTCAATTTGAAAAGGTTACAAGCCAAGACCAAAGTGGAGGGAGTGTTGGTGCATGATTTTCTGTTTGCAGATGATTGTGCACTCAGTGCAGCCTCTGAAGCTGAGATGCAACAAAGTATGGATCAATTCTCTGCTGCCTGTGTTAATTTTGGCCTAATAATTAACACCAAAAAAACACAGGGGCTCCATCAGCCACCACCACACCATCCATATGTGGAACCATCGGTTACAACAAATGGAGAAGTTTTGAATGCCGTGGATTAAGTTCACTTACCTTGGTAGTGTACTTTCCAGGGATGCACACATTAACAATGAGGTTGATGTATGCATTGTCAGAGCTAGCTCAGTGCTTGGGAGGCTCCAAAGAAGAGGTATTAGACTGACTATCAAACTGAAGGTCTACAGAGTTGTTGTGCTGACCTCATTCCTATATGTTTGTGAAACATGGACAGTCTACCAGAGCCATGCCAGGAAACTGAATCACTTCCACATGAACTGCTTTAGGAAGATTCTAAGGATTACCTGGCATGATAAGGTACCAGACACTAAAGTCTTTGCTTGAGCTGAACTGCCAAGTATTCAAACTTTGCTTCAGAGAGTGCAATTCCAATGGGCTGGCCACTTTGTTCGGATGCAAAATGTATGCTTGACAAGAAGACTTTTATGGAGAACTTGCATGGGGCAGGCGATCACATGGTGGCCAGAAGAAACGATACAAGGACACTCTCAAGGTCTCTCTCAAGAACTTTTGGATGTGACTGTGCAACATGGGAGACACTGGCACAGGACTGCTCAGTATGGCATGCCCACATACGAAATGCTGCTGTGCTCTTTGAGCAAAGCAGAATTGAGACAGCACAAAGTAAATGCAGAATGCGTAAATTTGGGATATTCACCCCAAATATTCACGCAGATTATCTGTGTCCAACCTGTAGTAGGGCATTCTGAGTTCATATTGGTCTGATCAGCCACAGTTGGACACACCGAAATTTCACTTTACAATGGTGATGTCATTTTGGTCCTCTTCGAAGATGAAGGACAACAACAACAACAGCCTGTGAGCGCTAATATTCCTGTAGTTATATAGATTTTTCTTTAATTCTTTAAGAAGTGTTGTGTAATTGAATCTATGAAAATTTTTTGTGTGCTTTTGGAGGTTAATCTCCAGATATTTTATGCATATTGTAGTTATTTGGTTTGCGATTTCCTTTTAAAATTGCTTTTTGTGTTTTGTTACTATTATATATTTTATATTATTATTATATAATACCAATATAATATATATTATTATATTAGAGAAATTATTATGTTATAGAAATACTATTGATATTTGAGGTGGTTTTTTTTTTTAGTCTGCAACTTTGGTGAAGTGATTGTTTTAATTAATATCTGCTGATTCTCTGGGGTTTTCCAAGTAAACTATCATATTATCAACACACAAGATTAGTTTTTATCTCTTTCTTACCTATCTGTATTCCTTTAATTCCTTTCTCTTATCTCATTGCTATTGCCATCATTTCCAGAACTATATCAAATAATAGTGGGGGAGAATGGGCATCTTACTTCATGCCTGTATTTATTGGAAAATGTTCTAGTGTTTGTCCATTGCATCTGATGCTTGCTTTTGGTTTTAGATAGATGCTTTTTATGATATTAAAACAGTTCCTCTCTTCCTTTGCTTTAGAGTTTTTAGCATAAAAATGTGTTGAACTTTGTCAAAGGCTTTGTCTGCACCTGTTGAGATGATCACGTGGTTCTGGATGTTTTGGTTTTTAATATGATTAATTATGTTGATTGCTTTCCTAATGCTGAACTATCCTTGCATCCCTTATATAAATACTACTTGATTATAATGAGTTATTTCTTGGATAAATTGCTGTGATTTGTTTGATAGGATTTTGTTTAGGATTTTTTTCATTTTTACTTTGTCCTCTGTTCTGATTTGTATTTTCCCCTAAAATTTCTTGAAATGTGATATCCATGCTCTTTTTTAAAAAAAATTATGATTTCCAAGTAGCTCAAAGATTTTAACATTTTTGATGTTATCTAGAACTGTTATTTTGATATGGAATATCTTAGATTTTTCTTTCATCTTAAAAGATCTTCTGACTTTTAACTTTTTTATTTTGTTTTCTCATGGAGTAATCAACTTTTATTTGGGCTATTCTAATTTTCAAGGAGTCTATTGGATAAGATTTTGTACTTTCTGTGTTAAGCTGTTAATTCTCTTTCCATGTCTTTCTTTCAAAGTCCTCATTTTCCCCAATTCTTTTGGCTCCCTCATTTCACTTATATCTTTTGAATCTTTTTTTCAACTCTTGCTTCATTTCTTCTAGGAATTTTAACTGATCTTGTGGCCAAACTGTGCTTTTCTTTGAGGTTTTGCCTTTAGTTTTTAACCCTCTCAGTTATTTATTCTCGTATGAGTTTGTGTCTTTGGAATCTTTGGAATCAGATTGATAGCTCTTTTTTATTTACTCATTCATCCAGACTTACTCCCCAGATTGGGATTTTGTGTTAAGACCAGGCTCTGTGCCCTTCTGGCAGTATTGTCATGACTTTAAACGATCCTGGCCTGTCTTATTTGGGGTCCTGCCACTGTGTCTTTTGAGTATTGATACTATGTTCTTAAAAGATCATAGGAGTAACTTGAGACAGGGAGCTCAGATTTTCAGTGGGACCCATGTAGTTAGAAAGGGCATGGTCTGATTTTTATCCTCTTGGTTTTCCATACCCCCTTTTGTGTCTAGACAACACAGCTGCAGACTTAACCCTAAGTGACTATGGTAGGCAATAGTTCACCCCATACTTAGACTCTACAAGTTTGGAGGGACTACATGATGACCTAGCCAGTGTTTCTTTGTGGGCTGAGTCCTTATTGCATTATTTTTCATCTGGAAAACACAGATTGCTGGTGCAGGTCCAAGGCTAAGTCCATACTTTATGCTGGGCAATTCCAAGCTTCTCTGTATTCAGTTGGGGTTGAACCCATGATTATGATTCGTTCTGGGAGACCAAAGCTGCTGACCTAGCTCTGTTCTAGACCTGGTGTTGAGTCCTTGATCCACTGTGGGCTGCCTGACAGTGAAGCTGTTTGGAACCCCAGGGATGGGTTTTTCAATCCTAGCCCCTCGTGGAGATCACACTGCTAGCTTGTGTCCCAGGGCTGGGGCTGACACAGTTCCTCCCCTGATCATTTACCTTTAGGTAAAATTTGTCATCTTTGGCTGCAAAGATGCATTACTGTGATTTCTCCTTAGATTTCCCAATCACTGTAGTGATGAGTGTAGTGGTCTGCTTAGACTTTTATTGGAGTAGTTGTCAGAGGGAACTGGAGTGGATTGCTTCTTCTAATTCTGCCATCTTAACTGCTCTACTCGGGGCATAATATTTTACAGACTACTTTACATTTTGACCTGACATTGCCTTCAATAGCCATCTCTCTTTGTTTGGAAAGTAAATGAAATGTCTGCTGACTAAGGTGCTTTCTGGATTCTTTTGATCTTTGGGTTGTAGCAAATTACATTTTAACATCTGGATGAAACTTTAATAATTGATATTGATTTCATTACTATACTCCATTTTGTATTTTAAAATTTCAATAGATTGTTCAAACAATTCAAGGTTAGATCTTAATTGTAGGTCATGTATTTTCCCATTACTACTTTTTTCTTGTGTATTAATAAATTCTGATCTTAGCTCTGACAACTTGCTGTTCTTGACCACACAAACAACTCATGAATAACTCCCACATCAACGATGCCTTTCCTATCTGTTAGTTTGTTTCTTACCAAGTACAGTGCCTAGTAATTCTTTTTTGGACAAATGTGTTTGTGATGTGGAGTTGTAATACTTCTGTATAATCTACAAGTCTTTGACCTCTCTCATTTCCCTAAATCATATTTTCCCATCTTTTCCTTATTGATTTCCTCTGTAATCCTATGTATTTTATTTTACACATTTAAACATATTCTGAAAAGAGATCCATAGGCTTCATTAGGCTGCCAACACAATCACAAAGTCACACACACACACATACACACACACACATGCACGCACACACACACACAAGATTAAGAAGTACTTTAAGCCTGTAGCAGAGAGACTCACATAGTGATAAAATTCTGGCCAGGGTAGGGAAATCTTAGTGGGTGGACACAGTGCCCTCTAGTGCATTTTAGTGGAACTGTCTTTCACCTTCTCCACTTTCTCAGCCAACATGAGTCGCTGCCCTTGCCTTCCCTCTTTCTAGGAGGCCTTTATTTATTCCTTTTCATTTTTACTGAAAGTAAGAATGACAAGTGGAATTGCCCAGGCTTTATCTTATCTTGCTACGCTCCTGGATTTGGCAATTTCAGTGTTGTTGAGTAAGTCAACATTTTCATATTTATTAAGTGCTTAAGGAAGTGTTTCCCACTCAGAACATCGCGTTTCAGGAAGGCCTTACTTGCAGCAAATGCTCTGTCAGGCTGAGTATTATCTTCCTTCTGACATCTGCCCTTTTGGGTGCTAAGTTCAAGGCCTTTCCTTAGGTTCTGAGCTCTTCAATCTCTGTGAAACATCTGAGACGACTGACTCTTCCCTTCCTGACCCCCTCTCTTCCTAGAGAGAAGGGGTGGGCAGTGTGGAATTTTTCAAATTATGCCTATTTCTAATTCTGGGGAGCAGGGTCCTAAGAGGACCAAGAGGCCTGGACTAGGACATTCATATAATTATTAGTGGAGTTGTTGGGAAATAAAACCATTAATATTCTTTGACCCAGTGGTCCCACTATTAGGAAAATACCTCAAGCTGCTCCATGATGACTATAAGGGTCCTCCATAGAACAAAGTACTCAGAGACACATGTTTTATGGTAGCAAAAAAACTAAGCAAAGTTCATGCCCATTAATTGGGCAATGGTTGGACAAACTATAGTATGTGACCATAGCAGATAATTATTTTGCTGTCAGAAATTATGATTATAAAGAAGAATTGGCTGAGAAATCTTATGGGAATTTATGCAGAGTGAAGTAAGTAGAATAAAGAGGACAACATACACAATGACCATAATAAGGTAAAGGGAAACATTAAAATAGATCAGAATTCCATGGGAGCTGAATAAGGCACATGCTATCAGACATGGACAGTAGAAGTTTGTTTGACTAAATTATTTTGCAAAACTTCTTTGTTACAATCATGGGTTCTTTGGAGGAACTGGGAAGGGACAGCATTATTTAAAAAGCATAAATAAAACCATACAAATGTCTGGAGTACTCGGGTTATTTGGTAGACGTGACATCTTGTGCACTATCTGATCATAATGGTCTATTCTTTTCTACCTTAATGCTCCCCCTGTCCTGCTCTACTTCCAATATCTGCTACATTGCTAAGAGGAATATTTGATCTAGTGCTTTCTTAATAGCTGGTGATGACAAGAGCCTTCCAGTTTGGTTTGGGGGAAAAGGTGATAAGAACCATGGAAATGAAGGATTTGGGCAACCCTTGTGGGGAGGGGGTGTATGTATCAAAAAAGGTGAAAATGTCTGAGAACCATGGAGCTAGAATCAAGCAGTTGTGTAGCCTTGCCTCCATTCCAAAGCTGTTAACTCTTGCTATATAGCTTTCATTGGCCTCAGTTGTAAGAGTTTCATGAATTTGACCTTATTGTCTCAGGGATCATGCTTCTACAGTAATCTGCAGGTTCAATTTTTTTGTGGCTTGTTTTGTCTACTTTGCACACCCCCTCCCTCATCCCCACTGTTTTTTTTTTTAATCTAATAAGCTAATACACTCATTGGTGGGGACCAACCACTACCATTTACAATCACTACCATTATGCAACTGGCTATTGCCAAGTATCACGTTATCTTGAATTAGTGATTGTAATTGAAGCTTAGTGTAATTGCTTATATCTATATGGACTGCACATACAGATTTCTGATCATGTGGTCTACTCCACATGAATTTATTTGCTTGAGACAAAATCAGCTTCTAACACACAGAAGAAAAAAAATAACGACTTTATTTTAGCTGTTGGCCATTTGAAGGCATAAACGTCTAGAGGGCAAATGTACACCAAAACCAAACTGAAGAAAATATTCAGTTCTGCACAGAGGATACCCTTTACTGTTATACTCCACACACAAGCTGTATCTTTAACAGTCGGAATGTCAGAATTCTCCTACCCTTGAACAAGGTGTAAGAGGCAAATCCCTTCATTTAGAGTGTATTTGGTGTGTATTATTGAAATTACTGCAATGCCATTCCAATATGGCATTCTTTCCATCTTTTACATCTAGAATCTTAAAAAACTTTCTTTTTTCAATAGTTAATTTTCTGTGAATTCCTGTTGGAATTCAGTACAGTCCTGGGCTGCTTTCCATAACATCTAGGAATGGAGGAAACCTTTTTCAATTTTGACAGAAGAGTTAGACCTCTTCCCGTCCATCCCTGTATTGAGGGCTTGGCCCATTTCTAACCTATGCCAGTTGGCACTTGGGTAGTTTCCCCCTTTCTTATCCCTCAGAGTTTTATGTAATCATAGAATTCTTGAACCAAAAGTGACCTAGATCATGCAGTGTAAGCTGGCAGAATGTTCAATATTACTCTCTGTGAAGATATTGAAGGGAAAAGGTGAGGGATATTCCCATAGTACACAAGTGTAATAGATCAGACACTTAGATCTAATAACTGCACAACACTGTGATTAGAACCACAAAAAACTTAGAACAGCTGTGTCTATAGAATGTGCAGACATACTCTCAGACCATCCCTAGCTTTGAATAAACACAAAATGAAAACACAAAGTAGGGTTTCTTGAAATAGTCCAACCCCTTTATTCTTTGCTCCAGAAATCTTATCCTGTGTTCCAAAGCGAGGCTGAGAAGTTTTGTAAAAAGTGTGTGTATGTGAATAATTACTTCTTCAAAGAAGTCTTTTAGAACATGGAAATGAAGGGAGTTAAAAGCTTCTCCTTATTTTTGTGGAGGACAGATTCCTAGGGCAGGGCTAACATTGGCTGATAATTTCAGTGAATTTCCCTAAGTTCCAGGAAGGTAGAGTGGTTTTTTAGGGGCTCCCCTATTTAGCAAGGCACTATCAAACGTGCGCATATCACTCTTGACCACCCAAACTACATTACTAGAAAGTCCCACATTCCTCGATGGTCCCTGTTTGATCTGCTGGGTAGGATACATTCTTGATGATATCACAGAGAGCAGTAATTACACTCCTCAGTAACACTTTCCTTGATTGCTCCATCAGAACACTGAGGTGGAAAGAATATATGTTTAACATGGATTTCAGGGTACCTGTGGAATGGAGCTCACAGCATTTGAGGCTGGAATATGGGAATGCTGACTGGCTTTAGCACATTTTAAAGATGTATTTAAGGATGGGTGGAAGACGAAAGAATAGAGGGCACTTATCACTGCCTTCCTCATTGTTTATCTAGCAGCCAATATCTAAAAAGCAGGAAGAGTTGTAAAGAGCAAGATGTGGACACTTAAAAGTAATCTTAAAACATAATCTGATTGATCTCAGATAAGACAGCATTACTTGGCAGCAGGAATGTATTCTCTTGTGAAGGGCCATCTTTGGAACCCTGTTGGGTTCTCTAGGGAGTATGCTTCAGACTAGTCTCCATAGGAAGGAGTTAATTCAAGCAGGAATGTCCACTGAAAGTAAAACTTTATGTGGCTCCTTCCACTTAGGATTTCAAACCACTTTACAAATTATTACCCCTCACAACATTCTTGTGAGGTAGGTATCATTAGCCCCATTTTACAGTCTGAGGGATTGAGGCATAGAGAGGCGATGACTTGCCTAACATCACAAACTTAAGTTAGTGTAGAAGCAGGAACCGAAATCAGGAATGTTAATTTCTTCAACCTATTACTACTTCTTGTAGTTATTATACCTGTGGAGGCTTGTGTTCCTCTCTCTCCCTCTCACACGCTTTCATTTTTGGTAACATCATATGGAGAGCCACACTCTACAAGGTGAGCATTATTTACAAAGGGACCTGGGGCCAATATCTTAACTATTTTGGGAAAATCTAGTAGAAGTTTGGCAGACCTGGGTAGCGGCTAAAACTTGGGTCATATGAGATCCAACTTTCCTAACATGCAGGACTACGTGATTCCCAGTGGAAATTGCATAGAGCCAGGCAACTCGCGCTAGGGCACATTGAATTTTATTCTTGGATATTGGGACATTCTCTATATTGGTCCACTGTGAAAGCCTAAATGGGGGAGGGTGTCTTGCTTACATCCTGAATCCTATAAAATTTGAGAATGAAAGCTCCTAGATTGAGAAAAGTCATGCCTGGACTGAAAGGGGTGAGGTCTGAAGAGTGAATGACATCTTATAAGAATAGTCCTCTGCTCTGCTTATTGCAGCAAGTGTAATGCAGCAGCTGCTGGCACATGTATCTGTTTGCTTGAAGCAGCAGCTGCTACGGAGATTGGATGAAGAATTCAGTGTTCCCTTTAAAGTCCCAGCTGCAGGCTAATTTCATGCTAAGGGAGATGGGCTATCTTATCAAATGTGCAAAGAAAAGGGGCCACCCTAGGGCCATATTCACTTTAGAGGATGGAAGGAACCCACCTGTAACAAAAAGTCTTGGGGCAATCTACTGGGGTTTCATGAAAACACACGAAGGGGAGATCATCAAGGCAGTTTGTTTAACGATCTGGTGCTACCAAAAACAACAAAATGTGATCTCAATTTCTCACTGCTGGTGCTTAAGAAGAGGATTAGTCTGAGTAGGAGACACTATTTTCATTCTACCACTTTGGCCTACTCCATCTGCCCATCCTCATTAGATAGCACTGAAGGGGTCCTACACTTATTGCTTTGGACAACCTTGACAGAAGAGATGGAATGGGTTTGGAAAGCTTAAGAGGAATCGCCTTACTCCAAAGCAATGGCTGTTAAGGCTAGTAAAATACAACAATGAAAACATAATTCTCTCTACTGTTCCTGCCCAGCTGCACTATTACTTCAGACTAGTGCATTTTAACCAGGTATGATGACCAGCAGAGCCTGGGAGTGTAGGAGGTGAGATCAAAAGTTTGGCACTACTCCATGGTTTTTCCTCTTCCTCAGCCCATGGATGACAAAGTCACTATTAGATGGTATTCACCCTGGGCTTTCCTTCTCACCTGGCTACTGCAGTATTTCTACAGATTGCCTCGATTCCCTGTATGACAGCACTAGGTTTACTGACTCTCAGTCATAGCTACATATTTTAAGCACAGAGAAGATTTCATCTTGGAAATAAAAAACTAAGCTGGGTAACAAAATTCCACTGACGAGCAGTGGTGCTTGTCAGAAAGACTTTCACATTATCCTCATCCTGTGCTGCTTCCCCTGCCATTTCTGGAACAGCTGGTAGATTTTCCTTCTCTTGAGGCAAAGACCTAGACAACCAGCTGTTCATTTCCAGAATGCAACCATGGTGATGACCTCTAACTCATCTTTTCTAGGCTTGCCTACAAAGCTACATCTTATTCTCCAACTGAAAAAGAAAAACAGGTTTCTGTGTGTAGTTTTGCTGGTGATCATGGAACCAACCAAACAAGGCAAATTTGGAGAGATCTTGATTTACCAGGAGAATGAGGAACAGAGTTGGCAGGTGACAAAAATCATATTTTATGCGATAATCATGTGAAAAAGGTGCAAAGAAGGTCTGAGGTGGAAAGGAATGAAGAAATCTTTGGAATTCCTTTCATTTCTCTCTATTTGTCTGAGTTCCAACCAAGGAAGAAGAACATTCTTGGGACCTATCAACTGAACGTGTTTCGGAACTATGGGACAGCAGCTCATTTGCTCAATTGTGCTATAAAGATGGTGAACCAGTCTGGAGCTTGGGTCATTTCCCCTGAAGATAATTATCTTGGATTTGGATCTAGTTGGGAGCATCTAGCTCTGGGAAGGGATCTAAGACAAAATGAATCATTTAAATACGGTCCCACTCACTAGGGGGCTGTTCATTTTGGGCCAGGATGAATTCTATCAGATATGGCCTTGTGTGGGATTTCAAGAGATGAGAAAGGAGTTTTACAGATAGACTGAAGGAACAAATGCCTATAAAAGTTATGCTCTTTACAAAACATGTATTTTTCCAACGTATGCACATACATACACGAATGTATGTATATATGTAAAATGTGTGAATATGGGCTTTTCTCAGACAGTTGTGTCTACTTGCTTGAATGAGGTACTACAGTGAAGGAAATGCAGAGTGGTTAACTATAGTCACTAAAATACCTAAAAAATACACCATGTACTTTTTTTCTAAAAATTTTATTGTGCATAAAATGGACCATTTTTTTTGAACAGGCAGGTCCTATGTCTTCCCTCTTCTACTCTCCTCCCTCCTCACCCTACTGCAAAAATACTTCTTCTGCTTGATGGGAGTAGATGATTGTTCCACTGGTGCTGGTTAGAATCAGTCTAGGAGCAAGGTACCAATGCTAGATTCCCAACTCATGGCACTATCACAGAGTGATGGCACCACTTTGAGCATGGGCAGGATCACAAACCAAGAGAGGTACCTGGTCATATTGCTAAGTGATCTGTGAGACTCAGAAGCAAAGAGCTTTCCCTTCCAACAATGGGGATCCTGTTACCCCCAAGCTGTTAGAAGGTTGGTTATGTCTTTTTGTGCTTGTGTTCACTAAAACCAATTCTGGAATTTCTGTTGGACCAGGGATCCTGTTTTTTCCAGGAACTAAGATCTCAGAAAGAAAGCCTAGCAGAAAGATAAGACATATTTCCAGAGTTGGGAAACTTTTCATACTACTCATGTTGCCAGTGTACTAAGAAAATTTGCAAAATAGTGGTTAACAAAAATGGGAGTTTAAAAAACTTCTATAGCCTGAAAAATATCAGGCTGGACTCAAAGTAGCTCAGGCCCCTTTGGAAGGAGTAACTAAGACTCTGAATAAAGGTAGGAAATATAAAACATAGAATTTTTGCAGGTAACTGACACACTTCTTGCTACTGACCACAATGAAGCCATAATACTGTTGACTGGAAGAACTACGGAACATTTTGCAGGCTTATAGGTTTTTTTTAATAGATACTGCAAATTCAATTCAATAAACATTTATTAAGCCCCTACTATATGCATAGTATGTTTAGCACACCACTTTCCCCTGGCTGAGACTGCAGCAAATTGTGATTTAACAGGATGCAGTAGTGTGAATATTCACATTCTAAAAGTAACATCTGCGTTAGGCTACTTGAAGCATATCACCACCACCACCGTGACATCCTTTTAAGTAATTTAGGATTTAGTCCTGAACTGATGCTTAACTCTTGGCCAATGGGGGTGGTGATGGTGAGATTAGTGAGAAGGCCACATAGTCAGTTACAGAATAGTGTTGAATACACTATGGGGGGATGAGGTGGGGTTGGTGGGTCTCCTTTTCATGGAAAGCTGGGGGACTCAAAGGCAGAGTACTGAACATCTTTCTTCTTGAGAAAAGGGAGCAAAAATGGAGACTTCTCTACTAGAAATATGGGAGATAAAGATAAAGTCAGAAATTGTGGTAATATCTAGCAGCTTCTCAATGGGGGATTTCCATAGGAAAAGATGGCAGTTTTTAGACAGAAAGAATTAAGGGACAAAATCTTTGCTCCTTTATTGTTAAAAGGCTCATAGTTTTGGAGCTAGAAGGGACCTGAGAGGCCAATCCCCCTCATTTTATAGATGAGGAAACTGAGGTCCAAAGAGGACGTTATGGTTGAGGCACGAAATGATTCCCCACAGAAATTTCAAGGTCAGACCTGACTCTTGCCTTATCCATAGGTTGCTTCTGAGATGTGCCAAGGCTTTACTTCTCTATGGACAATGTTCAGCCTAATCAAGATTGGATGGAGCACACCTGGTCTGGCAAAGATGACATCTTCCTTGAGCTCATCATACTCCCAGTGACAGCAATCCGGCTCCTAGGCTGGTCTAAGATAGTGGAACTGGGAACTTGGAGAAGCTAGCTTTGAGGTGAGCTCTGGTAAACTGGTGAGCTTGGTTCAAGCTGCTGCTTGCATGCTGCTAATCAACTCTAGATTCTAAGGCTTGTTTCCTCTCTATCATTCTGGAGAAGAGGGGAGCAAATATAGTTCATCTGTTGGCTTAGAAAGTCTGCCCAAACCTACCAATAAAGTCTTGCTATACCCAGTGCATTTCTTTATGATGGACTTGTTATGAGGAACTTTCCTTAGTAGGGCTCCTGCCCAATGGATTAAGATGAATCAATGTCAATTGGCCTAGTCAATAAAAAAGGTTAACTCCACTACTTTCTTTTAAAATTGTATTTTTGGTGGGAGAAACTCTTGGTGTCAGATATGAGAAGAGCAGCCTTTTCAGAGCCAGGATGTCACAACAGGAGAGAAACCAAAAAGGGTGTGGGGATAGGGGACAGAAGATTGATATCGTATTCTTGGCTTTGTCTTGAATATTAATGGAAATATATTCTCTGTCACATGACTATTACTCATTTGCAAATCTGGAGCATAGAGGGAAAGGGAAAGCTGGGTCCTGGAGACATGCTATTCTCCAAGTCTGAGGAGGCATGGTGCCAAGATTGGGTCTCAGTCAGTACAGGACACAAGAGAGGGCACAGAACAAGCCATCAGATAAAACAAGAAGAAAACTAGGTCACAACAGGGTCAGGTTCTATTCCCTGAAGCCAACCAGAATAACAGGATAGAAATATCATGAAAGACACGAATAAATAGACGCATGTAACCAAGACTTCAGTCAGTTGCCGATTGGATGACAAATGATGTAAGACATATGTCTGGCACTCCCTCATTCGAGCACTGAATGATTTGTGTTTCTTGTAAAGATATAAAAAGCGAACTTGCTTCTTTTCAAGTATTAAAAAAAATAAGTTAATTGAAAAAAAAAGGGTTCAAAGTGACCGAGGGTCCTGTCAGGTCTTTGCTTCATTTTCATTGTGCAAACACAGGAAAAAATTAAGGAGAACATATTCTCCTTTCCCAACTTAAAGTACTGAACAGTGTCAATAACTTTCTGTCCTGAGGCAGCCCTCAAATGGGGTCTGAAACCTGGGACCTTGATCCCGCCATCCCTCAAAGTCAGTATTTTCCAGTGTCAAAATAGTTGCAATTCAAAACAAAGGTAAAAGGTAGCACTCCCCAGGCATGGAGTCCTTGCCACAGGGAAGTGTCTGGGCCATGGGATTCTTGGGCCAAACGCTCTAAATGAACGTTCTCTAAAACGTGTAGTGTCGGGTTGTTCCCTTATGTACCCTCTTCACTTGTAGAGATAACTCTGGAGACCTCCCTAGAGAGAGGTCTTAGTCACCATCCCTGACCTCCAGGATGGACGGCTACACCCCAGCCTGACAACGGCATTTTTATTCTCCTGGGTATTCTCAGGGTGGGGTATACTTTTTAGGTTTTTTTCATGGGGTTATAGGAAGAACAGGTAAAACGGCAGCTCCCTTTGGCTGCTTAGAATCCTCTGCAATAGGAAGTTAACTCCACAGTAGCAATGATGTCAACAAAGAGGGAGTCTCTTCACTTCCTTCTCTAATTGAACAGGTTAGTAGAAGAAATGGAAAAAGGATCAACTGGAGTCCATTGGGAGGATAAAGGGTTTTCCATAATAAGTGTCAATCACTCTGTGCTCTTCCTTCTCCCCGTGCATATATCTCAGATGTGGGCCCCTTGAGCCAGGCTCTCTAGGGTGGCCGGACTCACTCAGTTAATCAACTTCGCTCAGAGTTTTCCCCAAAACACATGAGGCTCGATTCCGCTGTTGAAGAGGCACATGGATACTTGAAACTATGCTCTCAGAAAATGCCAGACCTTCTCAGATCTCTCAAGCTAGGGGTTTCTGGAGAGCCCAGTCTCGGCCGAATGGCTATGAAAGGTCAACCAGTGAGCATGAGCAGATCCTCAGGACCAGTTCATGTTGAAGCCTTTGGAGAGCATGACAGCTTCCAAATCCTTGTCTTCTTCCTTTTCTCGAAGCCTCTGTTCTTCGAGCAAGGCCACCAGAGAGTCCCTCTGCTCCACCACCTCTAACATCTCATTCAGAATCCTCTTCTCTTCCAACAATTCCTCATCTGTCTTTAAGTGATCTGCAGAGGAAGCCAAAGGCTTTATATAAATATGGGACATTGACAAGAATGAACCAACCTGCCAACAATCAGGTTTTTTGTTTTTTTTTTACCTTCTATAGCCATCCGTTCCCGGAGCTCTTGTTGTAATCGACTCTGTCGATCTTCTAGCTCTAGTTCACGGGCACTGAAAAGTGGATCAGGAGGAACATAGACAAAAATGATGTCCACAGTTAAACATCCACTCCTACCATCCCCCAACAATGTGTACAGATTCTGGTCACTCACAATATCATAAGCTCTGACTCATAGCGCACCAAAGCATTCTTCTCTTGTACCAGCTTGAACCACTCTTGCATCAGTTTTGGATCATCCTTCTTCCCCATGCCTGTCGAAAGACACAAAGAATCAGCTGCCATCTCCCAGCTTGTCAGAATTACAACACAGGGGCCAATGTGCAAAGAGAGCCAAGCAAGAGCTGCTGGAACACTTCCAAGCCAGATCTGTTAAGTTTACCTACAACACACAGGATGAGAAGACAACTACAGAAACACTCGGAGCCCACCACTCACCCCTTCCACCACTCTCTGACTGGTTTCTGACATTCATTTTTTCCATACTCTTTTCATTTACACTTGATAGACAGTCTGACCACCAACTTATCCTTGACTCTGACTTATTTGTGCCTCTCTCTCTATAGGCTCACGGATTTTCTCTTTGGTCACCTTAAAACAAAACAAAAACCAACCCCAAATCCTGCCTGTCCTGTATGTCTTTTCAAGTCACATACACTGATAGTCTAATATAGTAAGATGCTTTTTCTTGCACAGGATTATTTTTAACCTGTTTGCTGCTGACTGTTTGAACAACTTTTCCCTCCTGTGGGGTACTTTGCCAGTCTTGGTTAGACTAATGCATTATCACAAAGAGCATGGAAACTTTGGCAGACACTAGAGACGGGAGACACTAGAGATGATCCAATTTCAGTTCAGTTTTCAGACTTTCTATTTGAGAATGAGATTAATCTGTCTTTAATACTCAACAGCCAAATATATCTTATTCAGTTCAATCTCTGATTTTACTGGGTTTAAATTGTAGTTGATGAGTTCTAAAGAAGAACTTTCTGATAGGGAAGCAATTCAGACCACAGACATACATAAAGTGTGGGAAAGGGTATGCTTGACCCATCAGGCTTCTTAAACAGTGGAACTGGGTTCACCTAAAACTTACAGAATTATTTACTTTGAAGCACTTAAAAAGCAATATAGATTCTTATGTTTGGGTGTCTGTTAAGTACAGTCTCACCTGAGGCCTCCCAAGGTGTCTTCTAGTCTATGATTCACTAGGTATTGTGATACAGTGATCAGAGCTGGTCTGAAACCAGGAAGACCTGGGTTCAGGTTCTTCCTTTGACCCCCTACTGGTTATGTGACTCTGGGTGAATCACTTAACTTCTCAGTGCTAGGCAACTCTTTTACATTGTAGAGGAGATTCTAATATGCACTGGTAAAGGAAATTTCCTCACCTGGGAATTCCCTATACCAATAAAACCAGGTCCAGTTCCTGTCCCTATCCTATGACTCAACTAGTTAGCTATTGCACACTATAGAAAAATTATACTGTCATCCTAGCAATAGCCATACCCTCAAATACACATTTTAACCTACTCTTCAGTGTTCACTTAGAAATCTCCTTCCTCTTGGGCAAACACATATTCTTTCCAGGTACATGATGCATTTGAACCTTATGATCTTATCCATTTCCCGTTTTCCTATACTCCTAATGCTTAACACTCTAGGCACACCATTCAAAAACAAATTTGTTTTTGGTAATATAGCTTTTTCAATGCAAAAGATGTGATAGCTAAGTCTTAATTTGGTGGCTCAAGTCTGGAAAGGCAGAAATCTACGATTGCATTCCCACAAGTAGTCTGAGTTAGTGTCCATGCTCTGCTCCATTGTACATGCAACTTTGCTCCCAAGGTTAAATCCCATCATGGATTCCGAGTCTATAAGACTAAAGCTACCATGTTTACAGATCCACACTTCTTGGTGTAGCATATGAGTGAGTCCTGGGGAGAATAATGCCCTCCTCACCCAACCCAATAGACTTGGTTATTGGCTTTTAATCTAGCCATCTGCTCAGTTCCAAGCATTCCTTTCTGGGCATCTCTGCACAATATGCCCATATAGCCATGGGGAGATGGGACCTTTAGGCATGCAAGCTATATAGTGTGGCAGAGTCATGAGAGGGTACTGGAGAAGTCTCCTTTCCCATCTCCCAAATAGAAAGAAGTAACTGAGTGAAAACTGGACACTCCTCATGAACTACAGTGGAGATTGTTCACAGCCAATGACAGAAGATACGGTGGATGAAAGTCAATGTGAGAGCCATGGAAAGCAGAGTAAGAGGTTAGCAAGGTTAGTCACGATCACATTCTCCCTTTCCCCTTCCCTCATGCCTTTGCAATGACAATTATCACAACAGACTCCAAATTAGACAAGTTCAAAAATACACTCAGCATGACATGAGATACAAAGGTATTTTTTTGTTTTAAAGACCTTAAGGATGTTTATGCAAACCAGTCTTTGTAAGGACACAGTATACCTTTACTTCAGCAATGCAAATCAGTCATACAGGTGGGAAGCTCTCTCACCTGTATCCCTGGTTCCTCTGAAAGATCAGAGAAATCATGCCCCAGCAAACAACAGAAGTGTCAAGTTTTTAGGGAAGCCAATGTAGTTCTACCAAACCAAAGACTTGGCTCTACTCCCATATTCTAGTCCGCCCCCCAAAATTGTCAAAGGGATACTGTACCTTGTAAGAAACTGCCACAGTAATAAAAAGTTGCAACAGAGGGTAATTATTGGGATTTAAGGGAAAGGGAATGAAAGAGAAATATCTGGGAATTGGGTCACTGGTTGACTATGGTGCTATGACCCCCTCCGTGGCAGTGGGGATGGGATTGTATCATGTTACATTACCTTCATGGACACAGCAAGGGCAGAAGGAGGGAGGTCTACGACGTGGTGTCCCGCCACTGGGCTCAACTTCAAAGGACCAAACAGGGAAGAGAAGGAAAAGGAGAAAGACAAGGTGCAGGAAAAGTAGAAAAAAAGAGGAATTTGGAAGTGGAGAGGAATAGGGAAAAGGTAAAATAAAATACAAGCAGAGGACAAAAAGCATACAAGTGAGAAAGAAAGGAACAATAAGAAGAAAAGAAAAAATACGAAAAATGGAGAAGCAGAAACAAGGGAAACAAGTCTACAAATGAATTAAGTCCTTTATTTTATTTTCCTTTTCTTTTTTTTCTTTCTTTTTTTTAAAGCAGCAAAGAAATCAGACAAGAGTAGACCAGGGGATCAGGCAGAACACTCTTTGATGTACAACTTAGGAAACAGAATGCAAAATTTGTCCCCAAAAAATACATACGTATTCCCTCCACTGCGACAGAGGAATGGGAAAATTGGGTTGCTTCTAATCCTTCTATAGCAATCTTGAGAATTCTGAATATTACATAACTGGGGTCTCTTAGGCCTTGATTGTTGAACTTTTACTTCTCAAGTACCCACATATCTTGGGTAGGATTGTGCACTTTTGAGTCTATCTGGGTCTGGGACATATGGGACAGATCAAATTGGTATGTAGGAAAGTTCTCTGATTTTGCACATGAAATAACAGCCAAACCCAAGCAAACGTTTTCTACCTATCTGGATCCAAAGATCTCAGTGTAATGAGTGCCAGAGGTAAAACTTTAGTTTAGTTAAGGGTCGGAGAGAAGTGTAATATCATCCAGTCTGCCATGCCGACCGAAAGGAACTCAGCAGAGGTAGCACCCAAACATTTTTGATGGCACCAATGGATCTGATGGTAGTCTGCTTTGAGCTAGGCCAAATGGGGAAATCTTCATCAGCAAATTGTGGTGCTCTCTGAGAGCAGAGAACAGCAGTCCTTCCTTCTCCCCTCTTGACTCTTTTAAAAGCTGCTTTCCATTATGGTAAGGGGGCTTGGTTTCCAAAGCTATGGAAAGGCTGTTAGAATTTGGACTATAGGACTGAAACAAGGATGTAAGCTGACAGAACACAACAGAAACTAACAGGCCAAAGAGAGGCACAGGGCAGTTGAGAGGGGATGGTATGGAGGGAGACAACTTTGAGGGTAGAGACCTGGATGGTTACTGAAAAAGGAGGGGAATTAGCAAGGGACCATCACAGAACTAAAGGAGACAACATATAGCTCAGGATATGATACTTGCTTCTAAGATGGTGTCATGGTCTTAACAGGCAAAGAACAACACATTTCTGAGGGAACAATCAGGGCTGAGTTCTTCTCAGCAGAAGGTTCAAGAATTAATCTCATTTTAAATGAACACAAAGGAATGAAGAGTCAAGTTATTGACTGTTTTGATGGGCCTACCTTATCTAATACCAACTGTACAAATCTCAGCCTGAAAATTTAAATCTGAATGAATGTTTCTCACTAAGTTGACAGGAAAATGTAGTGATGTTTAACACTCTGAAAGGTTTCAAGAAGAAAAGGCAGGTCCAACTTATGGAGGAAGTAATTCCAATCTTCAAACTTGATGGTTGCACAGAGTTCAAATTAGATTACAAGATCTCTTAGGGTAGGGACAATATTCCTTTTCCTTCTGACACTCAAGAGTGCTCTGATCATAGCACAACCTTTGATTTTTTTTGGTTAGAATCTACATAGCAAATATAAGTGATAATGAAGGTTATACTATATATACACCAGGTGTAATTAGCTCATTTCGAAAGCTAATAGTCACTTTGAGGTATTTCCATAAAAAGTTTCCCCATCTTCTGGCTGAGATTGCTTTCAGCCTTGCTCTTTTAGGAATATAGTATGTGTACTAATGGCTAAAAAAAGTGGTGGCATTCCTATTCAAAATAGCTTACTCTGTCTTTTTAAGGAAGGGAAGAAGGGGTCTTAACGAAAATTAGAATAGGGTCTAAATTCATTGGCAAGGGCCAGAGGAAATCAACACACAACCAACATACAAGAAACATTAAGACACTTTTGTAACGGCACAAGTACAGGAAGAATGCTCCTATTCTTAGGCACATAAAAGGCAGTTTTTAGTCTCCCCCCTCCTTTTAGGAAAAATATACTCTAAAAAATATTGCATTATTAATCAGATACTATACAATTTTTTAAATGATAAAAGCATACGTGGAATAGGCAGAAGGTTGAGAGATGAAATTAGGAAAACAAAAATTCAAGTAAAGGAGACAGCATTAAGTGACTATAAACGGTGGATGCTACAGAGAAAAGTCTTGTACTATGGCTGCTGTTTGGGGTAAGATAACAAGAAAGAAAGAAGAGATAGGCAAGGAAAGCATTTCTATGGCATTGGAGACAGAAGAAAAATGAAATAATCTATCTTTGAAAAATTACAATATGTGGTAGGGAATTATCATATACAAATAACTGTATCTTACACAAATAACTATGATGCAGGTTAGAAGGTGATTAGAGACATTGGAAAGGTCAAAGAGAATAGTCAAAGGAATCAGGGCAGGGAGAGGAGGGAGAATCAGGACAGTTTAATGGAGGTGTACCTGTGAAGGATGAAGATTTAAAAAGGTGGAGATTTGCTAAAGGTTTGTTCTGTGACTGAGGGATGGCCTGGGAAAGGTAGGGAGGCAGGTAACTGATGACAAGTTTGTGTGCAGTACAGTTTGGTTAGAGTATAGTGTGTGAAACAGACAAGGATGGGATAAGGTGGGTTGGCGCTAGATGTGGGGAGACAAGAATTCCAGGCTAAGGGGACAGAGCACTTAGCTCTGAAAGGACTTTCAGAAATCATCCCATTCGACCTATTAATTCTGCAGATGAAGAATTTAGAGTTTGCCTTTCATTTGGGAGGCAATGGAAAAAAACCTAAAACAATTGGCGGTGGGAAGCTAAAATATTATTCCAGATCAGGGGTAAAGAACACCTTGGGTGAGGGTAAATGAGAATGGAAAGGAAGGAAGGAGAGATGAGGGAGAGTATAGATCCTTTGGTATTAGATTTGATTCTAAAAAGTGAGGATGATAGAAGTAGGGTGGATAGCAATATTTTATAGTCATAAAGAAAGGGATTGGACTGGTGCTAGTGATGAGGAGTGGGGAGTAGGAACGCTGTCAAAAGCAATCAGCGGTAGGTCAGACGTTGAGAGAGGAGTGGGGAGAGATGAGGTTTACAGGGGACACAGGAAAGGGAGTAAGAGAACAGTGGGGTAACAGCTAACACATACTCAAAGCCTGGATGGAGTAAAGACTATTTTTTGGAGAAATGAGATATATGGGTTTTTCCTACATGAGGGAAACACAACTCTCTTCTCACAGAATCAGGTTTCTGTGCCTTTCTAGTACACACTACATCTGAATGTTTGCAAATATTTATCAAGTACTATCTGTGGCATAATAGGCAGAGGCATAAGGCCTTTCCTGGTCTCTCCAGATGCTAGTACTTTGCCCCTATTTTAAGATTACCTGTTGTGTTTTGTATACACTGATATAGGTGCAAAATCATTAAGAAATCAGTGTTTGCTGAAGTAGCTTTCTACACTCACATTTTACTTCCACAATCCTTGCCACTGTTCTTCAGTCACATCAGAAGCCTAGCCTGAATCCCTGCCTTATAAGTTTGTATCGGTCAACTAGACTCCTTCAATCTCATTCTTCTAAGAGGTCTGAGTTACACTATTCTTGAACCCTTCAGTATTCTTGAGGTTTGTATGGCTTTTTCTTTCCGTAAAAAAAAAACAAAACCAAACCTCTTCCTCTTTTGTTATATTTTCTGTAATAACTTTTATCATTGAAGTTTCATTTCTCTGTTACCTCTGGAGGCTTAGGAGATAAGAGATTATGAACTATAAACAGATACAGGTTATTGACTACCCAGTATCTTGAAGCATTTTTCAGTGGAATGCACTTTAGTTCATAGTTTCATATCCCATAGTTTCATCCCATCATATCATATCCCATCTCATTCCATCCCATATCTGGATCCTTCTTTATCTGTCTCAGTTTGAATCTAAAGCAGGTTGTTGGAATGGCAGAATGTAATAGCAGCAGCATAGTGAACAGGAAAGGAAAAGGACCTTTTTGAGTACCAGGTTTTTTCCCCTATGGCAAGCCGGCATATCATTTGGCCCATGGGCTTCAAGCAGCCTGCGAAAGAAAGCAGAGACTGCTGCAAGTGGCTCTTGTGCAAGTCTAGCCTATGGGGTTAGGAATGGCATGATAGGAGCACTACCTCTTAGAGTCCTTGCCATACCAGATAGGTTAGTTTTTCTCTAAATAGAACATGAGATTTGATTGGTTAAGGGTGTATGGGTTCTCTGACACCTATGGTATAAAAGCCAGTCATAATGAGTTCTTCCCCTCAGATATGATGGATGTCCTACCACCATGCACGTCAACACAGCCTTTGATCAGATGTGTTTCTATATGGTGATAAAGCAATCTACCTGAAGTGGAGCTTCAATTTTCCTAAGGGTAAGGAGTAAATTTCTTGTTAAATGTTGCAGTAATCTACCAGTTTTTCACTTTAGTTTAATCCTAGACCCATAAAACTGCTCTCTCCAAAGTGCTGATAATCTCTTCACTGCCAGATCTAATGGCCTTTTCTCAATCCTTATTTTTTTCTTGACCTTTCTGCAGTATTTGATACTATCATTCCTCTCTTCCTTAATACTTACTTCTCTCTAAGTTTTCATGTCATACTCTCTCTCTTTTCATGACACTGAAATAAAGACATTCTTTCTCCATCTATATGACCACTTCTCTTCAGTTTCTTTTGCTGGGTCTTCATCCAGGCCCTGCCTGATAAACATTGACATCCCACATGGTTCTGTCCTGGGTCCTCTTCTCCCTTCATACTTCACTTAGTGATATCATCTCCTGTGAATTTAATTATCTCTATGCCAATGATTCTCAGATCTACTTAGCCAATTCTAACCTCTTTGCTGACCTCTAAGCTCACATCTCCAATTGCCTGTTAGCTATCTCTAATTGGATGCCCTGTGGACATCTTAAACTCAACATGTCCAAAGAACTTTCCCCCCAAAATCTTCCCCATGCCCTAACTTCCCTATTTTTGTTAGAGGCACTACCATCTTCTTAGTCCCTCAGGCCCACAATCACAGACTCCTCACTTTCAAACCCCCTCCCGCCATATGCAATGTTTTGCTGTCCTATTCATCCTACCTTTCTAATATTTCTCTAATACGTCTTCTTCTTTCCTCTGATATAGCTGCCAACATCCTTATTGTCTAATTCTTGGACTACTGAAATGGTCTACTGGTTGGTCTCCCTATCTTAGTTATCTCCTCCCTCTTATCCATCCAGTTGTCAAAATGATCCTAAAGCACAGGTCTGACCTTTCTCCCAGCCCCCAATCAATAAATGCCAGTGGTTCCCTATCACCACCAGGATCAAATATAAGTTTGAATTTTCTTATACTTTATACTCTGCCACATATTCTATCATCCAATGACAATAGTCCCCATCTTGAACAAGACACTCCATCTTCTGACTCTGGGCATTTTTAATGGTTGTCCCTCATGTACGGCTTTCTATAGGGAACCTTTCCCCAATGCTTCTTCATTCCAGTTCCCTTCCCTATATTTTGTATATAGGTTGTTTGTACGTAGTTGTTTACCAAGTCTCCTCTATTAGACTGTGAGATACTTGTGGGCATGGACTGTCTTAACTTCTCTTTGTACGTCCATCATTTCACACCAAGTAGATGTGTAATAAATGTTGATTGACTGAAATACTGAACTGGACTGAGTTAGCTGTGGCTCAGAAGAGAGTGTAAATGAAAACAAAATCCACTCCCCCCCTCATATTTTTGGGATGGTGGATGGTGGTAGCGAGCAAGAAAGGAGTCCCAACCAATGAGATTAAAAAGGAGTAGAAAGATTGGGTGGCATTCAAAAGACAAAGATTTGGCTCTAGACCAGGGCTTGACAAACTACAGCTGCTCAGTCCTTTGGCTAAGTATGTTTTTCTCTTTTCTTTTTTTTTATATTTTTAGATCTAATAAAACTTTATTTAAAAATGTAAAAACTATCATTAGTTTACTGGCCTTACAAAAACTGGAAATATGTAGGCCATTCTTTCCTGACCCCTGCTCTACAAAGGAGCCTAACTAGGGACAACTCTAAACTTTTAAAAAGCCTCTTGAAATGGTTATTTTTTCGTACTTGTCATTTTCATCCCCTCCATTTCCCCATTGTTGCTAGTGAAAAAATTCCTTGGAGATTTCAAAAGGAAGATCATACTTCAGGGACTGAAGGGTAGGAGAGAAGCTATTCAGAAAAACATGTTCTATACAATAGCCTATATTAGAAGTGTTGGAACAAAGGAAAACAGTCGAGATAGTTTCTAGTCTAATAACTAAAACATGGAGATTAAAGAGCTGCTCCTGAAATGTGATGTGACATTGTAGGGGAAGGGAAAGTTCACACCAGCATAAACTTTCTAACTCAACTTATATCCTTTTCTTCCTCCCAAGTTCCCCATCCCCAGAGCTGGTCAAAGGCAATTTGTGTAAGGAAAGGGTGATGGTGGCAGGGACTGGCGAACAGGAAGTGGAGGAGGGTGAAAAGGAATGGGCAGTTTCTTCCTATCCTAAGGTGTAAACTGAACCAATTTTTCCATAGAAGCATGATGATAGATAGATAAGGATCCATAATACTGTGAGTACTCATGGCGATATCCAGGGCAATACAAGTTAAATAGATTTTTATCTGGGTTGGCTGAGAACCAAATAAAACAACATATTTTTGGAAAACTTTTTTTTTAAAGTTGAAGACTTTATATACCCTTTCTTCTAATGAAGAGCTGCTTATTTTATGAATATGCCTTTCAAGGTATGGGGTGTGCTATCACTTCTTCCTCTATATCTTTAGAAAGATGCTGAGTTTAAAGAGATCATTTCTTCTGGCTTCTACTTCTCTTTACTTAGCTGGTTAAGCTCAAAGTACTAAAGCATGCCCCAGAGAAGGGCACACTTCCTTCCTTATCTACAGTTTAAGGTTCTCCCTCACTAACAGGGCTTAGTGCAGTGCCTGATTCATATTAGGCACTTAATAAATGTATGTTGTTCTTCAAGGAAATTCCCTACAAGGAGCCAAGCACTTATAGACACATGAAGTGCTTTGTTTTGTTTTTTTCCTGGTGGGATGAGGGCAGGTCCTTCATCCTGAGAGTACAGCTCTAACTTCTTGTCTTGGTTTTTGGTAGTAACAACACCATTTTTTTTTTCCTTTTGTAACTGGGTGAGTCTAGGATCAATGCTATACCACTGTTGGCATATCATCCTTCCTTTAATGACAACTGCCATATGACTGCACAAGTTACATAACCCTTCATTGTCCCAAGACTTATTTAGGATAGCTAAAGATTTACATTAGGAGAAGCATTCTTGCTGAGATTTCTGTGCACTCTTGAAATTATGGGTTTTAGTTTAAAAAAAAAATACCAAACAAACTTATTTTACATTCAGGGAAGGAAAGATTCAGAGAAATTTACATTATAAGTCACTGGAAATCAGGTCCCATCACAATCAACTACAAACCTGACCAGAGCTGGGAAAAATCTCTGGTGGTATAATATTAAAGAATGTAGTTTTCATTTATTTCCTTTGTGCTGTGCAGGTTATATGGGATAAAAAGAGACTGGACTGAAAATTTTTTTCTTTTCTTTTGGCTGGGTTGGTACATTTTTAGCATTTAACTATAAGGTCAAAGTAGAAATGTGCCCCTACTTCTAGTAGTATCTACTTTCACATGTACTTGACCATACTTGACCATAAATTAGACTCTTTCAAGGTATGGCTGAGAAAATTATACTACCACCTGGAAGAAAGCACAGAAAAACCCCAATGCTATCCTACCACAGAGTGAAATAATCAGTTTGCATGGAAAGAGGAAGCTCCCATGACACAAGATATAGGAGTCTAGGGGAAGGCATCTGGTAAGGCTTGCTCAATCAGATCAATAAGGCATGCTAGAGAAAAGATGCCTTAGTCATGACTGCAATGCAGAATCCATTTCCAGATCGAGCAAGAAATGGAAAGGGGAAAAAAATGAGTACAAAATTTGAGTGTGTGTGTGTGTGTGTGTGTGTGTGTATGTGTGTGTGAGACAGAGAGAAAGAGAGAGAGAAAGAGAGAGAGAGAGAGAGCGCTTCTAGGGTTTCCAGTTTTTTAATAAACTAGAATCTGGTTAATACTTAGAAGGAAAGCCAAAATATAATATGAAGGAGAGGAAAGCAAACAGAAGAAAGAGGTGTGCACACACTCTCATTCAAAGGAGGAAGAGGAGCCACACTCAGCAAGGAATAATGAAAGGAAATTATGCCCCAATCCTTTAAGAACATTTGTATACAAATTCTATCTTTCCAGGTTCCTAGTGGGGTAGATCATTCAGAGAGAGCTGAGGTCTTCGAAACTGGGACTAGGTGTGGGCTACAAACTTGAAGAGACAAGATTCTTTTATCTAAAGTTCCATAGGAAGGCTTTTCTTGGGAGGGATTGCTCAATCGCTTCCTATGTCAAAGACTTGGGGAACGTCACCTTATTGCTGAATGAAAGTAAGTAATAATGTGGGGTGGAAGAGGAAGTGTCTTTGGGAGCTCTTGGTCCTTCTCTTTCTCTTCAGGAGTACTGTTTGCACTCTTGGATCACGTCAGCCACTTTCCGTTTTTCAGTAAAGGGAAGCTTTAATTCTACATAACTCAGTGAGTTCAAAAAGCATTGGCTTTCTTTTAGAACAGATTTTGATGACCAACGCTGGACTGAGGGTTAGGAATTTGATTAAGCGATTCTTCCCAAGGACAAAGTCAGCATCCCCAAACACTGACTGCTAAGTGTTTCACTTTATTCTCTAAAGGAAAAGTAAGATCCGTGTTACTGATCACCAAGTGATGCCTCAACAGCCCTGTCAGAACATAAGAATAAAGGTGGAACCAGTGCCTTAGCACTATGGCAGCTACTAGACTAGGGGCTTTTCAGGTAATAGAGAACATTCCCAATTTAAGATGCCTGAGGCAACTGCAAACTGACCTGATTCAGTCACCTTACAAAGCATCTTAGAAAGAATGGTATCTAAAGCTCATTTCCTGTATTGGGGTGGTAGTGTGCCCTCAGAGATAGGGAATGGTCCAATCTCCCCTATAAGGTTGACAGACACCACAAAAGGCAAGGAGAAAATTAAGACTGCAATGACAGGGGTGCCTTTTAACAAAAGAAGTGAAGGCATATAAAACAGTGGTAATGTTATTTTATAGATGGTTGTCCAAATTGGAAGATGGTGGTTTTCCATGAAGTTTGAAATTGATTTTAAGAGTGAAGTTCTTTCCTGTTACTATTAGTTGCTTCTGGAACTTTTTAGATTCCTATATGCAACAAGCACTAGGTTAAGACCAGATCATGAAACTGGCCTATTAAGTATGATCTTCCAAATCTAGTCCTATGTAGAAGGCTAAAAAGCACCACACTCTGTGGGGTAGCAGTAACACTGGCTGGGGGTTTTATTTTAAATATATAGATTTTACAGGAATTTAAAATATGCTTTGTTTCATACCCCTCCCCTGTCCCCACGAGTGTTAGGAGGAAGGACTAATAAGGATATTAGATGGGGAATGGGATATGTTAACTGGACGTTTAGCATCAGCCCTTTTACAGCATCTAGTAAACAGGGACACTGATGTCCCCCAAGGTAGCAAAGGATCTGTAGTGCTCACAAATCGAATATCGAATGAAATTTATTAGCCGGAGGTTGGGCGCCCAGAGAGGCAAGGCACTAGTCATAGACTGGTCATAACCAACAATACCAAGAGAGGTGTGTGACTCTTATTTTTTCAAGGGAGACAGATGATTTTGGACTGCGATGGGTATTTCCTAGCAGCTCATTAAAGAGGAGGTGGATCACACAATACTGCAACAGCAACCACAGAATGATGTTTTCAAAAATGAAAAAATCAGAGAAGATTGCTCTTGGAAGAATGGGGCTCAGGTAAGAAGGATGGAGAGTAAATTTATCTTCCTCTGTCTTTTCTATTTTGTAAATTCTTCACTGAACTCTGGGCATGAAGTCTTTAAAAAGAGGGTGATAAGGACCTAACTGAAGACTGAGGAATAAAAATTTAGACAATTGAGTATCTTGCTGGCAAGCCCTTAGGTTAAAACTTAAGAGACACAAAACTTGGGCTCAAAATTTTCTAAGTTAATGAAAATGTGGGGACTTAGAGATCTAACTGGAAAAATACTTAAACACGAGACAAACACTGGAAACATTTAGGGGCAATTCTGAAACTCTGGTACTTAATACAGTCTTGTTTCATTCAGGTCAGTGAATATTCATAGAAATCAAAGGATCAGGAGACCCCCATTCACTTTTGGCATATCTGAAATTCATCTTTGGGAACTTTGTGCTATATATCACTTAGGAAGGAATGAGAATATTCTAACTAAAAAGGCTTGAGCCTGTTATGCCAGATATTGGGTCCTTCAAAAAATTACAGTGCACTTACTTATCGTAAGGAAGGTAAAGCATGTAGGATATGGAGGAGGTTAAAATGGAAAGGGCACTCATTTTGGAGTAGGAAAAACAAAACATCTCTTTTGATAAGTGACAGAACTAAGTTAGGGAATGTGAGATTTTGATGTGAAAAATTGAACAGAATAAATCACTTCAAAATTCTTTCCTCGAGTATCTGTGGTCTAAGGAGCACTTGGTATATAGCTCATTTGAGCTGGAAAAGGGCCTGTGCATTTGCCATTTGGTTATAAGGCTTATTTCCTCTTGTTTATGAGCAAGGGATGGGAAGACAGGGTAGGGAAGGACTGTCAGCAGGGTTAGTGCCAACAAGAAATGCTGCTATACATACCACCCAGATGCAAGTCGATGATGTCACTGTAATAAGACTCTCCCCAATAGTCTATAACAAGGAATTGGTGAAGAGAGAGTTACTGGATCAGATAACCCTCCTGCCTCCCCACCCCCGCCCCAAGTCAAAGCAATATGAAGATAGATACAAACATACATACATACACATGGCAGGGGAGACAGAGCAATAGCAAGAAATCATGAATATTTATATATTTATTTACATACATTCCAATAGTATTGATTGGAGAACTAGGAGAAGGTACAGTCTTATCCATGGATAAGGCAGGAGTTCTTATCCATGGTGGTTCATGATCTGCTGCAAGCGTGCTCCTGGTTTGTAATACTTCATGAAGGAAATACTGTTTTTTGTATTTTTTTTTAATGTTAGTGAAAAATCTGCAGCATCTCAGAATATGACAGGGAAAATTTTGCAAATTGTGGGAGGGGAAGACAATATATGAAAGAGAGACAGAAGGTATACAGACATGTTGGTTGGCAGAAAATTTGTGTAGGGAACTACTTTTGATAACTCAGAATTTGTGAAAGTTGAAGGTGGACCTGCTAGGGAAAGACTTCTCACGTTAGGAAGACAATATCACCAGTGTTTGTTCAGGAAACCCTTTCTTTGAGGGTCTTGTCCATGGATTCTTCACAAAACGCCCAAACCAGAAGAGGCTCGAGAAAATGCAAGGACAAATCAGAAGATTACTACCCTGCATAGAGAAGGTGCTCAATAATTATTTATTGAAGAACTGGATGATTATGGAAGACTAGTCTAGGTCCTATACTGAAGTGATAAAGGAAAGGAAATATAAAAACCTTCAAGGTCACCAATCTCTTATGTTTAATAAGAGGAAAACTGCTAACCCCAAGAATTCCCACAACAATACTCTGGTGTTCAACTCTTTGTGGAAGCTTTTTTTTCTAGACACATCTGGAGCTAAGGAAAAGTTGTTAATCTTAAGACAAAGCCATATCTCTGGTTTAATAATGGAGCCATTAAAAAAAAAAGAATGGAGCCATTAATCTACGAAACTCCTTGCCATCTCCTCAGATTTTTTGTTCATTCTGAAATTGAATATAGATTTTCTTTGTGCAACCACTGTCTCTAAATCCTGCTTGCTCTGATGCAATTAGTGTCAAGCTTTCCAAAATACCTTATTCCATGAAATTTGGGCATTTTCATCACCACATACTGACAACTGTTGTCCAGTTGTAGATTTCAGTTTCTCATATATCCAAGAAGGAAGAATTAGATGGAGGAAGAAGCCAAAGGAAGACTCTACAGACTTAGATGCTGAGGTTGTTCCTCCAGAATTAGAATGGAAGATGCATCTGACCAAAATGATGACGCTGTCCAACTTTAAACTTTCACCTTCTACACCCAATTTCCTAACTTGGTTCTGTCATTTTTATTACCTCGTGAATAAGAGGTTCCCCCCACAAACACCGGACAGAGATGAAAATAAGTATTAGAGAACAGAATGTGGCCAGTCAAGTGCTGTTCAACTTGTTCCATGTCCAAGGTTAAGTCAGTGGTTTCAGGTCTGGATCAAGAAAACTGACACTGCAGGACCAACATCCCAATGTAAAAGATGACTGAAGATACTCACTGGTATTCCTGGGTCTACACTTCATTGTGATCCAGATGTCGGAGAACCTTAGGCATGGAGTGAGTTGCACAACAGTTTACCTTCTTGATATTCTACTACTGGTTAGGGGATACTTACTTGGTTTTTTCTTTGGCAGTGTAGATCAGATAAAAAAGTCTGATCCAGGCAATCTTGGGAAACAATAGCGTGTTAGATATGACACAATATGTTGCTATATTTGATCTAGCATAGTGCCTCAGGGGATGGAGATGAGGTCTTACTCTTTGATACCCTGGACCATCATACTCAGTTAAGGGCATCTTCTTGCAGGAAAAGATAGAAACAAACTAGACAGAGCTCAAATGAGCAACAAGAATGATAAAAAATAGAAAGAAAGATAGAGGAACAAGAAAAGAAGTCAACAAACATAGTTTGGGAATTTTAATACAAGTCCACTCTTAGGAAGGATGGGGTTAAAATAAGAAAAGGAAAAAATAAGCTGATTATTTGTAATAAGAGTAGATTTGAAAATTCGCTCATGAGATATTTTTCCAAGAGAAATGTGAAAACTCAAGAAGGACTTGAAAAAGGGAACATATTTTTGTCTCTCTGGTTTAAATGCTGATGTTCCTGAGGTAGAGGTCCTTCCAATTATACAAGTTATGAAAAATTAAACTGGATACATTATTAAAAAGAATGATATAGGAAAATTTCCATTAGAACCCTCAAGAAATTTCTATTTTCTTTGGTTCTTGGGTGGGTCATGGATTACATATAAAGAGATTAAAAGGCTGACGGGTTTTTGTTTTTTTTTTAAAGCAGAGCATTAGTCTAATTATAATGCAGATACCAGTGCTTTAAAGGAAGGAAGTAACAAAAGTGGCCTCAAGATTTTTTGACTGAAGAGGAAAGGAGTATCTTGAACTAGAGGAATAATATTAACTATAAAATGTAAATCCTGACTCATAAGTTATTAATTTTGATTGTTCATTGTCAGGGTCACTAATCACTTTTCACCTTGGTAGAAGGAATCTGAAGGAGGAAGGAAAGAGGGAAAAAAAGCTACGGGCTTCCTTTCATCATCTGTTGGAAGACAGGAAAAACTGCAACATCACAGAGGAAGTGGCCTGTTAAGTGGCCAAGTGTCAGCTGGAGGGTATTTATGATGGGTTGGTCCCATCACTCTTGAAGAACAGAGAAGCAGGTTTTTGTCCAGGAGGCCAAGAAAGAATGAGTTAGTAAAGCCAAAACAGAAGTCAATAAGTGCGCCATCTTGGCTCATTGTACGAGTAGGAGTTCTTCTTATGGAAAGTCTGCATTAACAGCATCTTCATTTAACCTCCCAGTGGGGAGAGTACTTATCTAGCTGTGAGACTCTCTAAATCTTGTTCTATGGCAGATGGCCCAGGGTTCAGAGGTTCTGTGCCTCATTTGGTAGCCTGAGCTGTACATGGGGTAGAGCTGACAATTCAGAACTGGAAAAGAGTTGGTTAGGTTCCTATGTCTTTACACCCTCAGAGGGTGGGGGGAACCATCAGTGAATGGTCAGAATCTGGATTATGAAGTTGCTCATTCCTAGGCCCTTCTGCTTCCTAAAAAAGGAAGGTTGGCCACTTTGCAGGGTCACCCTGCTTAGCGCAGTCACAAATAACAACCCAAACCCTCATCTCAGACAAACCCAGTCAGTCAGGCAGATAACTTAAAGAAAATATATGAAGTTGCTCAGGAATATCCTCTGATTCTCAAGCAAGACGGCAATCCATGATTCGGCTGCTTTCTCTGAGTCTGGCTGGCTACTCTCCAAAGGTTCAGGCAGGTTCTAGGAATAGAACCTACCCTGCTGAATATCCCTGGTTTTCAATTTGGGGTGTTCTCTGGCCTCTCAGACATGGTTATAGTTCTGCTATCTATAAATCACAAAACCATATATTCACTCCTAAGTGTCTTCTTTCTTCTTGGGATTTATTATAACCCTTAATATCAGACAACTGTGTTTGGCCAATAGATCCAGGATCTCAAACCAACAAGACATCATTTTGCAGACTAAAGTTAATGATCTGTGGGGCTGGCTAGGTAGGAAAATACAGGGCAAATGTGAGGCAATAGACTTTCTCTCTAGTCAAGGCCATGGCTGAAGTTGGCAATGGGAACTAAATTTGTCCTAAGAAGGGACTCTGTACTCTAACAGCAGTGGACAGTAGAAGCTTTGGGGGCAATGTACGCAATTTGGCTTGGCACAGCTTGAGGGCAAGGCTACTGGGAAGAGAGGATGTGAGGTGGCTGGTGTAGCACCTATGCAGGCCAGTTCTGTGATGGTTCCTTGTAGTAGTCTCCCTTCTCTTGTGGCCCTTGGCACACTAGAGAAAACAAGTCAGCTTCATTTTATGCTATTTCCTTTTCAAAAACATGAGACGAGGAAGGAACAAGATGTCCTGGTAAAGATCAGTGCCCACCCATAAGTAGGTGAAATGGGCTAGCATTCGCTATCCAGAGACTGGGAAGCTTCATACTGGGGCCAATAAATAGGTCCATACCTTGGGGTAGACCAAGAAAAGGATAATTCTCTGTCCTGAACAAGCAAGAAGTTATAGAAACTTGAGGATGAAGAGAACTGGCGAATTCCGTTGGGAAACAGAACTGAGTTCCAGGTAAGGGAAAACTATCCTAACACCAGAGGAGGAATTTTCTTCCAGTGGTGTTAGGGTCCTTGTAAATCAACACCAGAGATTTGCACTGTGGGGAAAGGAGGGAGAGATGTACAAATCCCACAAAACAACCAACCCAAATAAGATGGTACCTGCTTCACCACGGAGAGCCTTTTCCACCGCAACTCCTCTCTCCTCTAGTTGCCTCTGCTTCTCTTCCACCTGCTCCAGCTGTCGCTGGATAATCTGCCAGGGGCCAAGAAAGAATTAGTATGCACCTCTTTTTCCTTCTTATCTCAGAAGAAAACCAAATTACAAAAATACAAAATGAAGAATAATTAGCTAGGCAAATACAAAAGAAAAGGTTCTAATGTTAACGGACAACATTTCCACATGAGTTTGCCACCACCAATGGCAAAAATGCCATAACACATTTCTCCTATCCATAACATCATTTTATTCATACTATTTTTTTCTATGGACTTAAATATCTTATCTTCTAACGCTTTCCAAAACTGCTGCTGCCACGTGTGAACAGTATAATAGCACAAGCAAATTACGTAAAGCTGTTTAGAATGGATCACATTGGACTCAAGCACCACAAAATAAGAACTAGAAGATTCAGAGGAGAAAAAAAATTACTTGGTGTTAGAAAAAAACTAACCAAAGAGTAACACCAAAAAGAATTAGGATTATTTACTTTCGAGAAGAGTAAGTGGTGAAAATCTTAATACCAATAGTATGAAGAAAACAAAGAAAAAATTATATTTTAAAATTTTTATTAGCCACTTAATTCCTTTAAGATATGTAAGTTAGAAAGAGGAATTAACATTTCCTATTTGCCTAGAAAAATTGGGGCAACAAACTTGCAAGACTGGGTTTTTATAAGTTAGATGGTAGAATAATCTTTACTTAGATCAAAATCCAAGAGTATGGCAATTCTTATGGTATTTGCTAGCTTTTTTTTAATGATCCAGCCAAGCCCAGGACTTTATGAAACCTCAAACTTGGCCCTCTGCTTATCAATAGCTCTACAAACTTGGAATGTCTGTGGCTGTACCAAGCCAAGGTTTTCTGAAGGATGCAAACAGTACTGTGGGATTATCTCTCAAATTATTTTAAAAAGTCTGGGAGGCAAAGTCAGAGACTGACTGTAGCTATTCCTGTTTTATACACTTTCTTTTTTCCAGTTCAAACATGATTTCACTGGTGTAGGGAAACTTTCAGAGAGGGGATTCCCTCTATGAATAGATTAATAAATGTTCTGCAATTTATGATTTTAGAGATAGAAAGGTTGGGATGCTTGGAGGTTAAATGACTGAGTCTGAAGGTAATGATGACCACAGGCACGGGTCCTTCTGGGGGGCTGTCTGTCATTCTCCAGCTGGAGGACATTACCTGGGCTCTATGTAATCGCTTGAGTTCTTCCTGCTTAGCTTGTCTCCGAGCAGCCTTCTGTACTCGCCTCGTCAGTTTGGCGTTTAGCTCCTCCTCAGTGTAGGTCCTCTGCTGGAAGAAAGTAGAAGAGGTTTTTCTAATAGGTGAATGTAGGCCTGGGATAGATAAGGCAGATAGTTGAGGAGAGGAGGGGGAGACCCCATCTCTAAGGATAGAGTCTTTCCTTCTTGGAACATTGAAAAATAAACAATTGTCTTTCCACAGAGGTGCTCGCAGTGCAGGGAGCGATGCTTTCTGATACAGACAGAGGGCAGGTATGGTGCACATTTCTAAATAAAAATTTCCTTCTGTTCCAGTTGATATATATCATATGTTTTTAACTATGTGATAAAGACAGAGAACAAAGGGGGAAATTGGTCACAGGTGAATTAAAGGGACATCTCTTTTCCTAAATGAGATGCCTACTTACATATGTCTGTACATCTTAAAAAATTCTTTAAATGTAGCTTGCACACATACACAGATATGTATCTATGGGGGTATAGGTATGCTCATATGTATAGGTATACCTACACATATATGTACCTACACACACGTACATACTGTATGTACAGGTGCATGGAGCTATATCTAGATACATACAAAATCTGGGCATGTCTTACTAATACACCCTGTCTACTTACTACACAGAGAAGATGTGAAAGAAAATCTGTATCCTTAACTTTTCTTTGGATTAGATCTGGGATTTCATTTACAAGGGGAATACCCCATAAGGAAACTCCCCCTACCAAAAGTAGACTGGCACCTGCTCTGCAATGTGCAGTCTTATGGAGCTGGCTAAAGGTGGTGAGGTTCAGTAACTTGCGGGATCATGTAGCCAGTGTATGTCAGAAACAGAACTTGTTCACTCAGGTCTTCCTGACAGATGCTGGCTCCCTATCCAGGCATCCTCTCATTTATAAGCTTTACTATCTACTTTCAAAACCCAGTGGCACAAGATGAATAAGCTTTTCAAGTCTGTTTCAAGGAGACTCATTTTTGAGGTGGTTAGTAGTGGGCAGGCAGGTACATTGTGCAGAGGACAGTGCACCGGGCCTGGGGTCAGGAAGACTCATCTTTCTGAGTTCAAATCTGGCCTCAGACACTTACTACTTGTGTGACCTTGGGTGATTCACTTAGTCCTAGTTCCCTCAGTTTCCTTATCTGTAAAATGAGCTGGAGAAGTAAATGGCAAACCATTCCAGTATCTTTGCTAAAAAAAAACCCCAGATGGGATCACAAAGAGTCAGATATAACTGAACAAAAGTACTAGGTGAATTCTATTTTAAATTTGGGAAAATACTAGTCAAATTCAAACTTTTCATAGAGTGCAGTTTCAAGAAGGAACTAGAGTGGTTTTGGGTTAAATTTCGAGTTTACACAGAGGTGCCAGTCTGAAGCTGCTTTATCCTGTATGGTCACCAAAGGGCTATCAGAGGGGATGAGAAAAGGAAAAAGGCAACTCCCTAATCCCAAAACAACGACACTGGTGGAAATAATGTTGATCTACAGTTATGGGTCATTAGGGTTAAGTGGGAGCCCAAGATGGTCTGAATAAACCCTTCAACAAATATAGAAGGAAAGTGACCCAAACTGCTACACTGCAAGTTACAATTTTGTGTATAATGCTTTCCTCATTACATTTCAGAAAGCAAAAAAGAAAAGAGAAAAAAAGGAATTTTTAAATTCAAGAAACAGAAATTATACACATTAGTTATATGTTCTCTTTTCTACGGATTAACATTAGGTAGCATATCAATTATAGTCCTCTGAAATAGCCTGTGTCTTGTCAGTTCACAATGGGGTTTAAAATTGCTGAGATGAAGGCTGTGGGTCATGGTTGGTGCCTCTGCACAGCTCTGCACTGAGAGCTACATTTCCCTCTATGAGCCTTAGAGTTAAATAATCACATGCATTTTAATCAGCCAAATGGCAGGATTCTGTTTTTTTTTAAATGACACATCTAAAGGAAATTCTGCTGTCTCTGTTGTCTAAAACTCCATGCATGTGTGGTCAGGGTTAGTGAGGTTGTGGTTGTACAATCAGGCATAGTGGGCTGGGCTGGTTAATAACAAAGATGCATGCAATGGCCAGCCGATGGGAATGGAGATACTACCTTTGATGAATATGATCTCTTGAATGCCAAGACGTGTGGTACATAAATCGACTTTAGATTGGATACAGAAAACAAACAAAACAGTAACAATAGCAATAATTAAAAATAAATTAATTTTAAAAGAACACACAGAAATGGAGCAAAATCAGTTAGATGCTTAAAACATACACAGGACTAAAATGAATTTTTAAAAATGTTACACAAGCCTTCATGAATGATGAACTTGGGGTGGTAGAGTATGCAAAAACCTAGCAGATGCCATCTATTGCAAAGCCTCTGGCAGTAGCATCTCAATAAAATCTAGTTTTGCCAAAAGATTTTCTCTTTCACTTTAGCTTTCTCACCCCCCAACCATGATACAGCTCTTTTTCCAGAAAATTCTGTTTAAAGTACCTACATGTAAAATACCTTCTCTTCTGCCCAATATCTATATAAGCTAGGTTATCTACATTAGTCACTACATATATGACAACAGATATACTTAGGAATATTCACTAAAGCACCTGAATTTGGCAAGAATTTCTTCCCTCTAAAATACGAAAAGTTACTGTCCTATGGATGCAGAGGAAGCACAGTAGAGTAAGCTGAAAAATTTTCCCAGAGGTTTTACCTATTAAGAGAATTTCAGATCTGATAAAAGTTGATTCATATTAACATCCTTCTCATTGTCAATTATTTTTATTAACATAGTAACAGGCATCATCATCATCCATACAGTGTTTTAAAGCTTATAAAGCATTTTCTTCATGTAACTGATGGATATTTGGGTTTCCCTGAGACCTAGTTGAGGTAATCAAGTAAGAAGTCACTAAGGGAGGTAAAGAAGTATTCATAGGAAATATCTATATTCTGACATCCATTTCCAAAGGATGAAAAAGTCCTCTGAATTGGAAGGGAAGTCACTCGCTGAATAAAGATTGTCCACTCCATGGAGGCTCTTAAGAAGCCTGTCAATCTTGAAACAGTTCTGGAATTTGAGAGAGGAAGTAGTTGTGTGGACTGAAACACTGCATTTAGCAGGTGGCAGTTCAGAGTTAAATAGTTAGAGGCAGAGAGTAGAGACTCACTCTCCAGAGAGACAGATATAGACAGGTAGCATTCAAGACAGGAAGAAGCTTTGAGTAATGTGAAGCTTGGCAGCAGAGAAGAAAGCCAAGCATGGATTCAAGGGAACATTAGCCTTGACATCTCGGAGATAAATTATGAAGAAGACCAAGTCCAGGAATCCAGCTGAATGACCCACTGTGCAGAGATGCTGCAATGAGGGGGAAGCAGAATGCACATACCACAAGAAAAGAAAGGACATTGATGCCCTGCTGTACCAGAGATATAAGATGACCTAGCCATGTGTTCCCCATGTGTGTCCTCCACTGTAGTACTCTTAAATTTTTGCCAGGTCTTCTAATGCATTTATGCCCAAGACTTATTAGAAGAAGAGGGGGGATATTCTGTAGACACTGTTCTTAAACCATTGTAATATATGCCTTTGCATTCAGCTAACTGTGTTTATTGGCTCACAATCAAAGGTAAGTTTGCCAGGGGCTGCTCATAAGTTATAGTTTTTGGAATGTAGACACACCAAATTTGAATCTTGACAGTGAATATAAAAGTCACCCTCTGGAAAGGCAATCCTGTGAGGTAGGTATTACTAATATTGCTTGGCTAATTTTACAGTTTAGAGAAATGATATTATTTGCCCAGAGCTGTAGAACCAGAAGAACTGAAATTCAAATCTAAGTCTTATGTTTCTAAGGATGCCCAGAAGAATGATTGCTGGATTTGGAGTCGATCTACCTAGTTTCACATCCTAGCTCTGTGACTTATTATCTCTGTGACTTTAAAACTATGAGTTCAAATTCTCTAAGTCTCAGTTCCTCATGGGGAAAATGATGGGAATTGTACTAGATGGCTTCTAAGATTTCTTCTAGCTTTAAATCTATGATTGAGTGACTTGAATACCAGTGGCTCTCCTCCATCTATCCAACCATCCACCCATCCACCCACTCATCCATCCATCCATCCTTTAATTTATTTATACACTTAGTTATCTGTATAGTTATTCATTTACTTATTTTAAAGACCAAATGGAGTTATTAATCCTATCACTGTACCTTAGAATGATGGGATTTAATGGTGGAAAGGCCTTTAGAAATTATCTAGTCTAACCATCTCATTTTAAAGATGAAGTAACAAAGAAGTTCATCAACTTGACCAAGGTCATAGGGTAGAAATGAGGTAAGCTACATCTTGAATTAAATCCTTGGACTCCAAATCCAGTATCTTCTCCATGCTGCCTCCCTGTTATTCCTGCCCTTGTTGCTCCCTGTGTCTAGTATTGATTAGAGGTTCCTTGCTCTTCCTTTCATGTACTATGCTGTTAGCAAAATGGAGGTAGTGTTGGAAGCAGCATTCAGTTTTTAGTTATGCAATCATAGTGGTCAGATAGTGTTAAGCATCTTGGTTATACCATATTTAAAATTCCATCAGGAAAAGACAAGGAAAGTCCTGATTCAGAGTTGTAGCTAATGTTACATTAAGTTTAAGGTCCTATTTTCCACTCTTAGAAATTGCACCAGTCTGGTGTAAAGAGTAAGAGAAAGAACTGATGCCATCTGAATACAGATCAAAGCATACTTCTTTTTAACTTTCTTTTTATTTTTCTTGAGTTTTTTGTGTCTGTTTTCTTTCACAACATGGATGTATTTCACATGACTATACATATATAACCTATATTGAACTGCTTACCTTCTCAGTGAGGGAGACAGGAAAGGAAAGAATTTAGAATTCAAAGCTTTAAAGATGAATTGTCTTCATACGTAACTGGGGAAAAAATACTAAACAAACAAACAAAAAAGAGTCTTGGGAGTACAGCGACATGGCTCTTGTTTTGGGGTTACCAATAATTAATTGCGTTATTTCAGGCAAATTACCTAACCTCTCCGGGTCTGTTTCCTCATTTTAGAATGAGGAAGTTGGACATCTAGGTTCCTTTTGGCTTTAAAACTATGAGACTTGTGATACAAGATAATCTCTCAGATGCTTGCCCATTCTATGACTGGTTCTGTGCCCATTTGGGTAATAGGGAAGAAAGGAAATCTCTTTTGCCCCTAATGTTTGTCAGACTCTTGGAGATGTCTCAGTAAATGGCTGGTGTTGTTCCAATGCTTGCTTTGGCAAAAGTATCTCAACCACTCTGCCAGAGCTGCCTAATTTCCTTGTAGGACTTTCAGTTAATATGACAGATCATTTGACAATACAAGTAACCATAAATGAAAGCTCTGCCATATGGTTTGACCACTACTAAATTTAAGCAGAGTTGACAATGAAACAGAAATTTTGGAGTACAACAGGATGCTTTTCAAAGGCCTCCCTGCAAGGGGTACCATCTCATTAAATAGAATTTTAGAGTTGGAAGAGGCCTCCTAGGACACCTAGTCTCAACTGTATTTCTATAGTAAGTGGTCATCCCATTTGTGCTCAGCAGACTCCCTATCTCCCAAGTTCAGGCTATTACCTCTCTTTTACCTCCTAACTGGTCTTCCTCCATCAAATCTCTGCTCACTCCAACACATAAAGATTCGTTATTGACGTAGGTGTTATCCTTAAATTAGTTGTCTCTGTGCAGTCAGACCATCCATTTCCCAAGGCAAAGACCAGAATTAGTAAGACATTAGAATTACAATTACAATCAGAATTAGTAAACAAACAAGAAACAATTATGAGAAAATATATGGTATAGAAATGGAACAATACAATCTTGAACCACTTCAGTAGTTAGTAATAAAAAATGGGAAATAATGACACAAATGGTACTGCCACTGATTATAAAAATTTTAGACTTTTCTCCAATCAAAACAAAATGTAAAAAGTGCACAGAAAATGCCTTAGTTAGCAAACATTTAGCTTACTTGCCAAGGAGTTGTCATTTCCTGTATGTGGCCAAAGACAACAGTTTAGAGCAATACCACTACACTACATATAAGGATCCCTTAGGCTGCATATGTTAAAATTATTATGTTCACTGTATTTTAAAAATTGCATATTATTATATGCAAATCACTGGGCTAAGCACTGGGGATACACACAGAAAAGCAATTATAATCTCTGTTTTAAAGGAGTAGGAAACAAGCAGATAGATTCACAATAGATCTTAGATTTAGAGGTAGAAGAGGCCTTGGAGGTCATTTACAACACTCTCACTTTATGGATGAGGAAACGGAAACCCAGGGAGGTTCATGGATTTGCCTGAGCCCCCTAGCTCCCAGTGCCTCACCCCACTGAAATAACCTTCTATTTGTTTTGTATATACTCATATCAATCAATCTGTAAGCATTTATTAAGTGCCTTCTATGCCAGGCACTGGAGATGCAAAGGCAAAAATGCTATTCAACAATGGACTGCATCTTTACTATTTTTTAATCGACAGAAGGATATAGGGAATATAAAATTCCACTGTGAATTTCTGATTCTAACTATGAAAAATTATTTGATTTGGTAGAGCAAAATGCCACCTTAAATATAAAGTATCTCATCCATATATCAAAATAATTCAAGATTTTAAAAAAAGATAAGCTGGAGCTTATACAGTGCTTTAAGGTTTACAAAGCATTTTACAAATATTATGTCACTCCTCAGAACAACACTGGGAGGAGGCACTATTATCACCTCTATTTCATCGCTGAGGAAACTGAGGCAGATATTTGTTAAGTGATTTCCCCAGGTCACATAGCTAGCAAGGATCTGAGGCCACTTTTAAACTCAGATCTTTCTGCCTCCAGGTTCAGTGTTTTATCCATGGTGTCACTTAGCTGCTTTCTAATACATGCCAACAGAAATAACCCAATTTTAATAATCTTGGGATCATAAACATCATGCAAGATAAGGAAGTTTGTTTGCCAAAGGTGTCTGCGACACAGAGTCCAAGTTGAAGAGGAAATCTCTGTGGATGGTAAGGTCTTCCAGATGCTGCTGTTTACAGATTAAATTGCGTGGGCTGTATAAAGTCCTGGAATATGGCAAGTCTTCTGGAAAGAGATCTGAAACCACTTGAAAAAATTTGACCATATGGAAAGGCCAAGGGGATAAAGAACGCTCATTGCCCAGATTACACTATGCCTTTGGATGGTCAACTCGTAGAACTTGCCTATCAGTTTGTATGTCTGGAACACAGCACTGACAGAAAACTGGTTGGGCTAGGAACTGATTAGGAAGGAATGGACTTGATTACCTTTGGGAAACTGCAAAGCTATTTTGAGCCTCTCAAGGGAAACAATAGACCATATTTTTTATACCAATTTGTTTAATTAATAAACCCCCCCTCCCCAAGTATTTCTGTATGGAAGCAAGATGTGGATACAAGAGTGTCTGAAGAATTAACAATGAACATTACACAGAAAGTAAGGGACAGATGCTTGGTAGGAGTGAGAAGACCACCACATAACCAATGAACAACAACAGGAGTAAGTGATGTCATCAAAGAAATGTAAGATAGGAAGAAAAGATAGGCTGGTCCCATGTCAAGGGTGAAGGATGGTAAATGGACAAACCCTTGTGATGTCAGAAGAAAGCAAGAAAGCCTCTAGAATATTGGTTTCTAGAAAACTTATAGGAGGATATGGAAAATGGAAAAGAACTGCACGGGTTGGGCAGATGTGGATAGGTTGTGCTCTTTCTCACTAAAGGGAACTTATAAATCTATAAGATCACAGATCCATGAACTATTTTGTATATATACTTAGATATGCATATGTTTTTTCTAACAAATATAAACTCCATGAAGGCAAAGACTATTTCATTTTTGGTTAGTGTCCCCAGAGCCTACTGCGATGAAATTAAGTCTGTAATTAAATGTTTATTAAATGCTAACTGACTGACTGATAAATTCTATTATACTTTGGGAAAGGCTTTAATTGTTAGACCTTTTTCCTTATCTCAAGCCTATATTTCCTCCTTTGTAATTTTCACCTGTCGCTACTTGTTCTGTCTTCTGAGTTCAAACAAAACAAGTCTGTTCCCTCTTCTGAGTCATAGCTCTTTAAATATTTGGCCCCTTCTTTTCCAGGCTAAACCTTCCTTATATAGCATAAACTTAAGGATGCTCACCATTCTAGTGTTATTTGTCTGGATGCTGTCCCAGATTAATAAAGTCCTTCCTAAAATGTGGCATCCAAAACTGAACACAACACTCTGGATGTGGCCTGACCAGAATAGAGAACAGCTGGCTTAATCTGCCTAACCTGCTCTTCTAATCATCCTAACCTAGGGCTTCTCATAAGGTTCCACAGGTAATTATGGTTCAGCATCAACGCCATGACTTGGGGAAACCAAGATGGGGAATACTTGATAAGAATTACATTTACTATGTTCTATATTGTGGAGCATAAAGGTCCAAAGTAGCTATCTATCTGAACTCCTTATTTCCTATGCTTTACGCTGGCTCAAGCCTGGGCACGGCTGGGTTGTGCCTGAAGTAGATATATTTATTCTTGATAGATGAAGAGCTGGCAAAGACTTGGGAAAAACATGAAGTAACACTATCCAATTTCAATGACTAATTTTGGTTCACTCTAGGATTTTTCTTAAAGAGGTATGGCTAGAATTACAAGTGGTGTTTCAGGCCAAAATGAACTACTTGTGCCTGCTCCACTGTAACCATGGTCTATGATGAAAGAACCTAAACCTCATCTTGATCAGGTCTATTCTCCTTTCCCTCTCCCTGACTCTTCTAAGCAGTTATCTGACTAGTCTATCTCTGAGAGTTTGTGATAAAGGCAGAACCCAAGCCTTAGGAAACTTTGAGAGAATGATGGGCAGTTTCTTTCCCCCTTTGGCAAAGTTGTTTCAGTTCAATGTGAAAAGGAAGTGAAGAGATAATAGAAATGGTTCATTTCTCCAAAGAGAGTAAGCCCTATTTTTTTAGCAGAGGACAATGTAGGATGCTTACTGAAGGCCTCATATGCCTTGTCCAGTGGCAGGGTTGAGAGCAAGGGTCAATGTGTCTGTATGAAGGCTCTTTTTGGATCTGTTGGCCTATCCCACCTCTTTCCCCTTTTATTCATTTCTGCTCCCTCCCCCTTCTGCATTTTAACTGCCACACAGTCTGGTCTGCAAAGGATCTTGAGGATCAAAAGACGGTACAAAGAAAGATGGAGGTAGTGGTGGAAACATATTATTCCAGAGACACAGCCCTTTTGCTTCCCATGAGAAAAGATTAATTGTATTTTCAGATCCCAGGAGAAATGGCCAAAGCCAAGCCAAAAACTTCTAGAGTCAACCACTTTCATCATTCTACTGGATATTTCTTCATATTGAAAAATCTACCCTCACTGGCAGATATATAAATGTGTAGAAATGACTAGCCTCAAAGCTCTACATTTACTTACTGTCTATCCTTTTGCAATGTAATCCCAAAATGTACCCATATCAAGGGCAGCTCCCTCAACCCAAGAAGCGTATAGCATGCTTTTATCACTATGAAAATTGATATTTGCACATGTGATTTCCACAGGGAGTTTTTGAACAGAGAGAAAACAACTCTAATTCTGGTTTCTATAATTACCATGCAAGTGACAGTCCAGACATTTTTGGGATCACAAGCTAAAGAAAATCTGGTGATGGGTCCAAGAAGAACAGCTATAATTTCTCTTCCGTGGGAAAGATATGCCATCCAGATGTCAAAAGAATCATAGCTACAGGTGATGCTGGGTAAAATCTTGCTAGAGATCAGATGAAATGCTCAGGTATAACTTTCCAGTGATGACTTTTATTTGTCTTGATTTTGTTTGACTCATGCCAAAGGCTGGTCTGCCCCTAAGTCACCCCTTTCTTGCAAAGTCACAGTTAAGGCTTTAGGAGGATGAGTTCTTTTAGGAACAGTGGCCCCCAAATGTAGTACTGGCACAGTCATCACCAATTTGGCACTGGACCCTTTTCATGTTATATAACCAGAAACTCATCATAAAAATTTATTACCTCAAACTGCTCATCAGAAGCACTTAAGAAAGGCCTATTTTTCAAGACTGGCTAACTAGACTCAATCCAAGTGTGTCTTTCTGTAGAGACAGCAGCTCCTTCATCCGAGAACAACAGAAGGAACTGGATTTTTTGAAGGGAAACCCAACAATTGGTCAGAGGATTTTTTCTGTGTCTTAGAAAACATTCCTCTCCTCCTCACCAATCATCAACAGTGAGTTTAGTAGGAGACTCTGGGAATCTATTGTCTTTTCTGACATCATTAATGCTCATCTGTCCATGCCTACCTCTCGCTTGGACTTTTGGGAGGACCTCTCCAGGACATCATCACTGGAGAGATCAGAGTCCTCTGAGAAACTCAGGTGTCGACGTAGTTGCAACTCTAAGAAAAGAAGAAACCAGGTTAAAAAAATGACAAATCCTACACACAGTCAGCATGTGTCTCTCCATACAGTGGATCCTGATAACTTGGCTACTATTATTTGTCAAGAAATAAAGTCAACCCCCAAAGAAAGAACAACATATCCTGTAAATATTCTAGCAGCTATGATATTTTCTTTCTTTTTAAACATACTAGATCCCTTCTTCTATGTCTCATTCATTGCAAATAAAGAGATAAAGGGGGAGGGGCAGATTGAAAGACATGCAAATGGCTGTCATGACAAGATCCTCTGTTGATACCTGTGGATGTCTCGATCTATTAACATACCTGTTCTGACCATAGGAGACATTTTACGCTTCCCAGAGTCTACTGTGGCACCGCTGGATGGAGTGCTGGGGCAGGATTTATTATCTACCTTCTTCTTCTTGTCCTTCTTGTACCCTGAGAATACTGATTTCCATAAAGATTTAGGCTTGGCAGCTGATTCCTCCAGGACATTCCCACTGGGCTTTTCTAGTGGCCGGCCCTCATTCTTGGACTTCTTCTCTTTCTTGTTCTTTCGGGGGGAGAAGAGTGAAGATCTTTTCTTGCTTTTTCCACTAGAACCCTCAGAGGATGTGACAGAGCCATCAGGACCTCCTGAATCGGATGGAGGGGAAAAGAACTCCTCGCTGGTTGCTTCATGTGTTAGGGTAGGCACCTCAGACCTTCTGAGAGCTGACTGCTTTACAGGTTCAGAGACCAACTGCTCTTTTGTCTTGGAAGGCAAGGAAGCTGTTTTGTTTGAGATCCGAGAGGTTCCAGCTGCAATGGAAGCTGTCATCTCCATCTCCTTCATCTTTTTTAACTGTTTGGCCATGGCATCTCGCAATGCCTGGCTCTTCACAGATTTCTCTCTGGCTCTCATCCGTTCTTTGGCCAGTTCCTTGGCTTCTGGAGACACCACGGGCAGCCCCCTCTTTTCTTGTTGGGACTCACCTTCCAAAGTAGGCAATCTACCATTCTCTTTGGCCAAGGGTAGGTAGAGAGGTTTTTCTGAGGAGGGCCAGCAGCTGGGTGGGGTGAAGAACTTTTCCTGGAAGCTTGTGTCTTCTGTTTTCTCATCATATGTGTCCTCCACATCATCAGCAAATGGAATCTCATCAACGCTTTCCACAAATGACTTCCGGACCTCTTCTCTGGATGGCTGGGATGTTTCTTGATGGGACCGAACAAGGACCATGGGAGTAGTGGTAGGTGAGGGCTTGGATTCAGTTTCATTCTGCCAGGAAGCCTGTTTCTTTCTTCGAAGAGTTGCTGGTTTCTCATCTGGTGGTGGGGGAGGAGGAGGGCTTGAAGGTGGTGTGAGCATGGTTGAGTCAGAGGTATTAAAGCTCTGACTGGCCAAGGTCCTCATGTTGGAGGAGCTCCCATGAAGACCCAGGCCAGAGCTGCTGGACAAGTCTTTCCTCTCATCATGGATTAAGCTTTTCAGTTCTTTCTCAGATGGTGATTTAGGAGTCAGCAGTGATGGCTGATCGCTATCTAACTTTGGTATGCCCAGCCTTCTAGGGGAAGGCTGGGGTTTTAAAAGATGGATTTCTTCATCTTGAGACACCTTCTTGGCTGGGTATGATTTCAGGGACACAGAATCAAGGCTGGGCAAAGTGAAACTTGGTTCGGTACCCTTTCTTCTATCCACTGGGGTGAGCCCAAGGCTTCTGCGTATTTCAGCGCTCTTTAACCAAAATTCCTCCACGAGGTCATTCCGTTTTATGGATTCATCTGCAGCACCAGGGCTGCAGGGCTTTTCCACTGCATCATCTTGATCTTTACGAGTGAGGGGGACCAGAGGAGTGGATGTTATTATTGGACTGGGTTGGAAACATATAGGAGACTCTGTGGGGGATGGAATGGATGTTTCAGAGGAAGGCTGGGGCTGAGAGCAGATGGGAAGTTGTGTGGAAGGTGAAAGAGAAGCCACTGATGGGGAAACGGGTCGGGACACAACTGGGGAAGTGGTCATGACAGCTTCTGGCAGTGCTGCTGGCTGAGACCGAATAGGAGACAGTGTCACAGGAGTGTTCAAAACCTTCTGATCAATGGGGATTTCAACTTCTGGCTTTTCTTTGATGAGGAATATATCTGGGAAAAAGCGCTCCTCTGGAGATTTCTCTTTATTGAAAACGGAAGAGAAGGGATCTTGGATGTCCTACAAAAAAAAAAAAAGCAAATAAGCAGAAATTATTTAGGATAGAGTTGTTTTCTTTAAGGGTTGTCTGTCCCTTTAATGACTTCTTTTTAAGAGAGGCATTTTTTCTTCAACTCCCTCCCATAGTGTTTATTCATTATGAAGAGCTTTCTTAATTTATTGACTCAGTAAGTAGGTTGTCTGCAGAATTTATATATTGAGTTTCCAAGCATTTTAATGCACTCAGGCACCTCAAACACATCTTGCATTCTCTCTAAATGATTTCTCATTCAGTTTCTACTGGCAAAAAAGGATGTACAAACTAGAACTCAGTTTACATCTGACAAAACTCCAAAGGTTTAAGACGTATAGCCATGTAAGGTAGTGATATATGTACCTTTCATTTTTATTTAAATAGATCATTCTTTTTATTCTTATTTTTCAAAATGACTTTTCCAGGAGCTCAAAGCTTTTTACAGATGTTCTTTCACTTACGCTCATATTACATCATGTGAGGTACTATATTACTATCTATATTTTATAGTGACAAAACTGAGGTATTAAGGGGTTACGTACTTTCTGAGGAAGCACAGGAAATAGTAAGATTTAGGATTAGAACTCTGGCCCATTATCGACCTCTGCTTACCTTGTGCTACTTCTCCAAATAAGGTGATCTGGTCAAAATGGACCAGTACCTTCTGTTAAATCTTTGGCAATTCTGTTAAGAAGAAAGTCTGCATTTCCTTAGGGGGATAACAAGCTGAGAGTACTCCCATTTTTGATAGAGACAGTTTCCCGAGGAAGATGAAAGTTGCTGTCAGTTATTCTAGTGTGCACCTTCCCACAAAGAACCTGGGCCCCCAAAACCCATGATAGCTTACCTCTGCTTTGGCTTTGCTAACTGTGGAGAGTGGACCAGTACTTTCTACAGGAGACTTACTAGGGCTGGAATGTGGAGACAGACCTTAGGGGAAAAAAATGACAGTCAGTTATGCTGGTAGAGGACTATGGCTCAAATGAAACTGTAATTTGAACATGGATGGGGCATCCTTTCTTATGATACAATTGCAGCTCATCTATGCCCATCTGTCCTGTACTGTTTTTGCCCATGTTCTCCTATATATTTATTAAAGATAAAGAGGTTAGGTGAGAAGGAAAAAAATTGAAAAGGAAAAACATTAGTCTGGAGGACTGAGAAAGATCTCCTGTAGAAGGTGTGACTTCAGCCAAGTCTTGAAAGAAGCCAGAGAAAATATGAGGAAGAAGGGGACAGAGCATTCCAGGCACAGGAGACAGCTGTGGAGGGTAGAGGAAGGAAACATTTCAGGCAGGGATACCAATTAGGAGGCCCATTTTAGTAGCCTAGATGAGAAGTGATGACGACTTTTAGCCAGGTGGTGGCTATGTGAATAGAAAGAAGGGGTTGGATATGAGAGATGCTCCAGATATATAAATATCTGTTTATATAAATATAAACTGCAAGATTTGGCAAAAACTTGGACAGTGAGGGGGTATGAAGAATTGAAGATATTGATCAAGTTGAGAACTTGGGAGACTGGAAGGGCACAGAAGCCCTCAAAAGAAACAAGAGAAATTTGGAAAAGGAGCTAGGTTAGGGAAAATGACAATGAGTTGTTTTAGACATGTTGAGTTGTTTATGGGTCACTCATTTTGGAATGTCCCCTTATACAGTTGGTGATAGGGGTCTAAAGCTCTACGGAGAGATTGGGGTTGGAAATATAGATCTGGCAGATATCTGCTCAGAGATGGCAATTAAGCCTTTGAGAGAGTGTGCAGAACAAAGAAAACAGTGTCTAGGAGAGATCTTTTGGTTACATCTACAGTTAATGGTCATGTTACAGGTGATGATCTAGCAAAGAAGAAAAAGGATGATGTTTTTTTTCTTTTTGTTGTGTTAGTCCTTCGTTGCCAAAGAAGACCATGCCATCAGAAAAATGATGACATGACTAGCACTTGACTTTGTTTTGAGTGAGGGAGGGCTGGGCAAGGTCTATTCAGTACTCACTTAGGGTGAGGTAATTCAGTGTATAGGCCTGTTTAAGAAGTAGTCAGGGGATGGCCCCTTTAATAAGGCAAAGAAAAATAACTACATCAGGCTGGGAGAGAAACAGCAAGTTATTATTGATAATCACTCTGAAGCCAGGAGGGTCCAGAAAACCATGGGCTTCAGAGTGCAGTAGGTTTAAGGTTTTGGGAAAGGAGAGGAGAGGAAAGGAAGAAAGAAACAATGACCTAGCAAAGAAGAAAAAGAAAGGGTGGTTAGAATGGTGAGGAGGAAGACCAGAACAGTTGTTGAAAATCTAGAGAGAATATTGAGGAGAAAGAGATGGATAGAGAATACAACTGATAGGGGCTGGGAGGGCAGCCAAACCAGACTCACTTTTCCCTCTATACCAAGTGTTTCTATATCTATTTCCCAAACTCCCCTGGATATGATCTGTCTATTCAGAGGGCCTAGCAGAGTTTCTGAATTATTTTTTCCTAGAGGATCCCCACAATTCCTACAGAGATAGTCACTCACTGGAATTAAGTCATTTCTCTTGTTAGAAAGTTACCTTCTCCTTGCTGGTGCGGTGGGGAGGCTGCCTGCTCCTTGTCCTTCTCTGATACCTCAAGCTTCAGCTCTTTTTTTCCTGCTTCCTGGCACTCTAAACCCAACTCAGCTTCAGCATCAGATGGGATGTCATCGGACCAGCGCTGATCTGAGAGAAGGAAGCCAGTAAAGTGTTCTACATACAAGCTGTTATTGTCTTTCCTTTCCAAGTCTTGAACCTTCTCAGGCTGCTGCAATCCCTATCAGGCTCTAGGGCAATCATATTCTAAGGTTCATTAATCACACTCAGGTGGGTAGTATGGGAGATTATAGTGATGGACTTGAAGTCAGAAAGACTTGAGTTCAAATCTTGTCTCAGATGCTTACTAGCTCTGTGACTCTGGGCAAATCACTTGACCTCTCTCAACCCTTGTTTCTTCATCTGTAAAATGGGGCAGGGGTCTTCTTCCTCCTTTTCTATTGTCATCAGAGGAATACCTGTAGAGGGTATCAGCTTTCCCTCACTCTTGCCATGGAATTTATCCACCATATTTTTCTGAACACAATGCTCTGATGGAGCACTTTACTCTGGCTATACTTTGGGTGATACCCATTTTAAATTCTTTGGAGTATGTCGACTATCAACACTGGTATTCTATTAGGGTATTAATAGTACCTATTTCATAGGGTTTTTGCAGGGATCAGTGAGATAATATACGTAAAGTGCTTCGCAAGTCTTAAAATATCATATAAACGCTAGCCACCATTCAGTTTAGCATGAAACACAGTCTCTTGAACTCGTAATTCACAGGCAAAATTTTAAGGCACATGGTCACCTCTTTCATGGAATTCTGTGGAAGTTTATCAGTCTAGTTTCATTAGGATTCTATGAGGACTTTAAGTTCACAAACACCTTGGCACTAGTGATGTCTGCCCCTTTCTAAATTCATGGCTCACTTCTACCTGCTTCCCTCCTTCTAACTTGGTCATCCCTGTCTTATAAACCTTCTGATCTTCTGAAGACCCCCTGCCAATGAAAGTCATTTGACTTGTAAAGCCTTTGTAACCTGGTCTTTTCCTACACTTCCAGTCTTCTGACACATTATGCTCCACTGCCCACCCCAACATACACTTCCATCCATTGGCACAGGCCTCTTTACAGTTCCTACAATAAGATACTTCCATCTTTTGACTCCAGGAATTTTCACTGGGTGTCCTCTGTGTCTGGAACCCTCCCTCTTCACTTCTGCCTCATTTCCCTGGCTTCCTTCAAGTCGCTGCTGAAGAGTCACTTTCTGTAAGAAATTTTTCCTGTTCTCCTTAATCTTAGTCCCTTTTCTCTGAGATTATCTCCAATCTAGCCTGTCTATATCTTGTTTGTACCAAGTTGTTTACACATGTTATCACCTTTATCAGAAAGTGGGTCCCTTGAGAGCAGGGATTATCTTTTACTTTTTTTTTTGTATCTCCAGTGCCAGGCATAATAAATGCATGTTGAAGTTGATCTATTTACATAAACCAACTACAGTTCCATCCCTTAAAGTCTGTGCCATCTTTTTCTATCTCTCTTGAGCCCTTTTTCTTTCCCAATAATAGGTACTGTTGCTTAGCCTTGATTTTCCTTCTAAAAACAATGGACGAATAGTGCCCTTCTCATTTCAAAGCACCTTATATAGTTTGCTGTCCAGTTGTTTTTGGTTGTCTGATTCTTTGTGACCCATTTTGTGATTTTCTTAACAAAGATACTAGAGCAGTTTGCCATTTTCTTCTCCAAAGAAATGGTGGCAAACAGGGATAAGTGACTTGCCCAGGGTCACGCAGCTAGTAACTATCTGAAGTCAAATTCGAACTCAGGAAGAGTCTTTTTGATTCCTGGTATGGTGCTCTATCCACTGCACCACTGAGCTGCCCTATATATTGAGACTAGTTTATAGTCTCAGTATAGGTCATGCTTCTTTTCTTTAAAATGGAGAAACAATAACACCATTAAGAGAAGTCCCACATAAAAAGAAATAATGCTGTGCACCTGCAGAGCCCATGATTCAATTGCCCAGATTCTCTTTTTAATGTTTAGACATTATCCTCTATGTTCTCCTGGCCAGGGCTTCCCTACCTCCACATCCTCCCTAGGTCTACACTGCTGTCTGTGCCTCACTCCACAAATAACCAGCTCCTGTTTCTCTCTCTCCTCTCTGCTGTATTTCCACCTTTTGCAGAGGTGCTGCCTCTTATACAGGATGATCCTGATCTAGCAAGTGCTATGTATTCACTTTGCCAAGATCCTGGTCAATGTGGGCTCCATGAAAGTAGGGACTCATTCGCTTTTCTTTACATTACTAGAGCCTTGTACATAACTGGAGATGAATAAAAAATTCTTGTTGAATAGAACTTGGTCATATTTTTCTGCTTCTAGCTCCCAGTTTATTCCTGGGGGGCAATAATCTCCTAGTCTAGAGAAACTCAAATAGAGATGGGGGTCACTAATATGCATATAAAGATCCCTGCTAGAGGCACATTGATTGGTTTTAAAATGCAATGCTATCTATGTTTTATTGTATTTTTATTTATTTTGTAAAATTTTTCCCACTTACAATTTAATCTGGGCCACACTTAAGAGAGTTTTGACACTTTTGATCTGGGGAATCTCGTATAAAGCCAAGGAAGATCATGTTCTTAAACCCCAACATGGTAACCCAGGTGAATTTCTAATTAGCTTCACTTTGCAGGTGTATACACTACGGCACATTCCATATCATCAGCGGAGCCAGGAACAAAGTAAGAGACCCAAGACTTGTCCTGTGCTTTCTATTTATTTTCTTCTGTGACCTGGTAAGTCATTTTCTGGGTTGGCAGGGCGTAAAGCTGCTTGCTTTTGTTTTTTAACTCATTCCCAATCACCAATCACGGTGTTCCCACACACAATTTGGGGTTTACTACAATCTGACTTCCTCTCCTCCTCTGGCATTGCCCCTTACCATCATCCAGCTCAGCACCAGTGTCTCCAGTGTCTCCATCCTCTGCTGCCTCTCCCTCTATCTCTGCAGGTTCAGTGTCCACATCTTCCTCCAGATCATTTTCATCAAATGGGGCTGCAATACAGAACGGTTAAGAGAAAGAAAGAGACTGTTTCCAGAGCAGGGAAAGGGCTGGTAGTGACTCTGGGTAAATTATAGGATGGGGGAAGTTCTCTATGTACAGCAGAGGCTGGCCTGAGAGTGAGAGGGCAGGAGGATCTGAATATGACTGATATTCAGATCTGATCTGGACCATGTGGAATGATTTTACCTAGGTCAAGCAAAATTCTAGAGTGATGTGAAAGGCAGAGACAAGATCTACCTGGGCCAACACCATTTTTCTTTTCTTCTCCTGGGAGCTACAAAGGCACAAAGCTCAATGTAGGTTGAAAGGGCATGGACCACGAGAAATGACATCTTTAATGAGGGAGAACCGAGCTTTTTGTTGTGCTCAGTCTAACATATGCTTCAGCCTGATTCCTGTTGTTCTATTGTATTGCTGTGGGAAGGATCAGTAATCAAACTCCATGGAGGATCTGAATAGTTGTCCTAACTTCTCCCAGATCTCTGTAGCAGGCGCTAGAGCTTTGTTTAAGGGACTTAGAGCAGCACTCTTAAAAAGGAAAAGGCCAAAGGAGAAGAGTGGGGGTGGTAATTAACACAAAGCCCACATTTTGGATAAAACAAGACCTTTTAAGTGCCACAAATGTGAGACAAGGCATTAATCACCCTCATTTGCCAAGGTTAAATTGGCCTCTCCATACACATACACTGAACTTGCCTATTTGAAACAAAAACTTTTTTTGATTCTAACTCCTTTTCAAACTACCTCCCTTATCTCTTCATTTACTGCTAAACTAGTTGAAAAAACATCCTCTACTTCATTCCATTTCCTTATTGCTTACTCACTTAGTCTCCACCAATAACCAACTAATTTACAAATCCAGAGAATGACCTTTCTTAGTCCTTGTCCTTCTTTAACTGACCCTGTGGATATAACTCTTTTATGCAATATACTCTATTTCATGTTCACTATGAAATATGAAGTTATATTCACATACATGCCTAATTACTGCTATTAGATGATAAACTCTGATTATAAACCCTTCTGGGTATTCTCTAACCATTTTGGGTTTCCATTATATTGCATGCTTTTCTTTCTCCTACCTCATTTTCCCTCATTTCTTACAGCACAAAAGTATTCCATTACATTCATATACCACAATATGTCTTCCCATTCTATAATTGATGAGTACCCCTTAACTGTCAGCTTTTTTGACAGTTGCGCAAAAGGAGCAACTATAAATATTCTGGAACACAGAGGATCTTTTCCTCCTTTTATCTCTTTGAGGTAGGCATGGTAAAGTTGGGTCAAAGGGCACACACTGCTTTTTTGGGGGCATAATTCTAAATTGCTTTCCAGGATTGGTGGAACCATTCCTAAGTGTATGAGTATGCCTGGTATTTCTGTAGCTCTTCCAACATTTGTCATCTTCTGTCATCTTTCAAATCTCAAATGCGTGAAGTGGAATTTCAGGATTGTTTCAATTTTCATTTCTCTAGTTGTTATTGATTTGGAGCACTTTTTCATAGTGCTATAAACAGCATGGTGTCTTCGTTGAGAACTGTCTGCTCATATCTATATAAAATGGGGAATAGCTCTTACTCATATAAATTTGAACCAGTTCCTTAATATCTTGGAAATGAGACGTTTAGTAGAGAAATTTGCTGCAAAGATTCCATGCCCCACCTCTGTAAACTCAGTCAGACAACTGTTTCTCTTGCAAACTTAGCTGTATTGGATTTGTTTGTATAAACTTTTTAATTTTATATAATCAAATCTGTCGATTTTATGTTCTGTGAGTCACTGTAACCCCGTCTTTGACCACGAATTTCCCTTATCCTTAAACCTGGAAAATTAATTTGCTTATGTGACTTTTTATATCTGGGCACATATCCATTTGGATTTTATCTTGATATAGGGTTTGAGGTGTTGGTCTTAGCCAAATTTCTGCCATGTTGCTGTCCAATTTTTCTAGTAGTTTCTATAAAATAATGAGCCATTTACCAAACTCTAGGATCCTAGGTTTATTTGTATGTTGTGCAGCTACAGTTCAATCTCTCTATTTTTCAACCAGTAGCAAAGTGCTGTGAGAATTACCTCATTGTAGTATAATTTGAGATAGGGTACTGTTAGGCCCCTTTCCTTTCCACTTCTTAAATTTTAATTTCATTTTCCTCAACTTCTATGTTTCCTTGATGAATCCCTTTTCTCTTCCTTTCTGAAAATGCATGGTTCCATCCTTGGCAGCAACTCCCTTAGCAACCTCATTCATTACCAGAGTTTCAATCCTATCTCCAGACCTGACTTGGAGGTTCCTAATTCACAATTCCAACAACTTAGTAGAAATTACCTGTTATGCACTGCATACTGGAAATATCTAAATCTTATTATCTTGAACGTAGGCTTCTACTATCTACTTTCCAAGTCTTACTAATTTCATCTCAGCAAAATCTACTGACCTTCTGGGTGAGGCCTTCATTATTAACTCTTGTCTGGGGTATCAAAATAGCTTTTTAATTGTTTTTATACCACCCATTCCCAGCTCTCTTTGCTTTCCTAAATCAGGCCCATCCTTCATACCACTGTAAGAGTTATCTTCCTACTACTTTCATATCACATTCTTGTTCATAAACCTCCAATAACATCCCATTGCCTAAGGAATCATGTCTAAAGCTTAGTGTGGCATTCAAAGACTTCTATTACAGGGCTCCAAACTACTGTTATCTCCTACACACAGTTTGCTTGAATCAAAATGTATTACTTACCATCCCTCAAATACAGTCCATGCTTCTCCCTCTCTCTATACCTAGAATGTCGTTTCTTCTGTATTAGAACACCATTCTGTATTCAGAAGCTCATATGCTTCAAAGCTCTTATCAGTGCCCAGTAGGAGATGAGAGAAGCCCTCAAAGAAAACAAGGTGGCATTTATCTCTCCCTTATATGAATTCTCAAATCACTTGTTCATAACCCTTTTGTATAATACATTTTTTTTAAAAAAAATTGTTTCCTTTTAGTTTCCAACAATGTCTAATACATTCTGTTTATTTCGTTTCTAAATATGCCTTCTCTGCTTGTCGTTCAGTCATTTCAGACATATCTGACTTTTCATGACCCCATTTGGGATATTAATAACACTTGAGTTAGTGGGAGGGATGAAAGCCTGCTACATAGTTGCTGAGTCATTTCTCAGTTGTGTCCAATTTTTGTGACCCCCATTGGGGTTTTTCTTGGCAAAGATACTGGAGTGGTTTGCCATTTCCTTCTCCTACTCATTTTTACAGATGGGGAAACTGAGGCAAACAGGGTTAAGGGATTTGCCCAGGATCACACAACTAGTAAGTGTCTGAAGCTGGATTTAAACTCAGAAAGATTTGCAGCCCATAACTGTATTCATTGCACCACCTAGCTAGCTGCCCCTATCTCAGCTACCAGGCGATAAACTCTTGGAGTAGTGGTCATGTCCTATTTCCTCACATTGCCTAGCACAAAACAGGGGCTTAATAAATGCTGGCTGATTCAATAAATGCAGATAAACACTCAGATCCAACCATGGTCATCTTGCATAAGATATGGAATAAGTAGAAAATACAGGTTGCTTTAAAGCACATTGCTTTACTTGGTGATCAGTGAAACCAGGCCAAGGAAAATCACATAAGAGGCAGTGATGTAACAATAGTGCAAAAGGGGTTGGACTTGGAGGCAGGCTAGAACTGGGTTCAAATTCTACCACTGACCCCTGCAAGTGATGTAGCCATGAACACTGAAACTTTGGGCTTCAGTTGCCTCATCGGTAAAGTAGGGATAATATTACCTGTACGCCATCCACCACAGAGAGTTGTTCTGAGGCTATGTAAATTTTAAAGCACTATACGGATATTGGTCATTATCACAACAGCTGTCACTGTCATTGTTGCATTTCATGGGATTTACAAGCTTATCAATGGGGGTATTTCCTGCTTTAGCGCAGACTGCAACTTACCTGTGTCTTCTCATCCTGTGTGATTCTTGTCCATGGTCTACTCAATATGCTAGATAGATGCCTTTCTCTAGATCATTCTGCTTTGTGGGCACCAATGTAGAACTGCGGCTATTCACCTTGTTACACGACAAGTCTACCTCATTTTTTGATGAGATATTGTGAATGATACTTTTATTAAGATATTTCTTACATGTAGGTTATCACTGGAAACGGACTGTAGCCTGCTTGAGCCCATCTCTTCAAATTTTTGGTCATCTGCCATTTGAGTACTCAGAGAACATGGTGTTCGAAGATTTGTAACCATGCAATGGGAGAGCTTTTAGGTCAGAAAGCTAGGCTTTTATACTGGAAACTCTTGGGACATGAAAAGAAATGTGTAATTCCCTTAGTGCAATGCATTCTGCTCCCTTCCTCCTGGGTAACTCTGACTCAACGCATTCATTTGCTGTCAATGTCTCATGACGTAGTGGCCTGGCTTTCCCACTATTATACTGGACAACAGGTATTTTTCATCCATTTAATTTTTCCTCTATGGATTATCAGAGCTTTCTTTTTTGAATATTCATAACTCATGGGGAGGAGGCCTTATTAATATTCCAGGGACTGATGCAATCTGCACAATATCATCAATATCTACAGGAGTAAATAGGGGAACTTATCCTTTATAAGGAATATCTATTGCACTAGGGTTCATTCTGGAATATTCTGACAGTGGTGAACATTTTGGGCAATCACATGTACCCCCATTCTGTGTCTTGTCTGACGTGAATCATCAGAGGGTTGCTGTTACAACTCTTCATCCCTAAGGCTGCAGTAATCAATGAAATCTTGTATAATAATACTAAAAACAGCTAACACTTACATAGCATTGACTATGTGCCAATGTCCTAAGTGCTTTATAATTATTTTTGGATCATCACAACAACCCTGACAGGTAGGTACTCTTATTATCCCCATTTACAGATGGGGAAATAGACAAATAGAAATTTAGTGCCTTGTCCCAGGTCACATGGCTATTAACTATCTGAGGCCACAGCAAAATGCAGGTCTTCCTGACTCTAGGCCTCGGTGCCATCTAGCTGTTTAACATACACCTAACACTCCTCGTGGGAGGAGAACTTTAAAAAAGTTTGTCTTGTGCTCTGAATCAAAAGATTAAAAAAAACAAACAATGAACAATGGGAAAAAGCTGAACAAAACGTGGTACATTAATATAATGGAATGTGAGAAATAACAATTATTGGAAATTCAGAAGAATATGGGAAGACTTTTATGATCACAGTGAAGAAAACATGGCTGAGTTTTCCTGAACAATATACACAATAGTTACAATAGTGTCAATGAAAAAATGCTAAAAGGCAAATGCATTCTGAGTAAATGCAATAACCAATATAGGTTCTAGAGGACAGATGATAAAATCCTGTCTTTTGTCTTGGCAAAGAGGATATTTTTTGGGTGTGTGTGTTCGTTGTTCCTTGTCAAAGAAGACCATGCCATCAGAGAAATGATGACACGACTTGCTTGCACTTGACTTTGTGTTGAGTGAGGGAGGGCTGTGCAGGTCACCAGCTTCACTTCTCCTCCAGAGCCATCGGAATCTAGTGACCAGATATTCATCAGGATGACTGGAGATGACCCCTGGGTCACTGAGGCAATTGAGGTTAAGTGACTTGCCCAAGATCACAAAACTAGTAAGTGTCAAGTGTCTGAGGTGAGACTTGAACTCAGGTCCTCCTGACTCCTGTACTGGTGCTCTATCCACTGTACCACCTAGCTGCCCTGGCAAAGAGGAAGGAGCATTATGGATGCTGAATGCTGCATATGCTGACAGACAAGATGGTTGTGTTGGTATTATTTAACTATTTTTCTTTGTTACAGGAGACAGTTCTCTGTGTATGAATATGTTAGGGATTAACTGTGGTTAAGGACTGAAAGGCATCAAGAAAACAAACAAAACAGACTTCTAAAGATTAAAAGGCAGGTATACAGGATGGGAATTATTGATATCCTTCATAACGGTGGGGAGGAAGCAATAGTATTTGTCATTTTTTCTCTTCCTTTTGCCATCATCCTTTTCATGAGAGATCCTGTAAAATGGAACCTGTTGAGATCAGGTCACTTCCAGCACAGAGGTCATCAGTGTACACTTGGGTCCAACAGACTTGGACCTCATTGCTATTTCTCCTTCCTCCTGGGGTGACTAAAGTCCCAATGTGATAGTACCACTGTCATGGAGTGATGAAAACACATCTTTGCCTTTTTCTCACAACTCATTTTTTTGTTTTGGTTAATGATATCATGTGTAATTAGGTGGTAACTGTCATATTACTCTTTCTTTTAATCTGATACTGACTTTTAACTTCACTCTAACTAGTTGATCATCTGACTACACACGGACACTTGATTATTTATTTCTGAAATAATTTCCACAACACCAACTAGTAATTTTCTGTTAAGACAGAAAATTTTAGATTTTTTTGGTGACAATGTCTGGTATTCTCTACATCTAGCATTTTCTCTTTGAAGTTATTTATGAGATATAGGCATGAGATTTCTAAGTCTACAGATTTTTAGTTACTTTCATTCCTTAAACTATATTCTCCTAAATGCTTTTTCACATTCCTTGTACCTAACTTCCTACGAAGTGACCAAGTATCAAAGAATCCCTAGCATTCCTATGCATTGTACTCTCCAATTACACAGCTACCATCCTAATTCTAGTTCCCAAAGCCTGTCCTCCAGAAGACCATAAAAGTCTGCTAACTGGGCTTCTTTGTCTCCAGTCTCTTTCCTTTCCAATCCATCCTCCACACAAAGACCAAAATAATTTTCCCAAGATATATATCGTTCTCCTGAACAAAAAAAAAATAAACCTCCAACAAAACCCTTCAGTGGTTCTTTCTTTGCCTATATTTAGGACAAAATGTAAACTCCTGACATTTAAGTTTCTTTACAGGCTGGCTCCCACTTTCTATTCTAATCTAACTTTCATATTACCTCCTTTTACAAACTCAGTGTTCAAGTCAACTGGACAACTTTATTTCTTGCCTCTATTTCTTCACACAAGTTGTCTCCTATGCCTAGCACCTCATTTCTGATTTTTCATTCTTTCCTTCAAGCCTTAATTTCATGGGTTGCTTCCTCTGTGATACCTTCTTAGAACCCTGCCCCTGCCTTGCTGCCTCATTTCACCAACCCACCACAGTGATTGGTGCTTTCTTTCTTAGTTTTCCTTGTCATATATTTTTCTGGGTATATCAGACCTCTCTGGCAGAATGGGAGCGCCTTGTCTCATGCAGTAAATGTTTGTTCAATTGAATTGAAACTATATATTGAAGTGGTTTAGAAGATTTTATTCAAGTTCTTATAATTTGCTCTGTCTCCCCTCTAGATGATGAAAGTCTAACGAAAGGATCTTTCTTATAGCCTTTGTGGGCATGATGAAATAAAATCCTGTTTGCCTAAGGAGAAACTGTTAGTCATTCATTCTTTCCTTTAAGCTGCAAATATATTTTGTCTTCTGGCTGAATTGATTTCACAAATGTCAATATTGATGTAGTTTAGTTCTTCTAATGTGATGACTCAATGATTACTGAACAAAGATCTCTCATTTAGAGTACAATTAATGTTTACAAATAATCTAAAAAACTGATGAGTACCTTCTGCCTTTCTCCTCTACCACTCCTGCATAAGTAGAAAGGAACTGAACAAGAATGATGGTCACTTTTCCCCCTCTTTGTATCATCTGACAATAGTCAAAGAATTCAAAGTCATTTTCATTTCCAGAATGGGGCTTATTGTCATTAATTAAACAGTTTGTGGATCAAAGTCCAAGACAGAGTGACACAAGGATTAGGAAATACTCAATTTGATTAGATTTTCTGGGGGTCCTGTACGAAATAAAGACAAGAATACAATCTGGTTTCTGAAAGTGGAGTTCTAACAAGATGGCATCTTTCTATACACTACTGTCTAATGTATTTGTATCTCTACACTCCCTGTGGGAACCTGGTATGAGTGGAGTAGGAATTGTCATAAAATGGGCATCTTTGCAGTTCCTCTCAATTATACAAAGTGCAATTCAAAATTACTTTTAGGAATATAAAAGGAGAAAAGGAGTTGGGCATGTGAGCCAAGCATATCTATTTTATGTAGAAACGGTAGTTTTTCAGTTTAAAGATACTTCTGGGTCTACTTGGGCTGATGTTAAATCCATCCTTCAAACTTCTGACTATGTCATCCTCCTACTCAATAAACTCCTGTGGTTTCCTACCTCCTCTACAAAGTCTTCTGTTTCGGATTCAAAACTCTTCACAACATTTAAAAATCTTACACACATACTACTCAGTTCTGGACACTCTATGGTCCAGCCAGAATGGTCTCTGCACGCTCCTCAAATATAACACTCTTTTCTCCCACTGGCTGGCTGTCCCTCATGCCTGGAATGCACACACTTCCATCCTCATCATCACACTGTGGAATCCTTGGTTCCCTTCAAGATTCAATTAAATTGTCCCCTTTTGCATGAGGCTTTAAATGCCTTCCCCAGACCCCTCACCAAGATTAATGTGTATCTGTTCCTTATACACCTGTATGGGTACATAGTGACTTCCTCATTCAAATATAAGCTCCTGGAGGTAGGAGGCTGTTTCATTTTTATCTTTGTTTCCCCAGAGTCTAGCACGTAGGAAGTACTGAATAAATGTCTGATTGACTGTGTATTCCTCTCTTTCAAAAATCAGGTATATCTGAAAGTGTTGCCAATGCTTAAATGACTTATTTTTCAATTTTTCTTGTTCTCTCGTAAAACAAAACCAAACCAACTATCTGACAAAACAACACGGCCTTATTCTTTCCTATGTTCTACTTTAGATCCCATTTCAAGTGCCATTCTCACAGTCAGTTTCTTTCAAAGGCAGAAGTAATAACGGATGGGGTATTTATTGGGATATTTCAGACAGGCAAGGAAACATCACCGATTTACTGACATTTAGCCTTTTCAGGAAGATTAATTCTTTTAAAGGCCAGGAAGTAGACCTTAAAAGTCATAATTACAGGGGGATAGGCACTCTTCATAAAAACCACAAATTTGGGATAAGGAAGGGAATTTCTCAGGCAACTTTTTTGACATAGGATTTATTTCAGATAGATTTCACCATTTCATTTTGTTTCTACAGAGGTTAAGTAACCTTATTTTACTTGCTTTAGAATCTTAGGATATGGCCTCTTTTTCAATCATTTTAGCTGTTTCAGTGGAGAGAAGAATCCACGGTTCCCTAAAAGCTACCAAATTGAGGAATGCTATGGAGCCATAGAAGTCCAACTTGATTTTCAAGGGATGTGTCCAATTGTCCCTGGTCAAGTCTTACCAGACAGGAGAAGAAAAAGATCAGAAAGGAAACAGAACTTGGCCCTTTTACATCAAGCAGCCAAGTCAGCAACATTGGCCATGAGCCCATTGCTCTAAAGAATTATTTGAGAGCTGACGTAAAGGCTTATGAACTAGGAAAAATAATACCACCGTTGCTGTTGAAAAACAGACTGGAGAGCATAGGAGATCATTGGATAAGCTTTCCCAATCAGGCAAAATCTAGTTTACCGGATGATTGGGCTTGTCTCCTGGTCCTTGATGAAATTTTACTATTTATAATTTGCAATATGGAAGTTTCTCTTACAATATTAGGAGGAAGAAGACATTAAAATCTCCTGAGGATACCTTCAAGGAAACAATTCAGTCATATGTGTCAAATATGAATAAACAAATGGTAGATGACATTGCAACAGCAGCTAATGTTGAAGGATACAGCTTGGGCAAAGGGGGTGGAGGGCTGAATTGGGGTTAGGATGAAGAGCAAGGTGCCAGAAGCTGCAACACCAATCAATGAGCTACATATAGTGAAAGCCAGAAATCCCTGATCTCTGCCTTGAGATGCAAATGGCTAGTGACTTATATACATAAGCAGCAATATTCTTTATATCTGAGAGCAGATAAAAATTCTTCTCTTGATTTAATGCTCTGAACAACTTGAACTCCTAACTTTTTTCCTCTACTGCCAGTAAGAAAGATAGGAGAGGACAGGTCATGAAGGTAGTAGGAAATATAAATTCTGCTACCCTTTATCCAGTCAGAGCCCTTAATCTAGGAATGACAGCTGACCTCTTCAACCTCATATTAAAATGAAACAACAGCTTGTAGCCTGTAAAACAAGCTGATATTTCTAGTCATAGCTGTTATTTAGGTGCCTCACTTTCTCTGGCTGCAGTTAAACAATATACATCATTCCTGTTCTTTTTCAGTCTTATAGCTATCATTTCATTCCATAAAAAACTCCGTTTCTTCCTGTTTTCTCTTCTGGGAGTCCTCAGTGGTTTGTGGAATTCTTCCAAGTTCCTTTGCTCTTATACCTTAGTTGTTCTTCAGATTTTAGTTGAAAAGCCCAGTACTAAAAATACATTTCCTCACTGCCCTGGCACTAACTCAAATCCCCATAGCCAACTGTTTGACCTATATCCTACTTACCATGTCCCTTTTCTTGGGCTCTGCCCTGCAAGAGTTAAGATGAACATCTGAATCATGCAAGAATGGCTGACTGAGCAAGGCATGCAGTGCACACTCCCTCCCTCCAGCCCATCCTATCCTAAGCATGCAGGAGCAACAGGGCCAGAATTCTGTTAAGATACCAGCTGAATGGCTGAGCTTAAGGAGCGGTTATTATGAATTTGTATAGAAGAAACATCACCAGACTACCTCCAGAGACCGTCTCCAGCCAGGCCTGCACTGCTGCGTGGCGTATGGAAGGAAGGTCAGGCACTGAATTTAAAACAAATGATAAATGCAACATTACATACTGGTATGCACTCCTAACACTGAGGAATAAGGTGACTCCAAGGAACCAAGAACAAAAGTGAACCATGGAATGGATTAGAAGGTTGAGAACAGGAGAGAAGCTCACCAGGGCTAGCACATTTCAGACACTCAGGGTCATATTCATGACATGTGGTGAAAGGCAGGAGAACAGCTAGCAAAGGTCCATATGAAGAAAAAGCCAAAGAGACACCCCATTTGAAAAGGCTGGGTTTTAATGATTCAAGGCTTTGGTGTGCAACCAACTTTTTGGGGAGGGTGTGGTGGGATGGGGAGGTGGGTCTTGAGAAAGGCATTTGAGAAGTGACTGAGAAAACCTCTCAAATATTCCCTCTCTCCATATATCAGATAAGACGAGGCAAAGAAATATAATAACTCATGTTCCAAACATCTACATGTATACAATCGCACATGCACACACACACACACACACACACACACACACACACACACACACACGTGCATCAAATGCAGTAGTTTCTAGCTTCTGGCAAATGTTCGCTGCCAGACTCAGAAGCAATTACAAATCACTTTAGTTGTTTGGCTGAGCCCCTACTTGGTCTGATAGCCTAATGAAAACCTGAATCTCCTCAGGACCTTACAGAGAAGATTCCTGTAGCACATGTGGCACAAGAGCTTGGCAGACTTGACTCATTACTCAGACATCTCACACAGCAATGCTTTATCATGTATACTTCAGTATACTATTGTGGGGATGGGTAAAAGGGAGGCTGGCCAGGCAAAGCCCATCCCCTTCTACCTTCTCCAGTAGACTGCCCTCACCATCATCCCCACTTTCCCTCTAATCTTCAAAATCTCCCTGTCTTCAGGCTCCTCTCCTACTGTTTATTCCTATCCCTAAAAAACCCTCAATAGATCCTGACATCTCTCCTCCTATTCTCAGCTAAACTTGAAGAAGTTTTTAATAGATGCCTCCACTTTCTCCTATCATTCTCTTTTAAATCTCTTGGAATCTGACTTGATCATTCAACTGAAACTGCATTCTCCCAGGTTACCAATGTTTAATTGCTCACTTAGGAGATCCTCATGAATCTCTTTGGCACGAGGTGGCACTGGGTCTGGAGTCAAGAATGACTAAGTTTAAATTTGGCCTCAGAGGCTTACCAGCTGTGTGAGCCTCGGCAAGTTACTGAACTCGGTGTGCCTCAGTTTTCTGAACTGTAAAGTGAAGGTAATGATAGCACCTACCTCCCAGGGTTGCTGGGAGGATCAGATGAGATATCTGTAAAAAGTGCTTAGCAGGCACCACATAAATGCTTATGCCCTTCCACCCTCACTCCTTCTCTGGGGCCTTTGACACTACTGACCACCTTCTCTTCCAGGATATCATCTCCTCTCTGGGTTTTTGTAACTGAGGGAGTCCCCTAAGGCTCTCTTCACTTTCTCTTCTCTTTTCTCTCTTTACTTTCTCAGTCGATGATCTCATCAACTTCCATGGGTTTAATTATTACCCTTCCGCAGATCTATTTTACTGTCTTCTGAGGTCCAGTCGTTCATCTCCAGTTGTCTGTTAGACACCTTGAAGTGGACGTCTTGTAGGCTTCTCAAACTGAACATGCCCCAAACTGAACTCTATCTTTCCTACCCTCTTCCAAATTTCCTTATTGTTTTTAAGGCACTGCTGATCATTCCAGTCATGCAGGTTCACAATGGCTTCACCCTGGGTTCTTATCCTCTTGCTGGTCCCACATATCCAATAAGATACTGAATCTTGTCATTTATTTCTCTATGGCATCTCTTATATATGCCTCTTTCCCTCCACTTGTACAGCGACCATCCTAATTCAGGCCCTCCTAACCCGAACTATTGCAAGTCTTCTAATGGGCCTCTCTAACTCAAGTCTTCCTCTATTCCAAGTGTCCACACAGCTACCAGTGATTTTCTTAAAGCGCAAGTCAGAACATTCCACAGCCCTGATTGATAAACTCCAGCGGCTCCCTCCTATTACCAGGAAAAATATGAAGTCTTTTGTTGCCATTTAAGGCTCTTCAAAACCTAAACCCTTCTACTTTTCCAATCTTCTAATATCCTACTTGTCTCCATGAACTCTATAATTCAGCTGTGCTGGCCTACTTGGATTCCTCGCATGGGATATTCTACCTCTCCCTTTTGGCCTCTGCGTTAGTTACTCTCTCATGCCTACAAAGCTCTTCCTCTCAACTTCTAGAATCTGTTTTTTTTCAGACTCAGCTCATGAGCCTTCTCCTCCAGGAGGCCTTTACATGTCCCCACAGCTGCCAGGGCTACCCTTTCCAAGATTACCTTCCATATATTTTGTATCTATCTTGTATATTCTGATTCAAAGATGTCTTCTTTCCCATTAGAATGTAAGTTCCCTGAGATTTAGGAACTATTCATTTTTTCTTTGTACCCACAATACCTGGCATATAGTAAATAACAAATTCTTGTTGCTTGATACTATGGATCCAGGCTAAAGTTATTCTAAACTTCTGGACCTCATACTGTTATTATTGAGTGGCTATCATCAAAATCATTTGATATTGGTTAAAAAAATAGTAAGTAGATTGATAGAATAGAGTAGGAAAGGGAAAATCAGAAACAACAAAAATTGATAATCTATGTTTAACAAAACAGAAACCATAAACTACTAAGGAAAGAATTCCCTATTTGAAAAAATTACTGGGAAAATTGAGAAGCAACAGCTAAGGGTAGGAGACATATTCTTCACCAAATAAGGATTAAAAGCAAATACACAAGATGAGATAAATAATTTTGATTACATGAAACTGAAAAACTTCTGCACAAAATTAATCAACCTAGGATAAAAAGGAAAGCAAAAGAATAGGAAAGAACTGTCATATGTCTCAGGTAAGGGTTTGGTATCCAAGAGAAATATAAAACTAATGATATATATATATATATATATATATATATATATATATATATATATATGTGTGTGTGTGTGTGTGTGTGTGTACACAGAAATAGATACATACACATCTATACACACAAATAAATAGTAAAAAACAGTAAAAACAAAAAGTCATTTCCATTAGACAAGTGTAAAAGATATGAAGAAACAGTTCTCAAAAGAAGGACTGCAAATTATTAATAATCATAGGAAAAGATGCTCCTAACTGGTAAGATGCTCCTAATTGGTAATACTAAGACAAATACCTCACTTCATATCTAGCAAATTGGGAAAGATGACAAAAAAAGATGGGCATAGTCTACTAAAGGGCTTATGACAAGATGGTGCATTGCTGGTGAGGCTTTGAAGCAGTACACCTGTTCTGGAATGAAATGTGGAATCATGCAAATTAAAGTGATTAAAAATGTCCATAACCTTTGATCCAGAGAATCCACTATTAGACTTATACCGCAAGGAATTTATTGAAAAAAACAAAGTCCCTATATGTATCAAAATATATAGCAATACTTTTCGTGGTAGCAAAGTAGGATATCCAACGATTGAGGAATGACTAAAAACTAGCACATAATAAATGTTTTTTGACCTGACAAACTATGGTACATGAATTACTATTGTGCTTTAGAAATGATGAATATGATGAATATAGAGAACCGTGGAACGATCTACATGAACTGATGCAGAGTAAGGCAAGAAAACAATATGTGCAATGACTACAACATGGTAAATGGAAAGGGTTGTCACTAAAATGAATGACACAAGCATAGCCCCCAAAAAGAGATACAAGAATATATAACCCTAACCTATTCCTTTGCAGAGGTGGGAGATCCATGGCTGTGGTACCGAATATATATTTTCATATTTTTTTTCAATACATTGATTATTAAATTAAATCAATAGCAAAATTCAGTTGTGTTGATTTCTGTTCTCTTCCTTTTCCTTTCTGTATCTTAAAGTTAATATTTGTTATATGGGGAGCTCTCTGGGGAGGGAGAAGAATACTGGAAAAAAATTCTGGTGATGTAAAAAAAAAAGTGTATTTTTAAAATACAATGCTAGATTGGAGAGGTAACTGATGAGAAGGCAGATATTGAAATCCTCAATAACCTTCATTTTTTTTCTTTTATGGTTTCCTTAAGAACAACTTGGAGAAGTAGGATTACTAGAAATATATATATATATATATATGAAATTCATCCTATGAAAATTGTAGTTGTTTCCAGAAACCTTTTGGCCTAATTTCTCTTCTCTAGAAAATTTCAAAATGTGTGTTCCTGAGCATATACAAACCTGAATTTTTGTTGTTGTTTAGTGATTTTCAGTCATGTCTGACTTTTCATGACCCCATTTTGGACTTTCTTGGCAAAGATACTAGAGTAGCTTACCGTTTCTTTCTCCAGCTCATTTTGTAGATGAGGAAACTGAGGCAAACAGGGTTAAGTGACTTACCCAGCCAGGGTCACACAGCTAGTAAGTGTCAGAAGTCAAATTTGAATTCAGTTTTTTCTGACTCTAGGTCCTGGGGTGCACTATCCACTGTGCCACGTAGCTGCCCACAAACTTGCATAAATAGACATGTAAATGTGTGGATGTATTTGTATAAATACACCTATACGCATTCATATATATGTGTGCATATATATATGTATATACACACACACATACACACATACACATATTCCATTGATAAAATGCCAGCAGAATTCACAATCTGTAGAAAAGTTGACTAACCCAACCTACAGTGATCACAGGGAAAAAAAAATCAACTTCTGACTTTTTAAGGGTAAAGCTTATCTGTTGTTTCGCATTAAAAGGTCCAGGATCAACAGACTTTAAATCCTTGAAAAACTTTATATACCCTGGAAAAGAATCCAAGGCAAACACCATATCTAACATTAGGAAAGTAAAATGTTTTGGTGGCCTTGCTTTAAAGTGATCTGATGTGTCTTCCCCAAAGGAGGAAGTCTTCTACACAAGGAAGTTATTCAGACAGTACACAAAGAATCTTAGACCTAGGTGCAATTACCTCTGGAACTGGAGGACTTGGAGGTAGACACCATTTTATCCTCCTCCTCTTTTTCACGAATGTGTGTCCAGTGTACATCTGCCTGGATCTCCAGGGGATCGACTAGATTTACAATCTGCTGTAGCTTCAGATTTCCCGCTGGCATAGCAAGGACAGGGTGGGAGAATTTAAGGAAAGGGAAAGCAAAACTCAGGGAAGGAAGAGCAAAGACAAACCACCATGAGAAGGGAAACAGAAAGAAAAGAAAAATTACAATATTTGTTAAGATAGCTTACAGAAGTGAGATTTGAAAATACGCAGACAAACACACAAACTCTCCCACAATTCACCCAATTGGATTTGGTAATTTTCAAGATTTGAAAATTCAGTGTTGTTTAGTGTTGGCCAATCTAAGCAATGCCACAGTGAAGGTATATTTATTTCCTTCTGATATTTTCTTTATCTGGGATGCCCGTTTGGTGTACTAATTTCTCTCTTATTTCACCTACTTAAAAACAAACCTGGGACTTTGAAGAGACCAACTTTCAAAAGAAGGTTCTCCATATACTTAGCTGCAATGCCTTACCACAGAATATCAGAATATCTGTATTAAGTAGCAGCCCTGTGACTCCCAATAAGATCTTCCTGAAGCAAAGCACTTACACCAGTACCAAGTCATGAGGCAAATTTAACATCTTACTCTTGTGTTTTAGAAGGCCAACCAACGAGTGGGATGAAGGTGTGCCGCTTTGCAACAAACCTGCCAACACATACATTGGCATCATTTGCTTTTTTTAGTACAGTCAAGGCTGATGATGCAGTGAGAAACTCTCCTTTTATACCCCTGTCCCATGTTGCATGCTGCACAGTTTAGCAAGGAAAGGGGCATCAGTGTGAAGGGAGGCTTGGAAAGAATGGGGAGATGCCTCATAAACAGCTGAAGCTTTGATAACTCATGAGTGGAAGGAAGGATTAAGATGAATTTTCATTTATTTTCTCTGGAGTCAAATTTCTTCCTTGAAACCAACTTTGGTGACCTTTGCTACCAAAGGTTCTGGTTCAAGGCACCACAAGAATTTGCAGGCAATAGCAAAAGCATGTCCATGTAGAGTGCCACTGCATGGGGTCCCCAGGATTAGTGTAAATATCATGCCACATCCCTGAGTTAGAATATGAGGGACAGTAAATAACTAAGGTGGGACGTTGGGTAAGGTTCAAGGAGAGCAGGTACCATCAGACTGAAAGGACTTTTACGCACTAGGTAGAAGACTGCACCCATTGACGCTGGTAACCATGCCTCACTGCTTCCCCTCACAATCCAACTGGCTGACCTGGTTATGGTTTCAGTCTTTGTGGCTTCACTCTGAATTGCAAGTACTCAAGGATTGGAAAGTAAGTGAATGCAAACATATGATTGCAAAGGAATTTGTGTCTTTGATCAACTCGACTGTTTTTCTCTATGGACCCTCAGTCTATTTCTAAGTTGTTTTCCTTCAGGTAATCATCCTAGTAAGACATGAGCTGATATGTCTTCTGATGGCCTACGATATGCTAGGAAGTAGAAGAGGCAGACTGCTAGAAAGAAAAAATGCTGAATCCCATCTTTTTTTAAGCAGAAAAGGGAAGACAATTACATTTCTCACTGTTAACACTTTACTTTCTGTTGCCAATTATATCTCTGAAGTCTTTAAAAGTTCAACAATCCTATGAACACTATTTTTTTTTTAATAGGAAAGTGGAAACACTTTAGTGTGAAGTGCTCAAGTACATCTGGTGATGGCAGAAGACATTTTGTGTCACCTTCAAGAGGTGTTCAACTGACCCAAATATATATATTTTTGTCATCAGGCTTTTTGTTCCAGGGAAAAAATAGTCAGGAAAGAATGTCCATCTTGAATTTGATGGGAAACAGGATTAGGGTGTAGAATTGGTATGGTCAGGTTTCTACAGGGTCATTTCTGGAATTCTTTTCCAACCCATGTCTTTTCCACACATGCCCTATGACATGATCCTGAGGCTGCCATGGAGTCTTTTTGCCAGGGGCAGGAAGCAGGGTGGTCAGGCATGGGCCAGGGCCAGTCTATGCAATTACATTAAAAATGTCTTTTCATGTGGGACCTGCTCTTCAGGGCAATTTCTGGGCAGGGAAGGATGGGGGGAGGATGGGCAGGGGCAAAGTGGGTACCTTTAAATGTACCCGTATCCTCTTCATTTGAGTTATGCTGAAGCCAGTGGTTTTGCTGGAGCTCTCTGTTCCAGGGGCAATACTCTCCCTCTACAGCAGAGGGAGCCAAACATCAAGTATAAAGACAGGCATAAGGATAAACGGAGAGAGAGAGGATCAGGAGAAAAGAGGAGAGAGAGAAGTTACCTTTAGCTCAAAGGCAGTAAGACTTCCTGTCAATGTCTACATATGCATCTAAGTCCACTGCTGGAAAGAGAAATTGCACTGTCTAGTCAAGAAGTTTTCTTTCCAGGCACTTCAGCATTTGGCCAAATTTGATTTTAAGTATCTGGCTGTAAAGAAAACCCCATCCCCCCAAGCCAACATCTGGTATTCCTGTCTTGACGATGGTTCTGGGTTGAGGGCATCCAGTTTCAGAGCACTCTAAGCTGCACAAAAGTCAAACAGTCTACAGCCATCATCAGACCAAGATAACGAAGGCAACAGTAATGTCCTATTTACCTAGCATTGTTTTTCTGAACACATTACGGATAGGACAGCTCCTACTCTGACAGAGCAGAAGTGGAGTCAATTAAGGCCGAATGCTGCCCAAGGAACAAGAGGAGAGCCCAAGGTACCTGACACTCCCAAGGGTTCCAATCCCTTTTTCCTAACTCCTTGGAGCTTGCTCATGCAATCAGTTAAACTTCAGAGAGAAGAAAAAGATTCCCATTACTGTGGTTTCTATGTCCAGAAAGAGTAGACAACAGTGTCTGTATACAGAGGTAGAAAATCATAAATATTAGTAGTTCCAGGAAAGAAGCAAAGTTGATCAGGTCACGGAACTAGAAGAAGCTCTCACTTTTCTTCCCCAAACCCTCAAATGTAGAAAGCAAATGTGTTTTCTGCTTCTATTTTCTTTTGCTCATCCTTTACTTCATTAGCATGCTGTATCATAACAAATTTCTATCCAATGATAGCTTCTCTGAAGATAAGCTGGATATCTCAAGAGTCTTAGTGCGTTTTAAGTTCTAATAACTTAACTGCATTAGACTTTTTGAACATACCGTATGTATGAAGTACTTTGCCTCTGTTCTATGCTTAGTCTCTGTTGTGCCAGAAGGAACAAATGTCAGTTTAAAACAGTAGCAAAGCACTCCTTTCCAGGAAGAAGCAGATAAGTATGATAAGCACATTAATCTGGTGCCAACTATTAGGGGGCTGTTAAAAATTGAGTCTGCTGCTAGAATGGAAAACCAGGAGGTGTCAAGGCAAAAGAATCCCAAACTCTTGCTTCCTACCATCTACACACCTCTAGAACGATATCATTAATCTAAGTTTACACAGCATTTTCCTTCGGTGGAATTCCAAGAGTTACAGCTCATTTCTGTGAGGTAGAAGTGGTAGTGGGAGGCAAGGGTTATGATCTCATTTTTGTACACAGGAAAATTAGGAAAGGGAGAAGTTAAGTAACAGTAAAGGAGAGTGAAAGTCAAGTTAAGAAACCAGAAACCCAAAGTAAAAACTGTTTCAGGACTGGATTTGGCTTTTGGGTCTCCAGCTCCTACTTATTCTCCTCTCTTAGGAGGGCATGGATTTTTCCCTCTGGTTTTGCTGAGAGAAAAGTTGTGTGGGAGAAGGAATTTCTTGAAAGGTTTGGGGAATTATGAAAAATTCCAACAATTGGGTTTGGGAATGGGAAATCTGGGGGGATTTGAAAAAAATTGACGGAAAGGAAGAAGAAGGAGCAGGGCTAGCTCTGAGAGGAAAAGGGAAGACCTGAGAATGAAAAGAATCAGTCAGAGTATAAAAGGAAATAATGGAGGGGCAGGAGAAAGATTTGAGGAAAACAAAGAAGGATGTCAACAAAACAAAGCAAAGAGAGCTGAGTGTAGGCAGCATTCCAAATGTCAGCGAAGTGAAAAAAGAGCTAAAGAGTAGAGGAAAGAGACAACTCCAAAGTCTAAGCTCTCACAGAGTGCGTGGCCACCTAGGCTTTCTAGAAGAGCTACTACTCAGATGTTCGAAGGAATTAGCAACTGGGGAGCATTCTACATTGATCTACAAAGAATGTTTTATGTGTATATTTCTACAGTACTGAAGTGATTGTTTATCTCTGTGTAAGGTACAGGAGGTTTTATTTTCTTAGAAGCCAAGAAGCCCTAAGGAATACCTTTCAATTCTATTAATTATCAGGGAGAATGAATAATTTATTTTAAAAAAAGGGAGGGAGAGAAAAAGTTCAAAGTGAAAACACAGAAGAAAAAGTATGTGAAGTTCTGACTAGTGTCAAGATGCTGGAGGTTAATGCAGAGAAAGGGAAGATGGATCCTCTGAGGGGAAGCTGCTGTTTGTTTGCCAAGAAAATATACTATGGTTTTTCAGTCAAAGGAAGGAGAGATATGATAAATGGGGACTGAAGAGGTTAAGTTTTGACGTGATAATCACCATAGAAGGTCTGCTACCTCCTGGATACCTTCTCAAGGCTTGTTGAACCAGAAAACTACCTTCAGATGTATGTGGTCATAAATAATACTGTAAGAAGGATTGCTGAAAATGACCAAATCCTGGGTAGTAAATGGAAGACTTTAAGGGCACAGGTGGCATTTTCATCACTCCTACTAAATCGGAGGCAAGGGCTCCAGAAGAGAAAAACAGGTTTGGGCAATGACCTGCTACTTAGAGATGTTATTAGAGAGCAGTACTTGTATTTCTAGACCACAGCTTACAGTATGAGGATGACATGTTTCTGGTCAGGGATAGAGAAGGGGAGAAATTGTCTATGTATATGTCAACCAAACAAGACTAGTGGTACACACACCCAGAAATTCAAAGAACACAAAATCCAAGAAAGGATGCAGAAATTAAACCCATGGCTTTGGAAACTGCATGAAGTATGGGTAATGAACAAGTGTGAACACTTTGACTTTCAGTAAAAGCAGAAAAAGAAATATCCCTTTTAAATATTAACCTCATTGTGTCCAGTCCAATCAATGAGGGTGACTTTGAGTTGAAAAGATCTGATTCTATACTTTTAGATCGCAACAACCTCTAGGACAATGAACCAGGTTATCCCAAACAAGGTTGGATTAACGACTGTTTTTAAAGTAGATTTCTTTAACCAAAAGTGAAAAGAAGAATAAAGAAAATTCCTTAGGGCTATGATTAAGACGTAGTTTTCCTCACCTTCACTAGACTCTTCCTCTTCTTCCTCCTCTTCCTCCTCGTCCTCTTCCTCCTCCTCTTCTTCATCCCCAGGCTCATGGTTTTTGGAGGCTTCCAGCTCATCCTCACTCTTGCCTTTCAGAAGAGCATGGATGCGAACAGCTTCCTTCCAGGGCACACCTCCCAGGTCTGAAGGGGGAAGATGGGCTCCTTCCTCTTCCTCCTCATCTTCCTCCTCCATCTCAGACTCTGAACTGCTACAGAGAAGAAAAGACTCAAATGGATAAACAGTAAATAGCTCTCCAGGGGAAAAGCTGATAGCCAGGGCGTGAGGTGGGGAAGAGGAGTCAGAATGATTTTTTTTTTAAAAGAGGAGGGAGTAGCAAAGGCAAAGCCTTTACACTGTGGATTTTGAAGGGAAAGAGCAGAATGGTTGCCCTGTGAATTCTACTGTGAAGGTGATCAGCTCCCTCCTCCACTGGGCATTAACACAGAGAGGAAGCTTTGTGAAGGGAATGAGGGTAAAGTAACTGACATGTTATGGGAAAGGTTGGAGAGATGTGTATATGGCAACTGTACATCTTCACACTTATGCAAACTGGACTAACCGTCAATGACACCTCAACACAATCAGGATTTATCACGATGAAGTTTACATGGGGTACAGGAAGGCCAATTTTATCTTCCACGAACTGTTTTTGATGCAAACTCATCCTCTTGGGAGTGTCAGAAATGTGCATCTTCCCTTCTCATGATACATTATCTAGTTGGTGGGACTTTAGTATTAGTTGATCTAGTATCACTAGCATTTTCTTCAATGCCTTGCTCTCTCTCATCCTACATAGGTAATCACAGGATATCTCATATCTAACTCCTTTTCTTCTTTTAGAAGTGTAGATAGAGTATTGGACCTGGAGTCAGGAAGACCTGAATTCAAATCCAACCCTAGACACTTAGTAGTGGTGAGACTCTGCAAAGGTCATTTAACCTTTGCCTCAGCCTTAACTATACAACAGGGATTATAGTAGCACCTATCTGCTAAGGCTGCTGTGAGAATTAAATGAGATACTATTTCTAAGACACTGAGTACAATGGCTGGCACCTAGTAAGTCCTTCTACCCTCACCAAAGTTCAGGACTTCATCATCTTTTGCCTAGATTAGTGCCACACCCTCTTAATCGGTCTCTCTGATTCATGTCTCACTATTCCAGTCCATTCTACAAACTTCTATCAAAATAATTTTCCTTAAGTGAAGATCTGACCATGTCAATAACTTTCTCAACCAACTTCGGTGGTTCATTATTTAAAGCCCTAACCTACATTTCCTGGCCCAGCAGACGTTACCACTCCATCTGTCTGAGATCCAGCCAAGATGGCATCCTTTCTGTTCCTCACTTACAGTACTCCACTGCCTGTCTCCATGTCTGCAAACCTTGACTGCACCCCTCTACCTCCCACTCAGAGAGTCCTCTCTCTTCTTTTATCCAGACACAATCTTCTGCAGGAAGCCTTTCTTGATTCCCACCAACTGCTAGTGGCCTCTTCCCTGTAACTACCTTGTGTGGACACAAAGTATTTCCACAGCAAGAATGACCAGTGATGATTATAAATGTGGAATATATTGTATGATGGATAAAATAAAGAGAAGACTGTCAAAGCCACACCAAGTCCTTCACAGCAGGATGAGCTGGCAAAAGAAAGGAGGAAGAGAGGAAAGGATGGGAGAAAATTCACCAAGAGAAGTAGGCGACAGCCAGAAAAGGCACAATAATAAAAATAAACTTGGCTAATCTTACTGGAAAAGTAAAGAGCGCATGGCCTATGGGAAATAAATGGAAACTAACACTCCAACACCTGGTGTTTATAGCCCTATAGACAACTTCTGTTCTTAGTCCATAATGCTGTTCAGAGCTTGGAAAAATAACTGTAAGAAGAGCGCAGAAGCCTGCATCCCTATTCTCTAAAAGAATACACAAGTTGACTCCTCTGAATGCAAGCTATTTGTGGGGAGGAAGGGTTTAATTTCTGCTTTTGTATTCCCAGTGCCTGCACACGGTAGGCACTTAATAAATGCATGATTAACTGTTCAGCAGCATTTCAAAAAAAATGTGTTTTGTTTTTTTTTTTTACGAGAGTAACAATGTTGAAGGTAGAATTTGAATGAAATCCAAGCTACCTTCAAACCTGTGGAATGTTTCTGCCCTGAGAAAAACACATTCTTTCCACCCCCTCAGCCCAAATGGTAGGGAATTTCCCTCCCCAGATCTGTTTCATGGTCTATTAACTTCGAAATACAATGTTTCAGGGAGGTTTCAAAACGACCATCTATGTGAACTCAAATAAGAAATGTGTGCTTAGGCTGGGAGAAATGTGTCTTTCAAAGTTAAGTTAGGGATGCAGTGTACTGAAGGTGGCCAGCTTAGTACATCACTGCAGTACTAGGCATGCAAAGGGTTAACATTTGCTTCACTTATAGGAAGGTACCAGCTGGAATCAGTCAATAAGCATTTTTATTGTTTGGTTGTTTTTTTAGCTGTGTCTGACTCACCATGACCCCATTTGGAGTTTGGCAAAGATAATGCCATTTCCTTCTCCAGTTCCTTTTACAGATCAGGAAATGGAGGCAAACAAGGTTAAGTGACTTTTCCAGGGCCACACAATTTGTAAGTATCTGAGACTGGACTTAAACCCAGGCCTGACACTCTATGCTCTGTGGAGCCACCTAGCATTCACTATGCTATTTTTATGCTATAATTTGCTATTACCTTACTATGTGCCAGGCACTGTGCTAAGTGTTGGGGATAAATACAAAGAAAGGTGAAAACTTTCCTGCCCTCAAGGAATCCATGTTCAAATGAGGAAGACAACATGGAAACATCTATGTACATACAGGATATATACTGAGTAGATGAAACTGAAAGTGAAGGTGGACAATTAGAATGCCCAAGTTTAGATTCAGAGAAGAGGTGAGAAAACACATCCTTCTTCCTCTCCTTTTTGCAGAGGTAGAGGACTATGGGGATGTTATATTACATACACTATGAAAGATGGTAGTTATGTTGGCTGTTTTTTAAACTGCTTTCTCCCTTCCTCCCATCTCTGTACAATTTTAATGTTTATTTTAGGGATGGTTGGATGGGTAGAGGACAGTGAAGAGTTTATTTGGAAATAAAGTTGATGCAAAATCAAGATATCAATGAAAATTAGATTTAAAAAGAATGTGAGACTGCATTTAGAAGCCATGTCTCATACTCTAAGCCTGCATTTTATCTGCTATACCACAGTATATAATATGAATAATGCTTAACATTAATGCTTTTTATTTTTTCAAAGGACTTCAATGCCTTTGATGAATCAACTGTTTCTTCCTCAAGAGATCCTACATGTATAAAAAAGAAAAGGATTTGTGTTCATTGATGGGGAACAACAGAACAGAGATTTGCTTGGTTTCCTACTACCAATCTGGCAGAAATAGGGGGGAAAAGAGATGTTTATAATATATCTGGGGGGGAGGGATCTTTAGGAGTCCTCTATTGTAGATCAATGCTAACTGCAGAAGAGGGAAATGAATCTGAGAAAGACCACAATGAAAATGTTAAAATGTAAGACTAATGATGTTTAATGCTTCCCCAGTTTAGTTTTTATGCGAATCTAGAAACCAAATGAGTGAATCAAATGATCTAAGAACAACTTTTAAAAAGTTATAATGTCCCTTCTTTTTTTAGGTAAAAGTAAGAATTCAGGTCTAAAAGCTTACTTCTGAGAAACCCTGTCATATAGCCTGAGTGTTTTATAAAGGCTAAATTTTTTCCCTTTCTCTCTGGGGAACAGAAAGAAAACTGCCAGGTATTGATAGCTGTTTTTTTTTTCCTTCTGCGCCATCAGTAACACCGACTGCTGTGCTATTATTTCCATGGAGAGTCCAGTCCATGGAACAGACTGTTGTCCCCTTAATTAGCCTCCTGTGTCACGTAATAGGCACAATGTAAATTCTTTATCTTAGGTTTCACTTTACATTCCCTGGCCCTTATCTGTGCTGGACTTTGGGTGCCTGACCTTTGAAGAGCCAAAAGGAAGGGTGTGGAAGAAGAAAGGAAGCTGTGGTTTGTCAGTTCTTCCTCTGGTTACGTGGCCTAGAATCCTGTGTCCTGGCAGACACCATAAGGCAGTGAATCCACAAAAAGCACAACCAGGAAAATCAGCTTCTCCATGCTTCAGGATGGGAGGGTGATTATGTGGGATGAAGAAAATAGCCTAAAGAGTCTAGGACAAATCACCCCTTAGAACTCCCACAGAGGGAGAACCACATTTCAGGAGAGGCTGCTAGGATCAGCAGTGGGTCATCAGGAAACTACTATGAAAATCAACAGTCAAAGGAAAAAATGGTGTCATGGTGAACCATTCGTTGGGATTTGGGCAGACCTGGGTTCAAGTTCTGCTTTTAACATACAAAGGCTGTGTGATCCTCAGAAAACAAGTCATCAACCCTTCCTATTCCCCAGACACTTCTCTAATAGTCTAAGCTGATCTGCACTGGCAGAAGACGTTTCTTCCAGGTCTGGCAAAAACAAACCTCAATAGAAATTCTACATGATCACAGGGATATAATGGAACAGCCTATCAACTCCTTGCCTCTGGGCCAGACTCAGTGAAGTCCATTTCAGAAATAGCTACTGAATGACTTTTTTCTTTAACCACCCCTCCTCCTCCCAACCATACATGATACTCTAATATCACCCTTAGGAATGAATTACATTGGGTAGAATTAAGAGAATAGAATGGGTCTTCAACAAATATTTACCTAGGTTGGAAAGATTTGGTATTACTCTGGCAATAACAATGTGATAGAAATTAAGTTCTCTCTCTGGCTTAGTCATTGATGTTCCAGGTAACTGATACCGTTTTGTTTCAACATTTTGAAAAATACTATTTGAAAAATAATACATGTTCCAAGCTTACCTCACACTACTATTCTTTAAAAATGCTTTAATAGATATCTTTTATTTTTAACATCACTTTTTTGCTGTTCAGTCTTTTTTCACTCATGTCTGACTCTTCGTGATATGATTTGGGGTTTTCTTGGCAAAGGTACTTAAGTGGTTTGCTCATTTTATAGACGAAGAAACTGAGGTAAACAGGGTTAAGTGAATTGCCCAGAGTCACACAGCTGGCAAGTATCTCAGGTGAGATTTGAATTAGGAAGATGTCTTTCTGACACCAGGCTTGGCACTGCATCATTGTGCTGCCCTAATATCACTTTTACTTCCAAATATATGCCTACTTTTTCCCCTTCCCAGAGAGCCATCCTTCATGACAAAGAAGAAAACAAAAAGCATTTCAGTAAAAGTGACCAACACATCTATACTGTCCAACAGCATATGCAATGTTCCACATGGACACGCACTGTGCATCCTTCCTCCTAACAAAAGGAAGGGAAGTAGGTGCATTTCCCTCTCCTTTCTTGGGGCAATGTTTGATCAGCACAATTATACTATATTCAGTTTTGAACTGGTTTTTTCCCATATTTTCAATTTCTATTGTTATAATTACTGTAAATATTGTTTTCCTTTTTCTAATTACTACACATTGATTCCTAATCTTCAGATACTTATTAATCTACATATTCTTAAAGCACATTCACATATCCATTAGATTCACATACTCTAATTTGTTTATATATTCTCCCAAGAGATGGGCATACACCCTGTTTCCATCTCTTGTCTACTACAAGAAGCGCTGCTACAAATATTGTGATGTTTTGGGGATTTTTCTTTTGGGGTTGATGACCAGCAGGAGAGTCTCAGGGAGCAAAGATATAGACTTTTTTAAAACATAATTTAAAAAATTACTTTCTAGCATGGTTTGAGCACTGAATCAGCTTTTCTATAATATTGATTATTCATATCTTTTGTCACCTTTGCCTATTTATTTGGTATTAGAAAAAAACCACAGAGTTGTTTTGATTTAAATTATTAGTGATCTGGAGTATTCTTTTATATGGATGTTTACAGTTTGCAATACTCTTGAAAACTGTCTGGTCGTATCCCATTAGGAATGGCTCTTGATCTCTTTGTGATGTTTTGGAGTCATTTTTTCAGTCATATCTTACTCTTTGTGACCTCATTTGAGGTTTTCTTAGCAAAGATTCTTGAGTGGTTTGTCATTTCCTTCTTCAGCTCATTTTACAGATGAGGAAATGGAGGCAAACAGGGTTAAATGCCTTGCTCAGGATCATGTATTTAAGGTCGAATTTTGAACTCAGGTCTTCCTAACTACAGGCCAGGTGCTCTATTTACTGTGTCACCTCTTCCAATACTAGTGCATGTGCTAGGAGTGCAGGTACAATGTCATGAGGAACCAAGGAAAAGGGTTGGTCTCATCCTGCTCCATGAATGATTGATTTGAAGGAAAGAGCCTGATCTTCTGGCTTAGACTTGTTTAAGCTCTGAATAAAGACGTAGGGTGAACTTAATTAACTATCTATTCTACAGGGAATAGTGATTTTAAAAAGTGGACTTTGTAAAAAGTAACTCATATGGTTCTTTTGTATTCCTCTCAGTGACCAGGCACAGAACTATTAAATACTTGCTGAATTCTTGAGTTAAATGTTGGCAAAGTCAGTGGTTCAGAGGCTCAGATCAGTACAAAGATAGGTAGTAGAAAGGGGCTCAGTAGAGCAGAATGATTAATGGTTTTGAAGTGAGAAAACTTGGGCTTGAAGATCAACTTTTCTGCTTCCTCATTATGTGAGTATGGGCGTAATTCATCTCACTGCTCTGCACATCAGTTTCCTCAGCTTTAAGATAGAGATAATATTTATTCTATCCACTTCACAGGCTTGCTTTGAGGATTCAAGGAGATACTGCATGTGAAAATCCTTGTAAACTGGAAAATGGTGTATGTGTGTGTGTGTGTGTGTGTGTGTGTATTCTTTTTATTTTCTCTTTAGAGGATGGGCCAAGTTCATTTGGAAACTCAATGGAGGATGGTGTTGCTTGAAATGGGAAGTACAGGACCATACAGGGGTTGAAGGCATATACATTATACAATAATAACCTGCTTGCCACGTCCTCTTCAGTCTCTTTGTCCAACACGCTACTCAGATTGTGTTCTGCTAGGGTTTCCTCAGGAACCTCTTCAAGTTCTTCTGCCTGTTTCATGGACAGCCTGTAATTCTCCAGCTCAATCCTTTCTGGGGTACCCTTCAGTCTCTTGGCAAGGCTGGGTTCCTCTAAGCCGTTCACACTTGAACCTGAAAAATAAATCAAGAAGTGAAGTACTGAGATTTGAATTCAAAGCCTGCAGGGAAAAGCAGTGTGTTTGGAAGGAGGAGAGGGAGGGCACCAGTAGGAACAGTCCACTTTTAAAACCTGCAGGATAGTCATCACTCGTTATACTTCACAGGAAAGTTGCCTTTCGGAAATGGTTGATAAATCCAGAAAGATAGTTAAGCAAATCTAATGCCAAAAGATCTAGATTTGGTGCAAAATAGGGAAATTCCCCAATCTGGGAATGGAAGTTGAAGGATTATAGGATTCCAATTACTAGAAAGAACATAACAGTGCCAGGACAGGCCACGGAGTGATAAAATGCTACATTCTCCTGTAGAGAACTTGCTCTGGATAAGAGAAAAAAGAGAAAGGCCTTAAATTATACAGTAAATGAATTCTAGGCAGAGTAGAAGAAACCTTGTGTATAACTGAATATATATATTTTTTCCAAAACCAAAGAACTACTCTCTAGAAGACAGTCACAATTGGAAGGTATCTCAGAAACCATCTCGTACAGCCTGATGGGAACAAAAGCCCCTATATAACAGATTTGATTTGTGGTGATCTGGTCTTGTTCTCCCTTGGTTCTTCTCCTGCCTATCTGACTGCTTCTTCTTCAGTCTTCCCTTCCAGATGATCATCAGTATCACTCTGGAGGGGCCCAAGGCTTCACCCATTCTCTCTTTGTCTAGGTCATCTTATCAACTTACATAAGCCTACATGTCATCTCTATGCTAATGATTTCTATCCAGCCCTCGTCTCTCTTCTGTGCATCAGTACCACATCTCCAAATGCCTATTGGACATTTCAATCTAGATGTACTATAGGCATACTGAACATAGCTTTCCCTACTGATCCAGCCTCTTCTGAACCTCCCTACTGCCCATCATCCAGGCCCACAACCTCATCATCATCCTTGATCCCCTTACTCTTAACTATCTGCCAAATACATGTAGTTGCCAAATCTTGTCATTTCTATATCCATTAGCATATATCAAGCATCCATCATCCTTCCAATTCACAGAGCCATCACTTTATTCAAGGGCCTCATCATCTCTCTTATCTGAACAATGACAACTAGCCTCCTTGTCTCAGATCTCTCCCTCCACCAATCCACCCTTCACATGGCTGTCAAAAAATTACAGGTCTGACCACTTCATTCTCCTACTCCATGAACTCTAGTAGTTTCCCTATTGGGGCAGCTAAGCTTGGAGTCAGGAAGACACATTTTTGTGAATTCAAATCTGGCCTCAGACCTGATTAGCTGTGTGATTCTGGGTAAGTCATTTAACCCTGGTTGCCTGTTTCCTCATCTGTAAAATGAGCTGAAGAAGGAAATGGCAAATGGTAACCTTGCTAGAAAACCTCAAATAGGGTCACAAAGAGTTGGACACAAATGAAAATGATGAAACATCAAGTTCCCCATTTCCTCTAAGATTAAATACAGACTGACTCAATACAATACCTGCGTGCTAAGTTATGAATGAGATTTAACGTATGATAGATAGGCTGCATTTTTCCTCAAGGTGGGAAAAAAGTTCATCTACCTTGAATTGGGAATTAGCTCATCCTATTATCCTAATACAAACAAGAGCAGCAGAAAATGAATCATCCAATTAGATTCAATTATCTTTTTTTCCCTTCTTGCCTATCTATTTGCAGCTATCTCTTTATATTTCTTTAGTTGCTGAGAAAGATTCCTAGAATTCTATACTTTTGATTGCTGACTGGGGGATGTTTGAAGTCCTAGGGTAGTCAGATTGTTAAACCAAATCTTAAAGTTTACAAAAAGTTTGCTATCTTTGTGTGTTCTCATTCTTATCTAACTGGCATTGAGTGCTTACAATGAAGTAAGCTCTATTTAGGTAAGTGGTCTATACATCACTACCATATTCACACAATAAATATCTCTTATTAAATATCCTCACATCTCTTTCTACTCTAATCTCTTGGTTTTCTGTAAGAAAAAATGGATTTCTTTGCCTATTTCCTCCAGATCATAATTTAAGTACCAGCCTTCCACGTGTCTCTATGACACAGAAACTATTAAATCCAGTCATTCCTTCCTCTTTTTGTTGTGTCCCTTGCTACAATTACCAGTGTTCTTCTAAGAAACTGACTATACATGACTCAATGTTGAGTTCAGATATGAGTCAAAACTTAATTTGATCTGGCAGAATTACAATCAGGACAAAAGTCAACATATGGTCAAGTTTAAAGATCAGGCTTAAAATAAACTGATTACCTCTTCATCTCTTTTCTTTTTCCATTCTGTTAGGGTTTCTTAGAATTTTTTGAGTATCTCCTGAAATATTGTGTGCATGGTTTCAGTAGTGAAAAAAGGGATAGGGTGGTATATATAAATGTGAATTAGATAGCAATATTTCAAGGACTGATGAACATTTTTGCAGATTCCAATTTTTTTAGCTGATCTCCAAAGTTAGAATAAGTAATGTTTTGGATCTACTGAAAAATCTCTTGGGTACATTTGAATTACCAAGGAAATATCGAATTTGGCAGGGAAAGTCATCAAATGAGGTCTCTCAACTTTGCAGAAGATGGTTTATTGCAATGCTGATATATGTTGGCAAGGAAAATACAGTACATTCATGTATGAGCATAAGAAGGGGTAGGGATACATGTATTTGCAAGTTTTGTTGAGTTTCTCTCTCAAATATCCTTATTTTTAGTATATACACCCATGCTAGAGTTATTTTTATAAACACTACTTCATTTTAAGTCCTGAGCTCATTGCACCAAGGGAATTAATCTAAAATTGATGGTATTTAGTGGGACACAGAATGTGTGGATTTTAAATACAAGCAAAAAGAAGGAGGCAAAGCAGACAGCACATTCCCTTCTCTTTATCCTAAATTGCTTCAGGTGCTATGGGCCAAAACTTGGAAAGAGTTGCCAGTATTAAGGGTGCACAATTAATAAGAATAATTCATGTTGCCCTCCCCCTTTTCCTTGTTCCAATTGTATTATGCACCTCCCCCAATCCAGAGTCAATAAAAAAGAAAGTTGTTGTGTATGACAAAATTTAATTATTTTCTTCTTGGTTCACATTTCTGACAAGTACCCTTTATGGAGAAGTTAAAAGGGGAAGAGAGGGTGAAAAAGAATGTTAGGGAGAGAGTTCAATTACTTCAACACAAATTTTTCTTGAATCTGGTGAACAGGGGAAAACCCCCCAAAATATCAACATATATTTTAGGTAGGGCATAGAAAGCAATGAGAATAAGTCCTTGATGATGGTAGAAATATAGAGCAGTAGCCTTCCAAACAAGAAATCTTCTAGGTGTGCCTATAATCATCCCTATGTATATAATTAATAGCAGGAAAGGGAGAGACGCAAAGAAAAAGTATATTATGAATAACTGTTGTTGAGGCACAGCTATCAGAGAGAATCAAATTTACTGTGATAAGACTAGAGGCTGAATAAATTTAACTTGAGGAAACAAAAAAGGATAATAAATCAGTAAGATTTGCTGCTGCATACCTGTGAATCATGGGACAAGAGGAGAAGAAAAGAATGCTGTTCTACAAAAGGCAGTGCCTATTTTACCCTTGAGAGCCAGACCATGATGGTCCTCCACCAACCAATCAGATTTCTCTTTTTATTTTCAGGAAGGATGCAAGCCAATAAGACTGGAAGTAAAGACTGTCATGTCAGTCTGTTTTGGAGTGACATTCTTCCTTCCTTCCAGTGTTATTTCTCTAAAGTATTTACAAGCACCACTGACTAATATATCATCAAGCAAGGAAAATTGGTGGTGAAATACCATCCTGCTTAAGGGAGAAGAAATGTTGATTTAATTAGGGCTTGGCCCCAAGAACTAAGAAAGAAACCAGTAATTCTTTCTTGTTGGGTTTATTCATACATCAGTACCCCAAAGGGGATATGGTTACAATTTATAGTTCAGAAGCATGAAGAATTGTCTCACTGTATGTCAGGACAGCTGAATGTAGATGTCATTTGTCCTATTTCAGTGACATAAGTTCAAGGTCATAGAATCTCAGAGCTGGAAAGGACACAAGGAAATCTAGTCTAACCCAGACCTGAATAAGAATCCTCTCTGTGATGAGACATCACAAGGCTTGTTCAACCTTTAAACCAACTACCTCTAAACTCAGTCTATTCCATTTTGAAATAGATCTGTTTGGAAAGTTTTACTTACATTAACTACAGCTCTAAGGAGAGACAACATGTATTCAATAAATCGGACATTCTGAAGTGCCTATTATGTGCTGGGAATTGGCAATGCACAGATAAAAGTCAAAGTTTCCACCCTCAAGGAAATTACAGTGTAGCCAGAGAAGGGAAAATGTATACGTAAAGGTAGATATAAAAGGTATTCAAGGTAACTTTGGGGGAAAGGCACTAGCACCTGTGGGAGTCATGAAAGGCTTCATGTGTAAGGTGGAAACTGAATTGAGACTTGAAGGCAACCAAGGCTTCTAAGAGGTAGAGATGGGGAGGGAAAGCATTCCAGACATGATGATCATTTATTAAGCACTTTCTTTGTGCCAGGCATTGTTCTGAGCGCTGGTGATTTAAAGAGGAAAAATATAGTCCCTTCCCTCAAGGAGCTTACTGAATGGGGGAGACAACATGCAAACAAATATAGACAAACCAAACTATATAGTGGATAAACAGGAAATAATTAAGAGAGAGAGAGCTCTGGAATTAAAGGAGATTGGGAAGGCTTCCTGTAGAAGATGGGACTTTAGTTGGGACTTAAAGAAAGCCAGGGAGGTCAGTAGTTGGACTGGAGGATAAAGCAGGAAAAATAACAGATGAAAGATGGCGTATCCACGTACAAGGAACAGTTAGAAAGCCTGGCCATTTTCATAGAAAAGAATAATGTGCCATAAGGATGGAGGGTAGGTTTGGGTCAAGTGGTAAATAGAGGAGTTAATATTTTCTCCTCATGGGAACAGTGAGTTACTGCAATTTATTATATAGGGGAGTGGCATGGTCTGATGTGCTTTTGAAAAATCACTTTGCAGCTTTGTAAAGGTTCAAATAGAGAGGGGAAAGAAGCAAGAGGATTAATAGATGAGGCCCTGAATTAAAAGTGTCTGTGTGAGTAGAGAAAGGAAACAGATGCATGTTATGTTTTGGTGGCAAAAACGACAAGATTTGGCAAGTGAGTGGATACTGGGCTGAATGAGAGTGAACTAAGCATGATAATCAATCAGGGTAATTAGAAGGATGGTGGTGACTCAAGAGAAAGTGAGGCCTTTAAAAGAGAGTGAGTGTAAGCACAGAAAGGTAATGAGTTCACTTTCAAACATGCTGAGTCTGATATTTCTACCAGATATCCAGTTTGAAATATCCAACAGGTGTTTGAAGATGTGGTACTAGGACTCAGGAGGGAAATAAGCGCTGGAAATATAAGGAGTCATTTGCATAGGGATAATTAAGCCCGTGGAAAGGGATAAGTTCCAAAAGTCAAAGAGTATACATAGAGATGGTAAATCCCAGATCGGAGCCTTGGGGTTTATCCACATTGGCAAAATGTGATGATTACAATGCAGCAAAAGACACTGAGAAGGAACAGTCATACAGGTAGGGGAAAATCAAGTATGCAGTTTCACAAAAACTCAGAGAAGGGAGAGCGTACTCAGCAGAAGGGGGTTAACAGTGTCAAATGCTGCAGAGAGCAAAAAGTACAACAACTTAGAGAACATTCATTGTTAAGATTTGGCATTTAGGAGATTATGGTAACTTTGGAGAGAGCAATTTCGGTTGAGTACTGAGGTCAAAATACAGCCTGAAGGGTTGAGAAGTGGAAGCAAGTTACAAGAAGCTTGGTTGAGAAGGAAAGGAGAACTAAGGATGCTAGCTTGAGAAGGACCCAGGGAGGGATTTCTTTCTTTCTTTTTTTTAAGGATGGGAGAGATTTGATCAGGTTTGAAGATATCAGGGAAGAAGATGGTAGAACGGGAGAAAGAAAAAAGATTAGGGAGAGGAGGAAAGAATACTGGAGGGGAAAATCTGTTGGAGAAGAGAGGGTATGGGAATCAAGAGTACATGTAAATGGTTTGGCACTGGCAGGAAGAAGTAAAATCTCTTCATCTGGGACTGGATTAAAGGAAGAGAGAAGAAGGGATAAAATCTAGGGAGTAGACTACCCTGCATTTCTTGATATGATAGATGACATTTTAGAATAAGCCTCCATTTCAGTGCAAATGGGAGTCATGTGCAACCTCTACATTTCAGTATTCCTTTACAAGGGTTTCCTTTATAAGGACTTGAGCCTTGTGCAAGGGCAATCAAGGACAAATAATATATTTTACCCTGTCTTGGACCTTAAGGCTAATGACAGTCAGAAGATTAGGAAGTTTGTATTTCCTCCCCTGAAGCATAATAAATTGTTTCTAAGGCCAGGAACTGACCAACTGTGAACTCAGCATGACTACGTATTTTCTGTATACTGTATTAGGTGTACTGGTATGAAATAGCTCACATTCAGTAACCTGCTTACCCTATAAAAGGAGGAGGCTAGGCAATACAGAGAGTAGAGGGCTGATCTGGAGTCAGGAACACCTCAGTTCAAATCCCGATTCAGACACTTACCAGCTATGTGACTGTGGGCAAATCACTTAACTTCTGTAACAATTTCTTCACCTGTGATATGGGGATAATAACAGAATCTATCTTTCAGGATTGTTGGGAGAATCAAATGAGACACTAGTCACTTGTCAAGCAGTGAACCATAGCTCCTGACACATAGTAGTACTTAATAAATGCCTGTTTCCTTCATTGTTGGACCAAATGATGCTTCTCCTTGCTTTGGCTTATAACCAAATAAAGCTCTTTACTGACTTGTACTCTAAATTGTAAGCAGTGGATTTTCTTTCCATGACAGCTGGGAGATAAAGAAAAGGAAAGAAGAGAAAAGTTATGGCAAATGGCATCCATCTTCTTAGCTGTGAGAACGGAGATGGTATAGGAAGTGTAAGAAGAAAAAAGGTCTGGAGTGGGATAGGGGACTGATTAGGGAGGACAGGCCTGTCTTGTTGTAGTAAGGGACCAGCTGAGATTAGATAACAGACAAGTGTTGGATTCAAGCAGCACAGCTGCATCACTTTCTCCAGTTTTGTTCCGTAGTACACATTTAAAAGTGGAGGAGGTAGATGATAATCTACTCTAATAATCCAAGGTTGGGGTTTGACTAGGAGTGAGTGGCCACAGGATGAGGTTATGAGGAATTGAGTTGAATTGGTTAACTAAAGAAAGGGTCCAAGGAGGAAAGTCAAAGGAGAATGAAAGCCTGGGGAAGTAACAAGGGGTGGAGGAATTAAGATCATAGGGAAGACAATGAACTAACACAGAATTCTCAATCATGGAGGTGAATACTTGGGGCGATGAGGTGGAAAGGAGGCATAGTAAGTCATGGGAGTTGATTAGATTGAAAAACTGGGAAGTGAATGTATTTAAAAGAAGGTCAACATGTATGAGAAAGATTGCACAGCCAGGCACTAAACTTCTTGAGGGAGATAATATTTGCATAGAGTGAATCTCAGAAGGAGTGACTACTGAGTGGTGGATGTGGAAGGTTTGGGAATGGACATGGGAATTCAGAAATATTCTGATTCCTGCTATAGGACCAGCATGCTTGGGGGGCGGTGGGTATGGAGAAGTGGGTCTGAAAGAAGATGAAACCAGTTCTAAAGAAGGCTGAGGCCACTGGTGATGTGTGGGGTCCATTTTTAAAAACAGCTTTGTTTGCAAGTACCAAGCATCTATTGACACCAAAAATAGGCTAACCAGGCACCAATCTCAAAATACAGCTGAGAATAAAAATAAAATTTGAATCCTTTACTATTTCAAACCTAAATGATGTAATTACTGAAACCGAGAGACATACATATGATATAATTGATCCAGAAACATTACATAGAACACCTGCCACTTGGGGTCACCCTCTAGATGAAACTAGAGGAGCCAGGCTAAGAAGATGGGGAGTGAAGACGCCAATAACAGAATTGCTGGGTTGCAGACAGCCAAAGTAAAACCATCTGGGTCAGAACGTTTGGTCAGTACCCATCTGTTCCAGTATCTCCCAAGGGGTATGATAATATTTATATTGAGACCTTAAAGTAGGAGAAAAGAGTTGGTCTATTTTTGAAACTGACTCTTGCATAAGTCATGCCAGGCACAACCCAAGCCACTCTGAGGATAATTATTTGGTTTGGTTGCCATGACCAAAGAATTTATCACCTCTTGGGTAGCCTACAAGTGATGAGCTTCTCCACACTTACGCTGGTTCTCAGAAAGCAGATGCATCACCCATACTGTACTCACTCCAAGACATTCTAGAATAGCAGAACCTGCCACAGGTTGTGCATAGCCTTAGGAAACCCAGGGCTACCTCTACACAACTTTTAGGCATCAAAGTAGAGCTAGACTTGAGTATAACAAAAAAGAAAGTAGGACCCAGGCCTCATTCTAAACATTCAAAGACCCGATCTAATGCTTCTGTTTTGGAAGAGTCACTGCCCACGCCATCCTAATAGTAATGTTTATTATTTTTTTTCTTAAAAGCATGACCAGCTCTTAGCTCATATACACAAGCTTGCAGAGAGAGGCCTTTTTTTAATCCCAGTCTGATGGGAGTATTCAGAAATCTGAGAGCCAGGGAAAACATTAAGGGATGATGCCCTTTGCCTGGCTGTTTCATGTGCACATTCTTTCTCTTCTCTCTTTTCTTCCTTCACCGGGAACCTGGGATGCCATGAAACATGAGGCTGAGTGGGGTCAGCAACTGACAAGAGGTGACACCATCTAGCCGCATGTTAGGGATGTGGGGTAAGTACTCGAATTTTTTTGCTTAGTTCTGCTGTATATTCTTTTTCAGGCAGTTTGCCCATTCCTTTTTCCTCCTCTTCTATATAAGTTCAGGGGTAAATGAGTTGAAATTGATTTAGTGTGACAAAGTCCTGAAAAACACTCCAGCAAGCCGACAGAGAACACAACTCAGAAGTATCGATAATTTTTACCTAACACTCTACACTTCCATAACTGTAGTGCTGCAGGGGCCTCGTATTGGCTGGAAGAAATAAATGCTTCATTATGTAACCTGCAGGTAAGAATCGGACGTCACAATTACAAAAGAGGATACCATTTGGGGGTGAGGCAGGGAAGGGTTCAGACCTGTGGTTTCCTGGGAAACCACTCCCAGTGTATAGTCCTTACACTGACATGGACTGGCAACTCATTTGTAGCTTAAAGTCTTGGAGAGATACTTGGGGTACTGAGAAGTGACTTGCTCAGGGTCATATAGCCAGAGTGTATATGTTTTATTTCTGGAGGCAATCAGGGTTAAGTGACTTGCCCAGGATTACACAGCTGTGGTTTGCCTCCATTTGATACCTTTTGTAACATGACAAAAATGTTCCCCTGTAAATTTCCCATTATACAACTTTCTCTTCCAGGGAGCCATTCCTTACAACTAAGACTACTTATCACTTCAGCACATAACAATCCTTCCTCCAGGCTTTTCATTCTGAGGTTTTCTGTTGTTTTTTATGTTGCTGTTGCTTCAATGTTTATAAAACCATTTGTATGTTTTGAATGTGTATTTCTTTAGAGGCAACAAGCTAAAGTTACATCAGAGACTTCCTCTGTCTCTTCCCATAGGACCTGCCTGTGGAACTATTTTACTAAATGAAGTAGCAGCCTAAAGCCTAAGATGGTAGAAGATAGGACTTCTCGGAAAGAATAAGCTGTTAGACTAGTTGTTTTTCAATCACTTTTTCCATTTGTGTTCAACTCTTTGTAACATTCCCCCTCCTTGTTGTTGTTTTGTGTGTGTGTGTGTGCGTGTGCTTGGCAGAGATACTGGAGCAGTGTGTCATTTTCATCTCCAGCTCATTTTACAGATGAGGAAACTGAGGCAAACAGGATTACATGACTTGCCCAGGGTCACACAGCTAGTAAGTGTCTGAGGAGGCTTTTGAACTCAGGTCTTCTAGCTGCCCCTGAGACTACTACCATAACTTTAAATTCTAAGGGAAAGACTACTTTCCTTTCCCTGGTTCTATCTCTCTCCCCAAAGCATTTACAAAGGATTGCTGGGGTGGCAGTTACCATGTCCATGTTATAGTCTTCTTATTCTGCCCGACTTAGGCCACAATACTGTCCTCTCCCACTATTCTCCATATGCTCTCCTTTTCTCGTAATGTTTAAAGATGTTTTTTGGAGAAAAATATGAAATGGGAAGTTGGTAAAAGTGAAAATATAAGTAATAATTGACATTCACCAAGATCTTTAAGATCTGCAGTGATTAGCATATGTTATCTTTTCACTCACAATCCTATCAGTGTGACAGGCATTATCATCTCCATTTTACAGATGTAGAAAATGAGGTGGGCGGTGGTTAAGCAGTTACTCCAATTTCTGCGCTCTGTCATGCTACCTATCTTCTTCCCCAAATGACACCTTGGATTGGTTTCTGATTCTGAAATGAGACACTATATATTACTATCTTTTCCCAATGTTCCAATAGGTTGCTGTCTGGCTCGGAGAAGTCCCTGTTTGAATGACCAAATACGCTAACAATGCCATTGTGAATGAAGGGACATCCAACTATTTTTAAGCAGAGAAAATACTCCCAATTTAGAACTAAGGAAAAAAAGATTTACTAAAAGCAGGTTATAAAGTCCTTTAGTTTACACAAAATCTTCTTTTGCTTATTGTAAAGATACTATAATCACAAACATTTGCTTTCCACCCCCTGCTCTGCTTATTTAACTTAGTAGACTTGATGTGTCCTGCTCAACATTTTTATGGCTTTTACAGCTATTCTCTCATTCCAGGAGTGTGGTGACCACCCTGCCTTTAGAGAGGGCTCCTCCTGTTCAGGAGTCCAGAAAAATAAACTTTTGCAATGTTGCTGGGGTAAAATCATCCTTGCCTCTTTACATTTATGCCACAATAGTTTTTCTCTGTGGTAACTCACTGATGTGGAATATGAATTAATTTTGTTTTTGTGCAATCACACAACAAGAAGACAAAAAAACATTATTCCCTAAGCATGGAGCAAATATTATGAAACGAGCACTTTCTCCCTAGTGAATAGGAATTTCATCTTTGATGCTGGGCTACTGGGTTAATTTGGCTACGTGGTCAATTATAATTGTTGTGGAGATCTTTAACTACAGGAAAAGTCTGGAAATTCTGAGTTAAACATTTCATAAAAGATGTCAAGAAAATAAATCCAAGAAGCAAACATTACAATAATATGCCAGAAAAAGTTTAAACAGTATAGTGCCTGGCCCTATGTTAAGTGCTAAATAAATGTTCACCGTAGGATCAAATAAAAACTCCTAGGTTCAATATCCAAAGTCCTTTGAATTAATGAATGTCAATTTGCTTGATCCTAAGTTGCCAGATTTATATTTTTAAACTGTTCCCTTTGTTTTGGGCAAACGGCATGATGATACACTTCAACAGTGTGCCAAAAGCAAATTGAAAGTGTTCAAATGAATTAGGGACTTCATGTTCAGGGAGCCCATAGGGAGCACACTGGGCAGCTAGGTGGTACAGTGGATAGAGCACCAGTGCAGGAGTCAGGAGGACCTGAGTTCAAATCTCACCTCAGACACTTGACACTCACTAGCTGTGTGACCTTGGGCAAGTCACTTAACCCCAATTGCCTCATCCTGGGTCATCTCCAGTCATCCTGATGAATATCTGGTCACTGTATTCAGATGGTTCTGGAGGAGAAGTAAGGCTGGTGACCTGCACAGCCCTCCCTCACTCAAAGCAAAGTCAAGGGCAAGTCATGTCATCATTTCTCTGATGGCATGGTCTTCTTCAGCAACAAAGGACAAATACACACAACATTAACAGCCTCGTACATTTTGGTGGTAAAAGAACAAAGAGATAAAATAGCCTCCAACCACATAAATTAAGAATTATGGAAGTAATTTAAAATATGTCCAGGTTCTGCCCACGGCAAGAGGTATAAAGAGGTGTAAACCTATAACTAAACAAGAAGTAAGGGACGTATATGGAATTACAAAGGAATACCTTTGTTAAGAAAATGTGAATGGCTGCTCTTAATGTGACTCAAGATGACTTTTGCTGTTTCCTCCTTATATGTAGAATTTTCATTTTAGGGAACATACCATTTCCCTAGAAGCACTAACTGCTAGGGAGGTATGGATGCCATACAGGCTTGAAGGTGAGTTTCTCAAGGTTCTTATACCCTAAAATATGTGACTCTGGTAATCTTCCTTTTGGGCAGCTAGATGGAGAACTGGATAGAGCATCAGGTCTGGTGTCAGAAAAGTATCTTTGCAAGTTCCAATCTGGCTAGAGACACTGACTAGCTGCGTGACCCTGAGCAAGTCCCTCAAGCCTGTTTGCCTCAGTCCTTCTTCTGTAAAACGAGCTGAAGAAGAAAATGCCAAACCACTCCAGGATCTTTGCCAAGAAAACACCAACTGGGGTCAGAGACTTGGATACAACCAAATAAATGAACAACAAAATCTTCCCTTCCTTCCCTCTGCTCAGTTTTCATTTTAATTAAAGGCATGATCTAGCATTGTGTTTTCAGTTTTCACCTAAGCATGTTCCCAGTCTAGTGTGAACTCTTACACCAGCCTTCTATACCTGATATCCTTGCCTCCAGCTTCTCCTTCTTCTCCCCCTCTCCCTACTCCAATCATTCTTTCCACAGCTGCCAAAGAGATTTTTCTAAAAATGACATGTCTGACCATGTTGCTTCCCTACTCAAATTCTAATGGACCATTACTACTCCTTAGTATAGTGCCTGGCCCTATGTTAAGTGCTAAATAAAGGTTGTTTATTAGTGATGTTATTATCAAAGCTTAAGGGATTCCCCCTCGTCAAGTCTCTTCCCTCCACTCTATCCTTCACACAGATGACAAAGAGATTTTTCTTAAAGTATAGGTCCAACCAGTCACTGTCTTTTTCAGTAAAACAGTGTCATTACCTCTAAGATCAAATATAATCTCTCCAGTCTGATACCAAAAGCCTTTCACGATGTGGTCCCAGTCTAACTTTCCAAAACTCTGATACAAACTCCCCTCAACGAATTCTATGATCCAGTCACAATGACCCATTTCTGAATACTAGCATACAATGTCTCCTGTCTAATAATAAGAGCTCACATTATGTATATGTTCCTTACTATGTGCCAAGTACTTCACAAATATCATTGCGTTTTACCTTCACAATAACCCTGGGAACTAGGTACTATTAATATCCCTATTTTATAGAATAGGAAACTGAGGTAAAGAGCAGATAAGTTACTTGCCCAGGGTTACACAATAAATGTCAGAGGCCAGATCTTTCTGACTGTAGATCAAGAGTTCTGTGCAATATGGTGCCACCTAGCTGCCTCTATGTCTACCCCTCCATGTCCGTTCACCTCCTATTTTTAGAGTTGCTGATTTCCATCAAAACTTATCCAAGTATTAATTCCTGATTCCACCCCCCACCCTCACCCCTGCTGGTACCCTCCTCAAAAACTATCTTGTATTCATTCTGTATCTATTCACATGTGTCAATATATATGTCTTTTTACAGTTATGCTGATTTCCCCACTAGAATGTAAGATCCCTTGAGGGCAGGGGCACAGGTTTTTGTTATCAAAATCTTTAGCACTTAACACAGTGCCTGGTACATAGCAGGAAAAAGATAGCAACTGGGCATGTGACTGAATTGGTATAAGGAGTATAAGGAATTCCTGGATGAGTTAACTCCCTCTACCAAATGCACCTTTTCCACAACTTATGTAGTCTTAGAGCATAGCCTGGAAATCTGAGAGGTTAAATGTTATAGCCCCTAGACCAGGTCTCTAACCATTTCACTGTGCTGCCTCTTGACACTCCCCAGACTGAATAATTGCAAATTGACTGATAGTGAATAAAGAAGAAATATAAATACAGAAAACGATTGATTACAGCAAGTTGCACCAACTGAGAAATAAGAACAAAATGCTATATAACAGCATTTGGCAAGCAGTCGGGGACATAGTTCTTCATTTGTCTATGAAGTATGCCTTGGACCAAGACCCCTTCTGCAAGAAAATGTGGAACACAGGCCGGCATCCTTATGATGCTAGAGGACTATGGGTAACATTATGCCTCTTATTAGAGCCCAAATCACCAGACTGAGACACTTCTACTTAATCCTATTTAAGTAAACGAAAAAACCAGGTGAAATATCTAAAATGAAATGTAATGTAAATCTTATTTATGACCATTTACATTTTTAGTTACTACAACTCTAAAGACCACAAAGTGTCCTGGAATTGGGTGACATATTTAGCACATCCATGAATATTGGGGAAAAGAGCAACCTCAAACACATCCAAGCATTTCCAAACAGCTGGCAGGAAATCTAGGTAAATTTCCATCACCCTAATTCTGCTTCCTACAAGTCAGAAACAGCTGAGCCCTTCATGGCTTTTCTTCTTGTTCTCACAAAATTCAGGCTGAAGCAGGCCAATTTTCTATAGAACCAATGTGGAATACAACGCTATCTACAAAGGAGGAGATGACGCTTGGAGGGCCAATGAAAATCACTGTCAGTCATCAGCTGACAGCCCTTCCCCTTTAGCTCTTTCTAGGGCAGTTGGTTTTTTATTTTAATTTTCACAAATGTGAAGCTGCTATGTATGACCTGTAAAGATTTTGTGGGACTTTCCCTCACACTTGATTATCCTGCTTTGAGAGTTTTCCACATAGGCCTGACCACCTCTGATTCTGAAGTACTGTCAAGTTTGTTTTCTTTCTTGGATTTGATTTCCTTTGAAGTTCCTCCAAGTACCACCTTCTTCCCCATTTCTCCCCGCCACCCAAAACTACCTTGCATCATTCTGTATATACTTATATATGGCAATATAGGTGCACAGCCAGGGATGATCATTTCTTCTAATGCAGAGAGTTTTGAAGGTCCATGAACATGGTTTTAATTTTATTTTTTAATATTTTACTTTGAAGACATTTCAATATAACTGTCTTCCTTTGTAATCTTATGTATTTTATTCTTAATTTGTCAATTTGGAAATTATTCTGAGGAGGGTTCATAGACTTCACCAGACTGCCAAAGGGTTCTATGACCACCCCCTCCCAAAAAAAGATTCAAGAATCCCTGTTTTAGTGCCTTCCCTTTTCCCAGAAGTTAAGGGCTTGAAGGTCACATCTAGAGGCATCCTAGGCTGCCCTCAGTTTTCACTCAACAGATACAGGAAACTGAGATACCATAACAGTGCTCTATGGCTTGCTCTGTGACCTAAATCTAGCAATAATGACAATAGTTGAAATTTACATATTACTTTATAGTTTAACAAAGTGCTTTATGTTTACTAACTCATTTGATCCTAAGAATCCTATGGAGTAGAAACTAAATGGTATTATTGCCATGTTACAGGAAAAGACTGGATGCTGAGAGTGGTTAAGTGACTTCAGATCATGAATTTGGAGACTGAAGGAACCCTAAAGGTTATTGAGTTCAACAGTGTACACAGGTAAAGAAACTAAGGCCCAGACTCACACAGGCTGAAAGTTTGAAGAGATCTGAAGATTTGAACTCAGGTCCTATGGCTCCCCACAACTTCTACACTATCTCTTCCTTTAGAATCTTTCAAGATTTAAATGGGGATATGCAAGAGAATCTTAAATATTATAGGAGTATTTCCTCAAAGCCTATCTTTCTTGGCAAGAGATTCACATGCTAAAAACTGATCAGCCAAACCTTAATTGATATTAAAAAAGCAAGGCTTTCACTTTTCCATGGGGGTGTGGAAACCCCTACAATCTCTGAAGCAAGTAAGGATAGTCAAGTCAGACAAATCCATATACTTGCCACGTACCAAAATATCTCATTCTGGCACTGGAGTCTAGCAAGGGGTGTGTGTGTTCGTTCTTCATTACTGAAGAAGATGCCAGAGAAATAATGACATGACTTGCCCTTGACTTTGTTTGGAGTGAGGGAGGGCTGTGCAGGTCACCAGCCTCACTTCTCCTCCAGAGTCATTTGAATCCATTGACCAGATATTGATCAGAATGACTGGAGATGACCCAGGATGAGGCAATTGGGGTTAAGTGACTTGCCCAAGGTCACACAGCTAGTGAGTGTCAAGTGTCTGAGGTGAGATTTGAACTCAGGTCCTCCTGACTCCTGCACTGGTGCTCTATCCACTGCACCACCTAGCTGCCCCAGTCTGGTAAGGTAGAGTTCTGTCAGAAGGATTTTCAGAGGTCCTCTGAAATCTTTATCATGATAAACAGGGTTATGACCATGAGGGGATCCTTTCTTTAACAATGATTGACTACTTGAGAGTACAATTCCCTAGCGAGATTACTGGATCAAAGCCCATGTGGGCTTAATGAACTCTGTCACATAAATTCCAAGCTTCTTTAGAGATTAATTGTGCCAGTTCTGAGTTTTACCAGCAATATACTAATCTGCCTGTCTTATTATATCCTATGTCCACCTTTAGCCATTGTTTACAGTTATCATAATTTTCATTTCTCTTCCTAGTAATTTGGAGTATTTTTTCAATGATTGCTTAATAGTTTGCATTTTCATTTTAAAACTGTTTGGTATCCTTTAGCCACAAATCTGTTGGAAAATGCTCTAGTCTTTAAAGTAGTGCCAATTTTTAGGGATTTTAGTGTCAGATTTAAAAAACACACAAAACTGTTTTAGTGCTATCTTTTATTATAGCTAATTTTTTATACTGCTTAGTCAGGAAGTCTTGAGTTCAAATCCTACCTTAGATACTAGCTGTGTGATCCTGGGCAAGTCACTTGACCTCATTTCCCTAACCTCTAAAATAGGAATAATAACCACACTTATCTCCTGAGGTTCTTGTGACTGACCTACCTTCCTTCCTTCCTTCCATTCCCTTCTTTCTACTGAAAGTAGTTTTCTTCTTGCCTTCCTATATGTGAGCCTCTCCACCTCTATGATCTATATTGATCACCAGTCACCTACTAACTTATTTACTCTATGACCCCATATAAGTTAATAAGAATAAAAATTAACATTTTAAAATAATTCTTATATGTTTGTAAAATGTTTACTTTAGCTTCACAACAACATGTGATATTAACCACCTCCACTTTACAAAGAGGGAAACGAGGCTCAGACAGGCAGTGATTCGTTTGTGGTCACAGAGCTATGAAACGTCAGGGGTGGCATCTACCTGACTCCAAGTCTGGCCTCCTAACCATTAGATCATGTTTCCTGATTCTTCACTTCTTCTCCAAAATGGGAAAATAATATTTACATTATTTATTTCACATGTTGTTTTGAGTAAAATGTTTTATAAACCTTAAAGTATTATATAAATGCAAATTACTACGAGTTGGAGAAGCAGTTTAATGGGTCAATTCAATTGTTTGCTTTTCCTGCCACGGGGATTGTTTACTAAAAGTCATGGCATTCATGTCCTATTCCAGCTCAGAGCTGGCAGGTAGGAAAAGTACCTAACTTAGTTTGCTGTTCTGTATTTTAAATTCTTCTCATCTTTGATCTTCAGACAGTCCAACAGCTACAGGCTCTAAGTGTTTACTATTGCAGCAATTTTTTCTGACATTTGGGGTAAGACTGTGTCTGCACATGTTCAATATACTTACTGAAACCTCCTCGTGCTCATTTTCCAAAACCAAATTTTCTTACAACAGCCAAAATTCCTCATTAGGAAAAATATGCATATTTTGCCTGAGGCTTAAAATCAACCTCCCTACATCAGTTAGCTAAACCTAAATCAAAGAAGGGACAAAAACTACTAGAAAAAGTTTGACATACTCCTCTCTTTTCTCCACAATCTTGTTCTAATGACTTAAAACAAAAAGTCAGAAAGAAATATGAATCTCTTCTACATATCCAAAACCTAGAAGAAGGTAGTTTCTTCTAAGAAATGTAAATTACTGTGAAATGAGAATTCAAATGGAAGAACCTTAAGTGAGTTGAATCAGGAGAACAATTTATACAAAAACAAAAAATATTGTAAAGGTAAACAAGTTTGAAAGACTTAAGAATTCTGGTCAATGAGATGACCAATCATGACTTGAGGGAACTACAGGGTATATGACACACTCAAGGTATAGAACAAGACACATTTTTGGACATGGCAAATATATGGATTTGTTTGGCTTGACTATACTTATTTGCTACAAAGACTGTGTTTTTCTTTTTTTTTATGGGAGAAGACAGATTTATGAGGGAGTGAGATAGTGATAATGTAGCCAAGTACAAAAAGAAAGAGAAAAAGAAAGAAAAGAGGGTCATTAAAGCATTTTTAAAAAAATGTACAGGTGAGAATAGAAGAAAGTTTAGAAGGAAACACAAGACAAGCAGGAGAGCTTTGAAAGTACCATGTTGAATTTATTATATATTTCAAAAGAAAAGCAAGTTGCATGTATCAGAATGTTGCATATGGAAAATGTTAACTTAAAAAAAATCTTTTTTTTGGGGGGGGGAACGTTTTTGTAGTTCAAAACACAAAGAAGTATGGAAGAACCAACTCCATAATAACTAGAACCTGAGTTTAGCTAGTTCCTCTACCGCCCTCCCACACTCAAAACAAAGTCAAGTGCAAATCATGTCATTATTTCTCTGATGGCATGGTCTTCTTCGGTAACAATGGATGAACACACATGCTCCACCCACAAAATTAGGATTGTAGAAGGAAAAGAAGTCTAGTCAAAAGACACACAGTGGTATGGAACACGCACATATGCAACATATGATAAGACCCATCCTTTGAGTATTTAAAAAAAATTTTTTAAGGGTCTTTGACAGTTTACACTTTTAATTTTAGACAAAGGAAAAAAGTGATGCTCATTGGGACTGAATATTTTAAGCCTATCTTTAACAGCTTAATTTAAAGTTTGGAGATGGTTGGAGGAAGGGTGGAAAGCAAGAAAGAAAGACAGGACTGATTATCACATCTCTAAAAGCACAGTACTAGGAAGAGGGTTTTTATTCCTTTCTTCCAGTTCCACGTTTTTTCCTCAATCATTCATGATGGTTACATCAGCTTATATCAGTTTTTTGCTCTAGTGTCTTTAAAGAGGTCTGTTCCCATTTTGGTGATAATTAAGATATAAGAATAATTAAAACCAAAGGTGAGTGTATATACACAAAAACATACTAGATGCTTAAACAAAAGAATCTCTTTTTCTTGCTTAATTAAAAAAAAACCAGAATGATAAAATCTTAAGAGTTGGAAGAGATCTGAGTATTTATTTAGTTCAATTTCCATTTAAGGCATGAACTTTCTCCAAACCATCCCCCCCCAACTGAACTCTACTAGTACTCCTGTGCCCAAGGCAGTTTAATTACATTTTGGGCAGGTCTGATGGTCATGAAGGTGAAATCAATTTTCCTGTAATTTAATGCCTACTGGTACTAGTGCCATCTTAATGGGCCAAGAAGAATAGGTCTAATCTTTCCTTCACAGTCATTTCAACAAAATTATTATATGCAAAACATTGTACTAGGCACTGGGGATAATATGAACTGAAATAAAACTAGATCTTGCCCTCAAGGAATTTACATTCTTTACATGACAACCCTTCAAAGGAAAAACAAGAGTTCACAGCACTCACACTGCTGAAGCACTGATACAGCACTTTCCTGGTGTGGCTTAGGAAATCATTCGTTATTTTAGAGCTGCACCTTGTATTTATTCATGCTATTATTAATAAAGCACCACCATAAGATGTTTGTTAAGACTTGCATCAGTTCTTGAAAAATGCAGAGATGATATAATTGTTTGAAGCTGGCTCGAAGGATTTGAGAAAATCACTGATCTCATCACACAGAGCAAGTAGTGCCAACACAAGGCTCTGTCTCTTCTGTGATGTTTCTGCCAGTGGCGAGGCTGTCTCAAGCTAAGATAGAGACCTTGTCAAGACACTGGGTTAGGTGGCTACTTCTCCTATTCGAGGTTTCACAACATTTCCTTTTGTAACAATGGTTTTGTAGGGAAGTTATCTTTTTCCAGATTTTCATTGTGGTCTTGTGTGGCTACCATGCATGTGTCTTGCTGTTCCTGTGGCCAGGCAAGGCTAGATTCATTGGCATGAACCAAGACAACATTTGTTTTAGGCCACGGAGCAAACCTGGACTGAGTAGACCAGGGGCTTGCTCCGCTTGCTAGCTCATTTCTTGGATAAACTTTGAGGTGCCTTAGAAATGATAGATTTTCAAAAAATTGGTGTGTTTTGACACATGAAAATGTAAAGACATAGATACACAGGAAATGAAAAAGTCTTTACAGTGGATTGTGAAATCTTCAAGAGAAGGGAGGTATATCTGGAGTTCCACTTCTCCTTCCAAGAATACTCCGGGAACAATCACCTTCTCCAAAGTATAGGAGCGATTACAGAGAAAGATGTGTCAACATCTGCCTCCCTCCTGTGTCCGATGAGATGAGCAGGAGGTTTAAGGAGAAAGAAGGTTGGCTCCATGACCTAACCAGGGCGATGAATGCTAATTTCATGATGCATAATCTGCTTGCCGGTACCTGCCAGGAAGCTTGGCATGATTGGAGGTGGAGGGTAAAAGCTGAGTCAGACATAGTTGGCTTTGAATTCATGAGGCAGTTTTAGAACCTGTGCAAGTCACCAGGGCTCAGAACTCTGTGTATTAAGAACTAAAGCTTCTGTAAACCCTTTCTGGCTATTATGTTCAAAAGATCATCTCTTAGATGTCTACTCTTCCATCTGACACCTGTCCATGTGAAAATAGTAATAGCTAACAGCTAATTTTAGATAAGGGCTTACCATGTACCCAACACTATGCTAGACTCTTTACAATTATTCTTTCATGTGACCCTCACGATGACCCTAGGAGGTTAATTATTATTATATGCATTTTGAAAATGAGAAAATAGAGGCAAACAGAGGTCAAGTGACTTGCTTAGGATCATACAGCTGGTAAAAAGCACATCTGAACTCAGATCTTCCTGACTCCAGGATCGGTGCTCTATCCATTGTGTCACATAGCTGCCAAAGGTTAAAATCATTTATTTCAACAGTCATATGTCGCCTTTCAAAGTCTACCTCGGTGTCTTTCCCAGGGAATTTTTTTCACTAAGAGAAATTAAGAGGAAATTTTTACATGAGAAAATGGACTTCAAAGTAAGAGGGGAAAATTAGCGTATGCTGCACATAAGGCTAATTAATGTAAAGCAGAAATGCCTGTTATAACAATGTTAGAACCTATACCATCCCAGGCAGATATGTTCTCTGGCAAAAGTCTGAGCCCTGTTCTTAGAGAGTGGGAAGAAGGAACCTACTGTCCTGCTTTCTGCTGATCTCTCCATCCATGCTTCAGACTACATTTGCCTAGTGCAGGCCAGAAAAATAAAATCCCATGGGATCTGCTTCATAAGCTGAATGAGGCCAAGAACATCCAATTTCTGTAGGAACACACATTTCCTAGAGTTCAGTGGGGGAACTCACAGCAGGTGAGATGAGAAGTTATTTGGCACTGCAAGACTTGCAGGACTCATTTACATAGATTTTCCTGAACAAGGTGACCTCTTTCAGCTCTACTCAGCTCTATGGCTGGGCCTATGCCTTCCACAGTTAACAGGGAAGGAGTCTGCTGATGTCAGCGGCAGCAGCAGGAGGAGGAGTGAAAACAGGACAGCTCGCTTCTTAATATAGGTTAATCCCTCCAGACTTGAGAGTAACAAAATAGAATTTGATACCTTAGCTCAGTGCTTAGGTCATTGCAAAGACAGAAGAACAGTGGAGACACCAGGCAGAAAAAAAGAGCAGAATCCCACAAGATCCAAGGAACAAGGTCAAGGTCAGTAAGCCCCTTCCAAAAAGCCCCTTCAAATGGAGAAGAGAAACAAAACACCTTTCTCTTTTCTCTAGTCCATAAATAGTAGCTTGATGTAGCAGGAAACAAGAGGAGAAAAGCACCTGGCCTCCTGCCCAAGTAGTAGCAAGCTTGTTATCAATAAGAAATTAGCAGCCTTTTATCCCTTTTCGTCACGTGGCTATGGATCTCACTGGACAGCTATATCTGAACTTTCAATTCAGGGATTCCTGAATTTTGGGAGTTTCTCCCTCTTCCTTCTTGGATAGCTAAAATGGTGAGCTGGTAGAATATTCTCACCGTCCCTGCTTAAAGATCTTTCTTTCCATTCAATTTCAAACTATCAGGTTTTTTTTCCCCCTGTCTTATGCCTCCTCCCCAAAAGAGGTGCTCTAAGCTCATTTCAATCTCCCCTTTCCCCACCCACCAATTAAGAAAAAGGGGTGGAAAAGAAAAACTCAGAAACCTGAAGATTGTTCGAATTTATTCTCAAACAAGAGAGATAACATTTAGTCATAAACAACACAACACCTTAATTTCACAGTAACGAGAAAAGCAAACATTACAGAATTACCTGTCTCCCACCCCTTCCCACCAAAACAAAACAAAACAAAAACCCCCACAAAAGAACACAACACCAAAAGCTCACAACAGCACAGGTTAAAAAACAACAAAGGTACAAGGTGAGGAAAAAAGACTTTAGGAAAGGGGAGAATTGGACCTATAATGCTATCCTCAACACAGCTAACCCTTAAGTTCTTAGCAATGCCACTGGTATCAACTCAGTTTCCTTTCCTCTCTAGTCAGAAAAAAAACCCAAAACTTTTCATCAGCTAGTTTTTTCTCAGTTTAAGCTCTACTACTTAAGGCAGAAATAAAGATGACACCAGATTCAAGTGAAGGCCTCTATCAGACATTCAAAGTCATTTTAAGGCCTCCTTCAGAAATGGCTTAAAAAGCTTACATAGGCCATTAAAATACACACACACACACACACACACACACACACACACACACACACACACAGCCATCCTGCATGAATGAAACAAAACTCCCTGATTAAAAAGAATTCTGAAGTAATACATAACAAAGCAGTGCTAATCTATAGTTCTGAAAGAAGAATGGTGGGCAAGGACTGAGAGGTCTGTCTTTTCCAACCCAGATATACTCCATAAGACTTTACTCTCATAAATAGGACAACCTGCTCTCCTTGGCAAGTGTTAGTTGGTTGAGGCTTTTATGGGAGAGGAATGTTATCTGGAAGGGAATGGTATTTGCAATTTAGCAGGATGCCAACTCAACTGTCTTTCCACTCTCCCGGTTTACCACTCCTAGGACATAATGCCCTTTTTATCACTTATGTCTGGGTGTTCTTCCACAAAATAACGACAGGGAGATCAAGTTAGGATAGGGACCATTGTCCATGATGGCACCATAAAAGGGGCAGAGGCATGGTCCCTTAATGTGGAAACACCAGGGCATAGGAATATTCCTGTAGATGCTCTTATTTTTCAGCCATAGTTGTAAACAGCTATCTACCCAGATACACACAGAACTGGACATATATATATCCCCACCAATTAAATCTCTTTAATGTGGGACATCATAAATAATGGATACACATCAATTGAGGAATAGCTGAAAAACCTATGACAAATAAATAGGATGGAATGTCATTCTTTACTGCAAAAACATAAGGCATTTAAAGAAACATGGGAAGATTTGTGTGAACTGATGTAGAATCAAGAAAACAATATACACAACTGCGACAATGTAAATGAAAAGATCATCAAAAGAATGTCCAACTCTGAGTAACTGAAAAATCTAGGTAGCTCCCAAAGAAAATTATAAAATGGTTGCCTCCGATACAATACAGAGGTGGGGGACCAGTAAGACAGAATGGTGAGTACGTTATCAGATACAGTCACTGTATTTTATGTTTTTGCTTAACTTTTGGGGGAAGTATTACTAGGAGACATTTGATCTGTACTGTGTGTGATATGACTTATGTAAATACAAAAATATCAATAAGATTTTAAAAAAAGGATAAGAATTCCATTTTGCTGCCCCAGGAAAGATTTTCTCACAATATATCTAAGGAATCAGAAATTAGTGATAAGAAGGAGAATTTTTGACTTCTTCCTTCTACCTGAAAGGCTCTACGGAAGCAGCTTGTGCCATGAAAATGGCTTCTTCTACTGAAAAAGGTGGTGTAACAGATTTTCCAATAGTCCACTGAGGTTCTACAGCATGTGTACTAACACTTATGGGACAAGAAGGAAGCATATAACACAAGTTACTGTGTTGGACAATGATGAAATATCACACACACAAACTTTGGCTCTTGTATCAAAGCCTTATGTCTTTATGTTGATAATGGAAGAATTCTCACTTTATCCCTGAGCCCATCTTTTCACTACATATACTGAATATGAGTATTGGTATATACATATATACTGAGTATGTGTATGTATGTACACACACACACACACACACACACACACTCTCTCTCTCTCTCTCTCTCTCCTTATTTAACCCTCTCCTCCTCCCACCTCTGTTACATCTCTTATCTCTTTCTTCCTTACAATTCCTCTTGATTAAAAGATCTATCTATCTAATTTTCCCATATCTAACTATATGAGGAGGATATTATTTATGGCTTTTTATCTTAAGTCTCCTTTTAATTATCTACATTCTCCTCACAGGTGTCATAGCAGGTATGCTAGGGTAAGAAAATCTGATCTGTTGTAGAGTATAGGAGGCTTAGAAAGAAATCAATTGTAGACTTGAAGAACAGAAACCAGAATTTCTGTCTGAAAAGCATGTTACCAACAAAAATATTGTAAACCATGTCCACCCAACATTAAATTAAACTGTGGTTACCAAATGGGTTACCAAAAGCAGACAGCAATTCAAAGGAGGCTTGAGGTGGTTTCTTTTAAGTTGTTTGTGGGTTTGTTGTTGTTGGAAGGTTTTTTTTGGGGGGGGAGGAGTCAGAGCAGCAATTTTGGCACAAAACATTAAAATAGTGAAAGAAGAAGACAACATACAGAGATGGTTCAGTTTACTACAAGCAAAACAGTCAAACACCAAATAAAGCCACAGCATTACCTACTTTGACTTCATTTGTACCAATGTAATGAAGTCTTAGCAAGCCTGGAGGGGTGAGGAAAGGGAGGAAATCTATATATACTCACTTTAAAGATTTCCGAAGAAAAGACTAATACTGAAGTCCTGACAATGACCTAGTCTTTTCAAATATAGAAACCCTGAGTTGATGAATGACATCTTTAGTTTGAGACTCAGGGAAGGAAACTTTATAAAGAGATAAACAAGAGAAAACCTACAAGGAAGTAAAGATGGACTGCTTTCAACATGAGGTGCTGTATTTAATATATAGATTTTCTTGAAAGGGAAAGTTATAACTATGTATTCTGAATCCTCTCCTACGTCCTGTTGTGCACATGACATTTTCTTCTTTTCTTATTTTATATTTGTTTATTTCCTTTTCTTATGTATTTAAATTTTAGTATTTGTCTAAAATAAAAAAGACAAAAAACATAGAGATGAAAAAATGGATTAAAAAGAGAGAAAATATATTTCAATGCTAGCTATTAAATCACTAGAGACAGTAAGTATAACAATGTGACCCTGAGCAAGACACAATCTTTTCTCTACTCCAGGCAACTTTCTAAAAACAAAAATTTCTTAACAATCACTAATAATCTGCATTGGTAGATGGAATTTTCTTACTAGGAATTTCCTTCACTGATGATATTCATAGGTATGACCCCCTCCCCCCAATAAATAAAAGGATACCAACACTTAGCTTCTAAAATGCATGGCCCTAATCACCAAAGGACTATAATGAACTACAGAAAATACATCATCATTTCTAAGTCCTTTGTACTTTTGAATTCTTATACTATATAACTCTTATACTATATATATATATATATGATATATAAACTAGAGAGCTGGAACTTTGAAAAGTGGACCTGGCTTTCTGTTTTTGATATAGATGGAATCCTTTAGAGAGTTTAATCTGTTACATTTTAGGGAGCCCAAATGATCTTATTTTTATTCATGGTGCTTAGGGACCAGAAACCTGACCAATCATATAGCCTTTCTATCTTAGACTCAAGAATTCTATGTATGGAAATGCCCTTGAGTCTTCCCATTGATTTTATTGCTTAGATCATTTTTTGGAACTAAGTCTAGAGTTTCTCTAATTTGAGGTCTTCTTTTTTCTGTCCACAAACCTTTTTAAAAAAAGTATAAGAAATAGCTTTAGAAATTGGCAGATGTGACCAGCAAGATGGTGAGTTACTGTTGTTCAGTCATGTCTGATTCTTTGGGACCCCATTTAGGGTTTTCTTGGCAAAGACAGTGGAATGGTTTGCCATTTCCTTCTCTAGTTCATTTTTTAGATGGGGAAACTAAAGCAAACAGTGACTTGCCCAGTATCACATAGCTAGTAAATGTCTGAGACTGGATTTGAACTCAGGTTTTCCTGACTCTAGGGCCAGTATGCTATCCACTGTGTACCTACTTGCCCAGGTGGTAGGGTATTTGTCTTTAAATATTACTGAAGAATTTAAAATAGAGCTAGCTAGAGAGGAAATACCTTCTTGTGGTCCACACAGAAAACTGGAAGCCCAGTTAGAAATATTCTTCTCTCTCTAGAGTTTCCTACAGGTAGTAACATTGAGGTGAGACCTTATACCTTCTCAACTAAGGAGGCTGAAGACACCCCACTTTGGAGGAGTAGGGATCTATAGTCATTATAAGAGAGAGGGAGAGGACAAAGAATGTGGAGGGAAACCAGTGACATGTGAATGAGAACATAAGACAAAGGCTAGTTTTATGGACTTCCTAGAAATGATGGAACAATAAGAAACTCTAGAATGTTTAAAAAAGAAAGTAAACTTTCAAAAGAAGAAATTTGGAACGAAATTAGGTAAAAAATTCTTAACTTGGACTGTAGATGTCACTACTTAAAAGGCATGACAGAGAATTTCTTTAAACAAGTTCAGGCTCTGAAAGAGGGAATAAAAGATTTAGAAAACAAAAATACGGAAGTAGAAGAAAATTAGAAGAGAAGGAAAAGGTAATGATATTTATAAAAGAAAACCCAACAACAACCCAGAATTCTATGCATCCAAAAATGAATGATCTTGAAGATAGGATGTACAGATGTAACTTAAGGATTATAGATCTCCTAGGAGAATATGACAAATCAAAAAATCTGAAAACACATAACAGGAAGACAAGAAAACTGTTCAAAACTTTTAAACTCAGAACACGAAGCAATAATTGACTGAATCCACAGATTGTTGCCAGAGAAGAAGAAAAAACCCATGTTTGAACTTTAAGGCATACAGTCAAGTTCAAAATTTCAACAGTAAACTACACATGCAATCAGGAGAAAGACATTCAAATGTGAAGGAACACCAATTTGAATAACGCAGAATTATTCTGCAGTCATGATAAACTGGAGAAAATGGAACAGTATATTCCAAAAAGTAAAGGACCTTAAGCTGCAACCCCAAAGTACATATCTAACAAAGCTGAGCCTAATCAACGTAAAAAGATTTACCTTCAAGAAGAGAGACAAGAGGCTTTCTTGCAAAACATCCCACTTCCAACACTAGAAAAATAACTGACTAGCAGGCTCCTCAAACAAAACACGAGAAAGGAAATAAGTGCAATTATAGGAAAAGACTAAGTAATCAAAACCAGTAGTTTCATTTATAGGCAACTATTTAAAAAGAAAAGAATTGGAAGACTTCAGAAAGGCCTGGAAAGACTTATATGACCTGATGCTGAGTGAAAGGAGCAGAACCAGGAGAACTTTGTACACAGCAACAACCATAATGTGTGAGGATTTTTCCTGGTAGACTTAGAACTTCATTGCAATTCAAAGACTTAAAAAATTCCTAATGGTCTCTTAAAGCAAAATGCCTTCCAAATACATAAAAGGAACTATGGAATTTGATTGCATAATGTAGCACATTATTTTCTTTTGTATTATGTTTTGGTTTGTTTTATGATTTCTCCCATTCATTTTAATTCTTCTATGCAACATGACTAAGGTGAAACTATATTTAATAAGAATGTATGTGTAGAACCTATATAAAATTGTATACCGTCTCAGGGAGGGAGGTAGGAGGTAGGGGGAAGGAGGGGGAAAAATATCTAAGTTATATGAAAGTGTTTGTAGAACGTTGAAAACAAATAAAAATAATAATAATAAAAAATAATTTGTTCAAAAAAAAGGAAAAGAAAAGGATCTCAAAGGATAAAAAGAATCTAAGGGGCTAAAGATTTAAATGAAAGAAACAGGAGAAGGAAAGACAGAAGAGTTAAATATCATATATTAATCCTAAATTAGATTATTATTGTTCTATTTGTATTCCCAGTGTTTATCTCAGTGCTTTGACATAAAAAGCATCTAACAAATGCTTTTCATTCATTCATAGACTAAACTATATGATTTACAAGAAGTGAATCAATCTCTCTCCGAGGAAAGATAACCACTATGGGAATGTAGAAGAAAAGGGAGAAAAGATAAGAAAGAGGCTAAAAGAAAACTCCACCCAGCCCATAGAAATATACAGAGGGATCTCCAGTAAATTCTTAAATCTGTGGGCAATGGGAGAACAGGATAAAAGCAAAAGGATAAAAAGAAGCTAAGAAGGATTACCCTGAAAGGGCGAAGAAACATATTCAACTGAAGAACATTTATATCTGAAATTGGGGAGGTGTGTAGTTATAAGAGACAGGGACCTAATATTTTGTTTGGGGAGAATCTGCACATTAGGAAACTATCTTTTCTGAGAAAGTGCTGCACTCCTTAGGACTGTGATCCACCCAAGAAAAAGGTAAGCATGAGTCCCCAAAGGTAGCCAGCATCCCAAGGTAGGGAGGACAAAGAACCACAGATAGGCCAATTTGGCTTTGTGAGTAGAGGGTGAGGACAGGATGTAGGATAAGGCCTCAAAATTTTGAAAAGTGTTTCAATTCAATGTTGCTTTCTTCATGAATTTATATTTTTAAGACTAAGCCAAGGATGGGTTAAATCTGAAAATGAACATAGAAATGGGACAAAGTTCCAATTTGGTACTCCAAATGTTCTATCCTTATAAGGGACATAGAGGGAGTAAAGAAATTATAAGTAAGGGTATAGAGTTCATGAACTAGAGACTAGAATTCAGAATAGACCAGAAGGAAAGAATAATAAAGAGATCAAAAGAAAGGAAAACTTCCTGGGAAAGAGCACAGTAAAAGAATATTATTTAACCTAAGAGGTTCAAGAGGAAAGGGTGGGAGAAGGGAAGATTCTGAAGCATAAGTATAAGGAGGAGAAACGCAATAAATAAACTACAATTTAGGTAGAGTCAAAGAATTTGAGAAAGGGTAGGTAAAAGGGAATAAAACAGCATTAAAGTAGTGTAAGCAAATCTAATTGATGGGATAAAGAAGGAAGGTAATGAAATTCAATACCAAAACAAAAGAAGAAAATGCAAACCTAACAACTGAAATTTCAAATGTGAATGGAATAAAGAGGGCAATAAAATGGAAGAGTGGTGGAATGGACAAAACAATTTGATGCATATAAGAAACACATCTAAAAACCAGACATATGCAAAGCAAAAATAATAATAATATAACTATTATTATTATAATAAAAAGAGGAAACAAATTTTCCTATATATCACGTTGATTCAAAAAGAGTTGTAATCATGTTATCAGACAGAAAAAAAGCTTAAAATTTAGAATTTCAAGAGAGATAATCTGGAAAATGCAAAAAAAAAAAATCAAGCATATATGTTTGAACAAAATGACAAAGCATTTAAATTCAAAAGAGGAAAGTTAATTGAACTGCAAAAAGACAAAAAAAACCAAAAATAACCTAACCGTAGGAGACTTAATGTTCCCCTCTCAGAGCTAGACAAATCTAATCAGAGTTTAAACAAAGGCGATCATAAGACTGAACCAGCGAAAGCTGTCAGATCTAATGACTTACGGTGTCTTCTGAATGGAAACACTGAAGAAAATACATATAATTTAGCACCACATAGTACCTTTAAAAATGGATAATTCCGTGGGCAGTGGCCTTCAAAGTAGTGTGTACAAAGAGATCCCATTGGGGTGCAGAAAGATTAGAACTTTGATTTCTATTTATTTTTTTATTTAAAAAAATAAGAAATTGAGTTTTTACCAATATTTAATAAACATCCTTTATAGACCACAATGAAGTACAAACAGTAATTAGTATAGGGACACAAAAAAGATACAGGCCTAAAAGAATTAAACTGCCACAAAATTGAAAATTATGATTTTCTCAACTAGTGCACAAGAATAGAAACTAAAATCAGATGGGCAAAATGGAAATACATTATGATATGGCCAAGGAATGATCCAGATTTAAAATTGAGTTCAACTCTTTTCAAAGATATCCTTGTGAATTTAGTGCCTCCAAATAGCCCTCTCTTATGGAAACCTCTTAGATTGGCCAGTACATGTGATTAGAAGTTAACTTTCTTACTGAGTTAAATCTACATTCAAGGACCCAAAGAAAAAGATTCTTTTAAAATTTCTTCCTACTTCTTCCCCCCATGGAAATACTACCTTTCTTGATATCTCATAAATGTCAATTGTGCAGAGCTATCAGCATGCTATCTAACAGAGGAGAGGGCCTGAAGGACTGCTAAGTGGTTAAATATGGTTACTGGCTTACTCTATAAAATGTTGGTCTCACAGGGACAGTAAATGAAAACCTTTCCTAGATTTATAGAATGGGCACAGATTAAAAAGCCAAGATTATGGCATGGCTCAATATACCAGTAACCCACCCTTGCCATTCTTGCCCAGCCCACAGTCAGGAGCACATGATGGTTTCCATAGAGTGTTTTCTACAGGCTTTGAGGTGCTGGGAGGAGTCATCTCTGGGAAGATGCTGTTTTAAAGTCTGTGAATAGGGATCTGCAGAGAGGGACAAGTTTTTTCTGTTTTCACTCTGTCACCACCTTCATTAGCTCAGTCCAGATTGCTAATATCACACTCCTTAGTTTTAAATTCTGATTTCCTGGTAAAAATCTAAAGCCCTCTGTTCCCCCACTTTGAAAACCATGTATTCTTAAATGGCTGCTTGGAAGACATTTTTTAAAAAGAGGGATATAGGCAATTAAATCTCTTATATGCAAACAATCACAGCCTTAATCCATACAACACAAAACAATTTTAAGAATAAAACCATATGTTTTCAATAATAGGTTATTTTTCCAAAGGACAAACTTTCTTCCTCTTCCCACTTCACATCCATTCTGGTCACCCTTGCTGTACCATCCCTCAGCACTAGTTAAGGTAAGTACCTCTTTAGGTAATGACAGTGGCTCCAACATGCATGCTGATGTTGTTAGGGATGGTCAATGAAAGACTCTCCAAAATTAAGGGAAGTAGTACAATTGACCACCAAAGTAGACAGGAATTGGGTGTGTTGTTTTTTTTTTTAACAGTTAGGAACCAAATACAGCATCAGCATCTTATCCAGACACTCAATGAAAGGATGAGGACAGAGGGATCTCTAGAATTTAAGTGAAAGCAAAAAAATCCAGATTGTGAGGCTTCTTAATTCCAAAATAATGTGCCAATAAAGTCCAAAATAGAAAGACTTTGTACCTCCAGATTTCTCACCTGGGTTCAATGACATAAGAAATTTGTCTTGTAACCCTCAGTATGCCTGGAGGAGATCTGCACAATTTTCCCTGATGACATGGATGGAGTCAGCCCCCAGAGCCATTTTAGCAGCAATTTCTAATAGCTCTCCAAACTGTTTCTCTATGGGCTAGCAGCCTGCCAGTGAAATTCCCCCACAATCTGTATGAGTAATATGTATAGTACATAGAGAAAGGGAACTGCAAAAGCAAGCAGCTGACACATGAAAAAGGAGTCCAAAGGGTTTTGGGCTACCTGGTGCCCAAGCGAGGAAATGGTGCTTTGGAGTCGATGGCTCATCCCCTTGGCCTTGTCATAGAGGCCAAGAGAGTACTGCACCACCCAGCCAAACAAGGAAGCGAGGCTACCTGGAGTCCTCTCCACTGAGCTGGCGGTAGAGTCGGATCGTCCAGTTCGGTCTGCTGTGGTGCTGTCCTGCAGGGGCCCTTTAATCTCCTAGCAAAGGAAAAAAGCAAAAGAAAGTCAGTAGGTGACAGTGTTAGATTCCACAAAGGAGTAACAAATTTGAAACGAGACCTAGCCTGGACAGCAGCTGAGCCTGGAAAGTTGGCTTATCCTTAACTGTCTTTTAACTAACCTTTACGTAATCCTATCAATCTTTGTCTGATTCTACATGTCACTGTTGTGGGATTTCTCCACCACCTGTTGATAATTCTCATGCCCTACTCAGAGTCGATAAGATATTTTATGATCTGGGCCAGATTCATCTTGAAAGTAACCAGAAGTCCAATTCTAGTCTCATCTAAGCTTTCCCTCCAGCTGCTCTTCACTACAGCTCTGACGACCAGCATCACCACATCTAAAATCTTGAAAGTTTACAAATACATTTCTTCAACATAACCCTAGAAAATAAAAACTGTTTATAAGTTTTATTTCCATTTTACAGATGAGAAAATTCAGGTTTAGAGAGATTTAAGTATCTTGTCCAAGATCGTACAAGTAGGGATGGGAGGAAACGAACTCAGACCTTTTCCGAATCATGCTATGGAATCTATTTCCGTGAGAGAAATCTATTTTATTAACAAAACTGAGGGAAATAAGGGGGCAAGCTGCTGTTGCTAAAAAAACAAAACAAAACAAAAACCCCAAGACAACAAAACTTCAAAATCCAAAAGAACCAATGCCCTCAAAATAGTAAGCTATGGTACCCTGCGTGAGCCGGAATCCACAGAAAGAAGATGGTAAAAAAGACTAGCAAAAAATATAACTTTTGTCTCTTCTCCACAGTCAAAGAGGAGCAGTGAGACCTTCTCAAATGTGACGCCACTGCCATTCCTAACGAGAACCTCATCCTACCAGAAGTGGAGAAGAAACTGTAGTAAGCAGCACGAGTCCTATTTTATGTCACATAAATACTACTGTAGTCACTAAAGCAGGAAAGACTGGCATCTAATCTCCAAACCCTGCCTACATAGTGGGATTTAAAGAACCCAAATAAAGCACAGAATCTGATTCCCTTTGAAATACTATTTTCAAACTTTCTTCAGCTGATCCTGGGTCCCTTTGATAGGGACTGTCTCTACTAGATTTTCCTCAAGTTCCCATCCTTCATTAAGAGTTGCTGATGATTTTACAGTCAATCAGCTCTACAATATTCAAGTCTAATACTCAGTTTCACCCCACCCCCAAATGGTACTCAATAGTTCTCTCCCTCCTACCTTCCAATACCCAACGAAGTAAAATTAGATGTTACCTTCCCAGACAGAGAAGCCACTGCCGGTCTCTTCCTCTGTGCATATCCAGAAAGTCGGTAACAGTAGTGAGGTTTACAGTAGAATTTACCTGTGGGCAGTATGAGATAAGGAAAGAAGTAAAGGAAATTGTACTAACTTGAAATCTGTACCGCTCTTTTCCCAGAGTCCTGCTTCTCTTTTATCTAGGCATGCTCACTCGGTTCCTTAAGTCTTCCTAATGGACAGTGTATCTAAGTCAAAGGAGACAATCAGCCCCTATAAGCTGATTCTAGCTAGTCTCTCCCTTTCTGCCTGAAGCAGGGGCCTATTTCATTTGGCATCTGAAAATCACTGAACCAAATCCCAATCAGTTCCCAGAGCAGAGATGCAGGGCTTGCCTGGCATCATCTACAAACAAAGCAGTAGTGTATAAAGAACAAAGATTAGATCACATGGACAGCTGGAAGTTGCATTTCTGGGGAAAGCAGTAATGAATATAACTAGAAGGATGGGGGATGGAGACAGAGGGTGTGGGGCAATGCTAAGCATGAATGCTGAAAAGGCCATTTTCAGAGAGACTAATAGTGCCTAGGGCCCCTCCAAAAGTGAGAAAGTGAATTTTCTAAAACAGATTAGTGGTTCATTAGGGCTCTGGCCTTTGGCCTTTTCTGGGGCAGCAATTATGAGATCTCTTTAAAGGCACAACAAACACTCCTAGAAACAGTCCCTGAAAAAGACGTGATAAACTGGGTAGCTTCCCTTAAAAACTGTTCTCTCTCAAAGCCAAAATGAGATAACCTAAAAAACGGGGAGGAACAAAAACAGATTGGAATATCGTATTTTTTTTGGTCTGTCTCCTTTTACCCTTCACCTGCTTCCCTGCTCCACTCTTTTCCTTCAGAGATGTCCTCTTTCCTCTTTCACTGACCCCCAACAAACAGGTCTACTAGGAGGGAGGGGGTCATATTTTATAGCAGCTTTATAGTTAGATTTTAAAAAGTATTTGTATCCATAGAATATTTTCCCAGCTCACAAATTTTCCACTAATTCTTGCCAGTTCAACTAGTGTCACAGAGATGATGCATCTGTTGTCAGGGACCATTAGTAGTTTAAAAGAATAACAATCTTATAGCTTGTCATTTTTGGTTGTAAATATTTTACTTGGTCATCCTAGGACTTCTTCTAAGCTCTGGGCCTCCACTTATTTGATTTGACTGTGTCAGGAGGAAATATGGATTCTACTTTCAGCTTGGCCACCAGCCTCCTTAATGATGTGGAGTAAGTCACTTGACTTCTTTGAAGGTTTGTTAATACTCCCAGAATAGTGGGAGGCATGGAAAAAACATATTTAATGATTATGAAATTTTACAGTTGTTATTTCCCTCTACTGAACTAATTGGCTCTTTTTAATTTTTAAGCATTAAGGGCTTGCTATGCACAAATAATTGTTCTGGGTGCTGTAACACAAAGACAGAAACAAAACAGTGCCTACCTTCGAGGACCTTACCTACTATAAGAAAGACCACCAGTACACAGGCAAATAAATTCAAGTCAATTTGGGTGAGGAGAGTAGTAATGCTAGGGGACTCAGGCAGTGGTAAAAATGCTGCCAAGCTTTAAAGAAAACTAGGGATCCCTAGATTCTAGGAATCTCATACTTTGAAGTGTAAGTCAATGAACTGTATTTTGTCAATATATGGGTCAAATAGGAAAAAGGGCATGAGTAGTAACAGTCCTAATTTTATCCCTGCTACTACAATGCTCATCTCTAAAGACTTCAAATACCAGAGTTAAGTTCTTAGAGGAGGCAAAATGGTGCTATAAAAGAGGTCAAGAGTCTAAATCTTACCTTGTAGGGTCACTGAGATTACATTAAAAGAAAAAAAACCAGTCTTAGTTTTTGCAAGGAATTCTAGAAATACCAACAATAGTTCAATCCCAAAGAATTTGCCCTTTTTTGCAGTCCATCAACCTGATGAGTCTTTTTTGGTAACACTCTTTTAACTGCATGTTCTTCCCCAGAATCTCCCATCTCCAAAAGCCCCTGTGTCAGCCATATTCACTTCCAACTGGCTCTCCTCATGACTCCCCGGATGACTTCTCCACGTGCCCCCGTTATGACACCTTCCCATCCACCGACCTCACTCCATTATTCAGTTATCTTTTATGTGTTGTTTCTATGGATGACTCTTATGTCTTCTTGTCTGACCCTAACTGCACTCACCATTTCTGACTGCCTGTCAGTCACCTTGAACATCTCAAAACAAGTGACCTGAAGATAGCTTAAACTCACCATCTTCTCCTTGCCTCAACTTTCCTATCTTTTGAACTTCACTGTTACTTTTGGGTACCATCTTCAATTGTCCCAGTTACCCATTCTTGCAACCCAGATGTCAATTGATTCCCCCTCACTCTCTCAATCTAATATCCAATCAGCTGCAAGTCCTGTTGTTGCTACCTTTGTAACATCACCTGTATAAGACCCCTTCTCTCCTCTGATTCTGTGCCCACCCTGTAGTAAGTCTTCATTACCTTGGTAGAAGGTACTTATTAGTACCTTCATTAGCAGAATGCCTGGACTAAACAGCCTGCTGGTGGGTCTGCCTGCCTCAAGTCTCTCCCCATTCCAATCTATCCCTCATTCAGTGTCAAAGGTCCTCTTAAAGCACAGGTCTGATCATATCACTCCAGCCCCTGGACCTTCAATAAACTCCAGTAGTTCCCCATACTTTCAGGATCAAATAGAAAAATCTTCGTATGACTTGTGTGACTTAGATCCTTCCTACCTTTCCAGTCTTCTTACACCTTATTCCCCTCCACAGACTGCAATCCTGTAACACTGCACCCCTTGCTGTTCCTCAGACATGGGATATTCTGTCTCTGACTCCAACCGTTTTGGATGACTGTCCCCCATGATGGGAATGCTCTTCTTCCTCAAGCTGCCTTCCTTCAAGTTTCAGCTAAAGTCACACTTTCTGCAAGAAGCCTTTCCTAGTCCTTCTTAATCCTGTGCTTTCCCTCTAAGACCACTCATAATTTATCCTGTATTGATCTTGTTTGTATAAATGTGCATATTATTTCCCTTATTAAACTATAAGCTTCTTGACAATAAAAGTCTTTTTTTTGCTTTTCTTTGTATTGCCAGCACTTAGCACAATGCCTAATAAATGCTAGTTGATTGACTGCTGTCAATTAACATTTATTAAAGGCCTCCTCTATGCCAGGCACCGTGCAAAATGCTGAGGATACAAATATGAAAAAGTCAGTCCCTGCTCTCAAGTTGCTTACAATCTGGGGAAGGATGACAACACACAAAAGAAACTTTAAAAGTTTGGGGACAGGAGGGATGAGGGGGATTATGGAGAAATCCAAGAAAGCTGTTGGGTGGGAAATGAAGAGCTAGCTGGCCTAGGGGTCCCTCCTTAAATGGAGATTTTGGGAGGAGTTCATGGCTCTGTCCTTCAACCAGAGGAACAAAGAGTACTGATGTGGTATAAGTATCAAGGCTAATGCTTTCTTGTAAGATAATGAGGCTCCTAGTGATGAGGTTCTTAGGGGCATGATGGGGAAGTTCAAAGGAGTGAAATTGGGAAATGTTATTTTTTCCTATTACACTGTAAACTACTTGAGAGTGAAGAACTATCTTTTTTTTGTTTGTATTTGTATCCCTAGCACTTTGCACAGTACTTGGCACACAGTAAACATTTTATAAATTACTCTATCTGAAAATGTATTCATTAGAACTTCAAGGACATGAATGATAATCCAGGAAAAGACAGCCTAAGTCTTATCACTGATTTTGTATTGTATAAGCAAGGAAAGTATGTTTAAGTAAGTAAGTATAGAATGTCTACATTGGCAAGAAAATAAATGGTAGCTAAAGAGTAGATCCAAAGACAAAGCAAAGCTGTTACTAAGTAGCCTTCTGTCCTAAGTTGCAGTGTCCACATTCCAGCATGTGCTGGAATTCCAAATACAACAACATCCTTAAGACACAATTGTAAAGACTACAGCTGTCCAGATAACAGGGAAAAGACATGACGTATTGTCTAATATGCAGTCTTAGTCTTGAGAGTTGGCAACAATTGGAAATGAATGAGCTTTTGGCAAGAGATGTAGTGGTTATTTTTTCCCCCTAAGCGTCTTAGTTCCAGTGTAAAGCCTTGCTGAAGCAGAAATGAAGGAAAATCAGGGACCTGGGAAAAATGGTGTACCTCTTAGGTACATGTGATTTGGTTATCAGTTAATATTAATGACAGAGGTAAACTCAGTTACAAAATCTTTGAGAGGATGGTACAAGTAATCTTGCCTAAAACCTCCCAAAACATCATCCAATCTCTAACTGAAAATATGTAGTGAGGAGGAAATAGTACATCTGCCAAAAAAAAAAAAGATACCCATTTGATTTTTAGATGGTTCTAATTGTAAGAAAGTTTTCCCTTATGCTAAGCCAAAATTTGTCTCCTTATATATTCTACCAATTTGTATCTACCTGTATGGTTTGTACATAAAATAAGGGACAGCTTTAGAGTTGACCTCTAAACCCTCTCACTTCATAGTTGAAGAAGCTGAGAACCCATAGAGGTTAAGTTACCCTTGCCCAAAGTTATACAGGTAGTAATAACATTAAGATTTGAAACCAAGATCTCTGTGACTCCAGATCTAGCCTTCTTTCCTCAAGATTCTTATAGTCATTCTAAAGTACCTAGTCTCTTTCAAAACAGGTTAGAGTAAATAGAGTAAATTTAAAATTTCAACCATGTTCTTGATATAAAACTATTGAATGGAGTAATTCCTTAGCAGGAACCAAAAAAACCCCACAAAAACCAAAAAACCCTTCCAGTTCTATCTTAACCAAAATCCTACTTCCTTCTTTTTTCACTTTGTGTTCAGGAGAAGGAACAAGCAACATGTTTCCTTAAAATCTTCTCTGAAAATCAGAAGATCCATATTATTTGACAAATCAAATTGACAAATGGCCCTTTAAATTAAAGATCTACGTAGAAAAATATCGAAGGAGTGAATGCTGCCAGACACTGAAGTCCAAAGGGAGAACTTGCTACTGATAGATGGGGCATCAAAAGCCTTAGGCAAAAACTCCTCAACAATGACATGAGTGAGTTTCCTCCTAATTCTTCTATAAACCTGAGGTACGAGTCCACTGGCTATGATGAAGCCAAAAAAAAATAAAAGGGGGGGTCTATGAACAGAGTAAGAAAGGACCTAACTAAATACAATCCAGTTTCTTTCAGAGAAAGATTTTCAAACCATCCCTACCACAAAGAGATAAGCTTAAGAGACATCAACTATTTCAGTAGCCAGCAGCCAAAGCTTGGATCAGCTTGTCCCCAGGCATCATGTTCAGCACCTTCAGACAAAAAAAGCAGTTAGCGCTTGGCAGTACTGATAAAGTCACTCACTGTCCCAAGTACACAAGGGAATTCAGGCCAGGCTCAGCAACATTTTACAGTTCTTCAAATATCTAAAGAACATGTTTCCTTGAGACTTTCCTTATCCATAATAACCCTTTCTAATTAAACCCGTACTTTAGATTTCTTTTAGTGGATAGAGACTAGATTTGGAGTCAGAGGGACCTGGTTTCACATTCCACTTCAGCTAATTACAAGACACCTGACTCTATTTCTTCATCTATCAAATGAAGGGAGTGAGTTTTATTGCCTCTCAATCAGGCCTGTACAACTCGCAGCCTGTGGGCCACCTGAAGCATGCCAAAGGATTTCCTCTACATACAAAAGATATTTTCCTCTACATTTTTTGCAGGCCACCTGAAATCCTTTGGCATGCCGCAAGGTAAGTGCAAGTTGTGCAGGGCTACTCTAAATATTGCCACTTCCAGTTCTAAATCTATGATCCTAAATTTTCAGACTCATAACTCTCCTCAGATTAGGTTGGTCTTCTTGAGCTCATCTTTACTGCCATTTTTGGCTCATTTCATTCAATCACACCTACTCATGTACCAAGATTTAGACTACAACTTCTTCTGAGAGGGCTTCTACTCCACCCCTCATTGATTACGTCCTTCTGAAATACTATGTACTTAATTACATGATCTCATGTTATTTGCTGTTTCACGTAGGAATCTTATGTCCCTAGACTATTAGTTCCTTAATAGGACTAGATTACTACTGAGGGCCCTTATAACATGGAGAGGCACTTATTTTCCCTTTTCCTGTTTTTCATGGCACCTTGGCACAATGCTGACATAAACAGTACAGTCACTTACAGAAATCTGGGCCCAGAGGCAAGAAGATCCAAGTTCAAATCTAATCTGAGACTCTTACTAGCTGTGTCACCCTGAGAAAGTCACGTAACCACTGTTTGCCTCAGCTTCCCACAACAGCACATACCTCCCAAGATCCTCATGAGGATCAAATGAGATAAAAATTTGTAAATTGTTTAGCACAGAGCCTGGCATATCATAAACGTTATATAAATATTAGCCATCATTGTCACTATGAGTGCTCAGTAATTATTGCTGATGGGCTGATTAAAAGCAAAACTCTATGCTCTGAGAATCTCTTTCATGCCAAAGCCCACTGTAAGAGACTGCAATGATTTAAAGACACAAAAATAAGAACTGAAGTGGGGGAGGGGAACTGCCCAATTTCCTATTCTTTTGAGCTATACTTGCTCACTCTTACTAACTAGTTCCCATTTAGCACGCTAACAAATCTACAACAGCTCTGGGTACAACTTATAAGCAAATATTTCTTCCACGTACACATCAGGCACTCCAAATTTTCTCATTCGATAACTAATTATTCTTCTTGTTCCACCTTGGATCCAACAAGCACATTTTCAAATACGAAACAGACTGAGGCTGAGGTCTATCGGTGAAGCCTAAATACTTTCATGCTCAAAGCTGATGTCGGATTGTCTTCAGTGACAGGACAGGGGCAAAAAGGGGAATCTGATCAATTAACAAGTATTTAATGAAGTAGCTATGCAAGATGCTGTGCTAGGTCTTAGAGATACAAACACCAACACCAAAACAATTTCTACATTCCAGAAATTAACCTTCTACCAGACAAGAAAAGCATATAAATATATACAAAACACAAATAGTACATGCAAGGTTTCTAAATACCAAGTCCACGGGGATGGCACTGGCACTTGGGAGGAATCAGGAAAGTCTTCTTGCAGAAAGGGATGTGTTAGTTGCTTCTTGGGAGATCTATTTTGGACATACTGCATCTGCGGTATCTTTGGGTCACTAAGTTTGAAGCATCCATTAGGTAGTTCATGATTCAAGACAAACACAGGAGGTGACTGGGACTCCTAATATGCATCTGATAGTGATAAGTAAATCTATAGGGTCAATGAGGTCATTAAGAGGGGGAATATAAACACAGAGAAGCATCCAGGAGAGTTTGCTTTTGTTTTTCTTAAACACTGGGTTCCCCCCAAACTCATCCAAGCTACAAGTACAAGAGGCCATTCACGGCCCTGATCCAATTGCTGATCTGTATAGTATGGAATCTTTGACCTGTTTCCAACCTGGTCAGTTCATGCCTCCTTAGTCAACTTGGCAGCCTTCCACTCATAGAGGTTCACTATGTTAATGCCAAACACTGTAAATACTTGACTGGATCAAATGAGATAATATTTGTAAAGCAGTTAGTAAGTATAGTATCTAGCACATGGTAAACCTTATATAAATGATAAATGATAAATGAAGGAACCAAAGTTATTACCACCACTACCACCACCACCACCATCATCATCATCCCAATGATGCTCAGAACTCCTTAATTCAAGGAACCCATCTTAATATCCCCAGAAGCTGGTGTTACAGACATGTACCACCATAATCAGACTCAAGGACATCCATGCAATATGGAAAATGAACTTCTAATGTCCAAAACTGGAGAAGAAGAAAAGTTGTTCCTTACCATCCTCAATGTCATATGCATAACATGACAGGCGTAGGGTAGTAGCACAGTATTCACACTTAAAGCAGCTTCGATGGAAGAACTTCCCTTCAGCACTCAACCTCTCCATCACATAGACTCGCTTATGGCAGAAATAGCAAATATCACTGCCCCCTATATTCTGGGGGAACTCCTTCTTCAATGAGCCCTGTGGGAAATAGGACAGGAAGAAGAAGAAAAAACGTATCAGAGTCACTGGCTTTCATGGCTACCTGCACTCCAGAAAGGGATATCTGCAGATGTATACTGTCCTCTGTACCACTAACCAGTGCTAAACAATGAAGTCACAATGAGAGATGGGGAAACAAATGATCAGAGAATCATCCAATAGGAATTTTGGCTCCCCAAAGTTTGAGGGGAATCCCTTCCAACATACTTCACTTTACTATGGAGGCAGGCGTTCATGTTCACTGAACCAAAGTACGATAAGTACTATGTCCCTAGCATGTGATAGGTCAAAAAAGTACAAAACAACTGAGGAGGGGAGGCATAGAGAGATGTCACTCACTTTCTGATGAACACTCCCATACTTGTGTTCTTTCATGAATTGACATTTCTGAAGAGAAAAACTCTTTCCTAGGATAAGACAACTTAATATTTTCAACACTCATACATTTCTCATGGACATGGGTATTTTCAGCTTCATGTTTACTTATCAGAGTTCAAATATCCTTAAATTTAAAGAAGTAACCACACCAGTCTTTCTTTGGAAGCCTATAGGAATCATAAATATATGAGAACTAACCAGTTCACTTTACCATAATTTTATGTTATGTCTAAACACACAGTTCCCTTGGAACATCTCTTACCAGTTCCTTCTTGTCTAGAAGGGTTTTAGGCTGTTCTTTCCTTTGAAGCTGATTGGCTATCTGCTCAGCCAATGAGCTCACTCCGCCCGTGTACATCTTTATATACTTCTATTGGTTGGAGGACATAAAATAACCAGGAAATTAAGGAAATGAGAAAACAAAAAATAAATTAAGAAGATAAGAAATAAGTTTTTAAAAGATATAAAGTGAGAAAAAGGTGCACCAGACAAACCATGCCAGCACAGTGCCTAAAAGCAGGATAACTGGGTGGTAAGAAGGAAACAGGTGTCAGTGATGACATAAAGGCTAATTTTAGTACGACTGTCAAAAAGGCATCAAAAATTATGCTAACTACATTGAAACCCAGTAATCACTCCTTTTGGAGAATTTCAGCACTTGGAGAAGAGGTGTACAGAAAGACAAAAGGGGATCAAAAGGAAATCTAATAACAATGGGAACTATATGCAGAAGTCAAGAGGACTTTGTCCCATCCAGACAGATGGTTCCATGTTTGGAGGGTTTCTCTACATTTTGAACATATCACTCCTTTCAAGGCTCCATAAAACCTCTTTCTACATACAGAAATCTCCAATTACGTCACAATAATTTAATACTATCAGTTAAAGCCTGAAGGTACTTTACAGGTTATTTAGTTAAATTCCTCTGTTTACAAATGAGGAAAGTAAAGCCCAGTTAAAATGAAATGATTTGCCCAAGATTACACAGTGACTGAGTGGCAGTGCCAGAAACAGAATGAGAATCCAAGTCTCTTGCTTCCCAGGCCAATGTTTTTAAAAACTATAATCATGTTCCCTTCTCCTTCTTAGTAGCAGCCTCAGCATCTATTTGAAGCTACAAACACTCCCCGTTTTTATCTGGAAGAACCATCCATAACTGCTTTCTGATTATACTCATGAAACATCAGGGACACCAGAGTCTATCCACACAAACATCCTTTCCAATTAAGGTACCACAGCCAAAGCCTCCCTGGCTGGGTGGATATTCTGATTGGATGCCATAGAATATATAAACATTTGTTCAATTAGTTCAAATTTATGTCTTGGAAAAACTGACATATTTCTGGTCTAGGACAAAAATGTGAAAGACTGAAATAATCTATTATTTTGGGTAAAAATAATAGAATAAATGTAGAAAATCCCACCAAATTTAAGCCCAAAACATCCTGTTTATTTAGAAGACTTAGAAGCTGACTGAAGATCTGGACAGACTATACAGTTTCAGTTCTGAATGTTTATTTTGTTTCATGGTATGAATGTGTGTATGGATATTGCTGTACACTCAGCCTTCTAATTTTTCTTTGCATATAATATTATTGCTACACCTCACTTAAAAGCAGAGAACTCCAATCTGTTGTCAAGTGCTGAAGGTTTTGTCTTTAACTCTAAGAGTTAAAGAAGCACTTGTCATGCTAAGGTTTCTCTTAGTTTAGCAACTTTTTGAAGGGGAAAGAGTGTAGTTTGACATGAGGACCTGAGTTGAGGGCAAATAAAGGAAGTGCTTATTCTGGGAAAGAGTTATAAAGATATGAATGCCAGAGTATATATAACCAGATAGAGATAAGAAAGTAATTATCCATGATTTAGTTGGGATTGGGGACAAGCACTGCAATCTTCAGTCTTAACACAGAAGTATACTCAAAGGACTGGTGCCATTAATGATTTCTATATCTTCACAACACTGTTCCTTTTAGAAGTAATGAAAAATGAATGGCTACCAAAAGTAAAGTTTGTAAAATTAGAGACACTTAGCCCTAGGAAGGAGAACAGATAGGGATGACAAGGTAGTGCAATAATAAAAAGTGAGGTAATAGATAATTATATTATCTTTCATTTCATAATATACAAGATCAAGCATAGACCAGAAACCAAAAACATTGGACTAGGAAATCAAGCAAGCTTTCCTCAAAGATTTAGGTTCTTCTAGTTTTGGCCACAGCACTAACACTCTGACCAGCAGCCCCTTCAAGCAATTATGATCCAGAACCATCCTTATCTCTGAGTTGGGTTCATTTCAATAGCAGCAACGTGTTAACAATGGCAAGCATTTCTGGGGTAGTAGAAACTTGAATTCTATTTGCCAATTTTATTCACCTTGCTGTTATGGAATTGTTAAAACTTAGTAATATTTGATTACACACATGTAGCACACACACACACATACAGTATTTTGGTACAAATAAGAAGCAGTAAACAAACAAAAAAGACCGAATTTTCCTGTAAACTGTCCTATATCCTGATGAATTGTAATATGCCAAATGGCAGGATTCCTTATGGACAAAAGTCAGACACAAACACATACAACAATAAATATACATACCTATACACATGTTATTCACTATACTTCAAATTCCATTACAATAAATATTACCACATATATTTCTCTTTAAGGAAAAGTTTCCCAATACTTTAGCTGATCTGGTTTTCTGATAAATATTTGACCAAACAATTCTAAGGCAATGAAAGATAATCACTTAAAATTTACTTCATCAGTATACAATTTATATTAACTATAGAATGACCAGAGTATGCCGAAGTTAGAAGCTTATTTCATTCATTTACACATCTCTCTCTCTCATTCTTAAAAAGGAGATAAACCAGAGTCAGAGGTTCTATCAACTCCCCTATGGACAGAGACCTCTTGTGACTGCATTAGCTGCTGTGAGGTGAGCAAGGGTCATACATCCAACTGTGGTTTTGCCAAAACCCAGGCATGCTACCTGTCGGAGGGAGTCAGAGGAAGGTGAGGCGGGACGATTGGAGGAACGGAGGCTAAGGGAAAGCTCCCATTGCTCAACAAAAAATCGACGAGAAGGTTCAGTTTCTTGCTACAAAAAAAAAAAAGATGGAGAAAAAAAATCAAAGAAACTGTTAAATTCAGAGTTCGAGCCTGATCTGAGAGAAGATTTAGCCTTGCTAAATTCCTCAGTCTCAGAATAATGTTTAAATCACAGAAAAGCAGGAGAGAAACATCCTTGGTGTCTGGAAACCAGGATAAACTCAAATTATTTTAGGCTACTGCTACTCCTAAATCTAGCCAAAAAGCAAAGCCAGTAAGCCACCTAAAAAATAGCTTTTTGTCCACCATACCAGTAATCTCACAGATGAAAGGCTGGTCAAGTTTCTCTAGTTCAATCTGTTCTTGAACATGAATCTTAATGACAATACCAACAAGCAATCCTCTAGCCCATCACCTAAAAACCTTTTGTGAATAGAAGTTCCAAGGTCTACTCAGTCTTCTTTTGGACTGCTATGATGTTTGTCTCCATAGGGTGCTTAAACATGCCTTTCTGCAATTCAGAACTACCACTTCTAATTCTACCCTCAGAGACCAAGCAGAAGAAGTGAAATTGCTCTTCTATGTAAAAGCCCTTCTTATCATTATGATGAGCAAATTTGGGGTATCTACCTCAAATATTCACACGGACTATCTGTGTCCAACCTGTGGTAGAACATTCCGAGCTTGTACTGGTCTGATCGGCCACAGTCGGGCACAATGAAATTTCACTTTATCATGGTGATGTCATTTTGGTCCTCTTTGAAGATGAAGGACAACCACCACCAATCTTGAAGGCATCTATCATTCTAAATGAGAAGTCTTTAGGTTCCTTCAACAGATCCTTGCATAGAAATGGAGGCTCTTCATCAATCTGATTGCTCTCCTATAAAGTGAAACCTAGAACTAAATATAATCATCTACATGTAATCATTTTTCTTTGTGGCTGTTGCATTCTAAGAAAGGGACACATGGGGCAAGAAAATAAGAGGTGAAGGGAAGAGGCAGCCTGCAACTATAACAAGTGAGCCTATTTATGCACTTAGAAAAGTTTCTTCACTAGTCAGAAGTGGGTCACCCTTGAGCAAAGTGGGCTTCTCCTACTAGCTTTACAGAAAGCACAAATAAAGGAATTAACCAAATGCAAATAAGGGAAGTTATCCCTTTCTCTGAAAGGGTCAACACCTGCTGCTGTTTTTCCTCTTTTCTGCTAATCCTCAGAGGAATATCTGATCCATTAATCATGCTTGCCAAGAGCAAGCTGAAACTTGAAGAAAAAATCAGGATGAAAAACCCAAGCCACTGAACCCTTTATTTACTATAAAAAATATGGAAAGATCCAATCAAAAGATTTGCTATTTTAGTGATGCTATTAGCTAGCCCTGGAACTTTTTTCAAGCCTATGCAATCCCTTGATAAGCTATTGATTCTTAGAAGTCCAGGACTTGTAGGTGGATTGAACATTACAGTTCCCTAAAAGAAGTGGGAGGTCACATATTGAAGTGATCACATACTTTCTGCTAATGCATGTCCAAAGAGACCCATCCTCATCCCTTCCTATGCCTTTATTAGTGGAGAAATGGATGAAAACAATGCTGGGCAGGAGTTACCTAATAACTGATTGTCCTGTGCTCCAGAAGCATGGGCAACTGGCATCCCCCATTTTCAATATTCAGGATAGCTTCAACTAGAAGGCCACTAGAAAAAAACTTGGTAAGATCACTATAGGAAGCAGCAGAACAAGAAGGAAAGAAGGAAATTAACAGGAAAAAAAAGCCTCCCTCAGGAGGTAGAACAGGCAAAGATAATGTTATTCAATGAAGGGAAAAGAGATGTAAGGGAAAGTAAGGTCATAAGTAAGATAATGAACAGGGCTTGAAGAGTCACTGAAAATGAGGTCCCTTCAAAATGACTGGAGTACAGCCTAGTACATCAATGGAGCCAAAGAATTAGTCTTTTTCCAGAAAGCAATGAAAAATGCATTCAAAGCATTATCTTCTGAGGGCAAAACTCCAAGGCATGTTTTTCCCAACCCTTCACCTTTTTAGTCTCTAAATTCTAACCCCACTAAATTCAAATGACAAAAAAAATCTTTAGCTTTCTATCACATATAGAGCACTATCTTCTCAATGAAGTTAACTTCCTTTTTGAGAGAATATCAGACTAGACTGATATTTAAATAGAAAACTGATTTTACATAGGACTTGATAAAAAAAATGAACTTAAGAGAACTACACTAGAGTACATAGTCTGCATGTTATGAAGGGACAAGATGATGTCTTTCAATTCTCATTTCATCCTCCATCATGCACTCATCTGCTGCTGCTATCCACCACAGCTTATATACACATTTGTAGCTATTTTTTCTACTCCTGATTTGAAGAAAAGTAAAGAGGGTGAAGCATGAGACTAGTTTGCTTCCATAGACACCTGAATATAAATGAATTGCCAGCTCTAAATGTATTCTTATATGTCTAGAAACAAAGCAAAGAACAGCAAAACTGTTGCATAAACTCCGTGGAAAGTGATCATTCTTTATATCCTTCATGTATACTTAAGACTGAATGGCAATTTCTGATAAGACAAATTAAACAATTCTTGTATTCAGGAGGTCCATTAAATATTATTTAAATTAATTTAAATTTAAATTAAATATCATTTCATTAGTCAAATTATCCAATGACAAGGTTCTGTGTTTGAGTCTTGATTTTACAACTGACCATTCAAGTAACCCAGTAAACAGTTTACATCAGGTCTGTCTCTATCATTCCTTCTCTTCCTATCTTCTTAATATTAAAATTCCCAACAATGGTAAAAGCTCTGGTTTCTCCAATACCTCTACCTGTCCCCGTGACCAAGATATCACAGTTATCCAAAGAATAGATTGAATGGCATTTGCTTAATAAATATGCTCTCAAAGCTCACCTGTGAAAGTCACCATTTGTGTCCCACTATAGCTATGAGATACTTAAAGAGAGCGAGAGATATGACCATAAGAGAAGACAGATAGGTGGAAAACAAAAAGCCATCAGGATTCTGGAAAGCAGCAGAAATATATACATTATCATTAGCATAGAGTCTGAGTGCTGTGCTGGGAGCATGGTATGTGCTGAACCTTCCTCATTAACAAATCTGGTTTTTATTTGAGTAGCAAGAGTGCAAAAAGCAACCAAGAGGGCATTCTACCATCTGCTGTGCCTCCCCATCATTTTGTACCCCATGTGTGTATACACTCTCAGCACCCCATGCGATGGGTTCATGCTTTTTACCCTTTCAGAGTGGGGACTCTGCTTGCCACGGCTGTCAGCATCAAGATCCCTGCACATCTGTAGGCAACAAAGTGTAAACTTAAGCACCAGCCAAAGGCTTTATTTGGACATACTAAATGACAGTGAGAAATGAGACTGGAAAAAATTCACTGTGTTAATTTCAAACATATCTGTTTCCTCTTCCCATGCCTCCCTCTCCTCCTCCCTTCTGTAGTAAATCCCCCACACAAGGACAAATCTATGTTCATGGCCAGGGTGTCCAACTTTAGGTCAGGTAGATAAATGAAACTATAGTTAGTATAAAGGTGGAATAAACTCATATCTTTCACACAGTGACAGGACAGCAAAGAAGTTAAACAGAAGGGTTAAAAAAAAAAGGGCAAGTTAGAAGAGTGAAGTTTTCCAAACCAGATATTAGAAAGGAAAGGCAGTGAGTTGGAAACTGGCTAGAATAAATGACCACTACAAATAGTCCAGAGGAAACACTAGGGTAGGGAATGGTCCCCACCCTAGACGAACACAGGGCCAAAACTTTAATCTATTCAAAGGACAGATGGAGATAGGATAGAAACACATTTTAGCAATTTTATCGAGTAATAAATGATTGGCTCAGTTTCATCAAGGAAGTAACTGACACAGATTTGGAGTGGGGGCAGGGAATAATTTCCTATGGCTAAAGGTCTTGAGAGGACCAAGTACACAATTTGAAATTAAGTAGTGGCTTAAGAAGTGACTCAAAGTTGCTGCTATATGGATTTCCCTGGCACTCAGGTACTTGGATTTAGCAGAATGCCAAAGGGAGAAGACACAATATATTCATAGGATCTTTTGGACCCAAATACACAGGTATTCAAATAGACCACGTCAAAATCAAACAGCTTAATGAAGCACATATTCTGAAAGGAATGAACAGTTTTATTCAACAGAGGTGAGGGGGATGTTTTCAGTTTTAAATTATCTTAGAGAAGAGCAATATAAAAAAACATATGCAATATCTCATGGGTAGTCCTGATAATAGACTCAGGTTTTAAAACCACATTATCATTTAAACAGGCCATCTTGGATGAGGCAACAACTTCCTGCAGAATCATTGTACTCTGCCTCAGAAAACAAAATGCATAGAATTCTCCAGGTGTTCCTGCTGATGGCCAGAAAAATACCATCTCACTTTTAAAAAAGCTGCTCTGGGAAATATATCCTTGGCACAGTGATTACTGTTCTCATTATTCTAGATTCTTTATACAAGGTATACAATTATTCTTATATATCACTCTGAAGCGATCTGCATTGCTTTCCCTTCCCTGAGTCAGGGGAATGTGGAAAGTGGATTTTATTCAATGGATACACAGGGGGTAGGCAGATCTAGGGGTTTTCATGACCTCAGCAAAAACAGGATGCCCTGAAGCTTTGGAAATAACCATCTGACTTTATTTCACTGTAGAGACAGAACATAAAGAAATGGCAACCTTGACCTGAGTTACACGTAGGTTATGCCTCACCTAATGTTAATGAGTTCTGTGAAAACATAACTTTAGGCCAAATGACATTTTGGGGACAGTTATGGGGAAAAGAAACAACAAATCTAGGGCCTCAGGTTTTCACAATTGTGTTTTACAACTTTACCATAAGGTTTGGCAACAATATATAAGATGTTACTGGAAAAATGTTAGTTTGCCCAAATTCATCATGGGGCATATCTGTAATGTAAAATGAATCAATTTCTCCAATATAAATTCCTTCCTTTGCTTGAGACTTTGTGCCCTAGTTTGGGCATTCTCCACTGTTGTATTCATTTTCAAAGTAATATGAATTTTGATAATTTTGTAGGAAAAAGAAATCATTCGGGGTCTAAACAGTCAGGAATCACATAGTTTATAGCAATGAAGATTCATGGGAGGGACCACTGATTTGGTCACTGGTCTAGCCACCGAGGAAGGTGAGAAAAAGGGAAGAGAGAGCATGCAGAAAGGATCACCTGTTGACTGTAAAACCGAGAAGGCAGAATGAAGGGAGAAGAAAGTGTAATCACTTTTTTCGGGCATGTCCGAGAACACTCCTTTCGTCGTCGCTTTTACATTAACAAGACACACAAAGAGGAAAAAAAAAATTGAAGCTGGTCCAAAAATAGGCTGGCTTTGGAAAGGCTAAGGGACAGGTTCTGACAGATCACCAAGAGGGGTTCCTTTCCTCTACTCTTTTTACATCACTAAGAAATCATGATACAGTCAAAAAGACAAGCTGGCTTTTCATCTTCAGTCTGGTAAAAAAGTTTCCCTCATTAGATTTGGATTTCTAGGAGGGCTAGCTCACACTGGCTACCTAATGTGGAGGAAATTTCACTTAAACTGTACTATACATTCAGAATGAAACACAGATAAACAGGTAGTAATGGTATAAAAATATATAATAATAATAAATTTACTAATGCAAAATCCCCATACTATAATAATAAATTTACAAAATTTCACATACAATATTTTTGTCCTTTGTACTTAGAAAAGTTCATGATTATTGATGACTGTCATAGGTTTAAAATAAAAGCAAACATAAGAATAAAACCAACAACTCCCACAGTGCTAATCAAGTATGGCACTTTCTAAATCACCTGACTTGGTCACTTCAGAATCAGGCCATATGCACTCCAGCCATCCTCCTCCTCCTCCTCCCAGTGGAACCCTGGATTCTGCCCCTAGAACTGTTTTGAGTTCTGAAAAGTGAGTTGTTGCCCTTGTCCTGGAATTAGGCTTCTATATCATTTCCTGGACATTTCCAAACCATGATAATTCAGAACTGTCTTCCCCATCCCTTTATTATGTGTTGTCTTCTTCCGACACTAGAATATAAGCTCCTTGAGGGCAAAGACTTAATTATCTCCAACTCTTAGCATGGTACCAGGTATCATCATCAAAAGTCCTGTATTTAAATCCTGGCTCTTCCCCTTACTGGCTGTATGACCCCTGCCAAGCCACTTAATGCCTCTGATTCGATTTTCCTCATCCATCAAGTAAGAATAACACCTCAATGACAACCAGCCATGAGGACAAAAGAATAATAATAGCTAACATTTATATATTGTGTAGGTAAGGTTTTTTGCATATGCTACCTCACTTGATATGAGATATGTGTAAAGCAAGGCACTACATATAAGCTCTTATTACTTGTTGGCTTTAGTAAAATATTAGAAGAAGATGGTAGGGTAAAGAATAAGAGTTTGACAATTGGTTGTTAATCACCATGGCTAGAATACTGGCCTAGACTGGGAATTCTTAACTAGGGGCCCCTCAAACCTGAAAAATATTGATGAATTATATTTAATATAATATAGTATATGCTCATGTACTACATGTATTTTTCAATATATTTCTTTGTAATTCTATGTACTTTATGCATTTGAAAATATTATTCTGAGAAGGGGTTCATAAGCTTCACTAGACTACCAGAGGGGTCAACAACACAAAAAATATTAAGAACCAACTGATACATGAATGACAATCAGTTGCAAAGCAGAGACTCAGAAACCATCTGTGATACCATCCTGCCATTTCCTCCTTCTTCTACATATTCACAGAGTTCTGGGATTATTGCCAAGGAAAGGGGATGAAAAACAAATCACACTTCACCGTACCGAACACCTTGGATATCCTGTCCATAGTTTCTTTCCCCCATTCTCTCCTTTTTAGTCATTTCCTGCAAGAACCCTTGACTGGTTCCAAGACATTTGTTGCTTCCTCTTTGTATTTACATTTTCTAGTGTCCTTCCAAAAAGATTTTTTTTTTGTCTCAGATTTTTTGATACTGAGAATCACTGTGTGGGGGTCTGCCGTGAAGCAGGTGCTTAGAGCTTAGAGCAGCTGATTCTAGGGGCGAGAAGAGTCTATGAGAAGTACAAGTCTCAGAAAAAAAAATTTTTTGATTTATTCAGGCCTTGCACAGAAGGGTAAGCACAACTAAATCCATATCACATATAGAGTATGCCTCAAGGACATATTTCTGAGGTAAAGATGCAAAAGGACATAGACAGGAAGAGCCACAATGTTGAAACATGAAGGTCATTCATTTTTCCCTTCTGCTTGACCCAAAAAGAAACTGCTTCTTTGGCCAACTTAACCAACATCATAGTGCTTACCATCCCTTTCTTGAACCCCCTCACCCCCTCCCTGCCATCTGAGCTACCCAGAAAGAGAAGATCACATCATAAGTCACAATGACCTGCTATCTATCCCACATCTGTAGTGGAACATGAAGGTAGAGAAATAGCAAAGAGACAAGAGATTTTCTACAGTACCAAAAAGCTCCTGTAGTATCTAGAACACTATTACTCTATCTTTACACTTTTTCAGATGACAGTTCTAGGTCAAGACTCAAAATCCCATCTGCTTTTCTTCTAAAAAAAATCAGTATGTAAATTTAAGCTAACAAACACATCTTGTGTGTGTGTACATGCACACACAAGAAAGGAGCTGTAGTCTTCTCATGAATATTGCAAAGCAACCATGTAATACTATTTCTCAAAGAAATCTCTTGCATATGAGAAAAAGCCAGAGCAAGTAAGCTTTCCTTTTACCTAGATCCTTTCCAAGGGTTCAGGAACTGTTTAAAAAAAGTCATGGTTTCTTCCCCCTCTAGTCTAGAGATGAAATTTGCAGAAATATTTTCTGCACAAATCTTTGTCCTATATATTCCCTTAGCGTGTTTATTCTTTTTTATTTTTTTTAAACTCTATGCCGTGTTTCCTGTGTTCTTCCAAGTCAGTGTGGCTGAGATGGCCCCATATGACTTCCTCTGCTTAGCCCCCTGCATGGGGCCACCAACATATTATGCACCTTACAAATGCTTTATGATGATGACAAAACAAGACTGACGGGAATGACAAAAATAGCTCAAAGCAGACCTGCCGCTTTTGGACAACTCCTATTCAATCAGGAGGCAGCTCCTTAAATGATCTACTTCCATGTGGCCAATAATATAATGAATTAAAATGACAACAACGTTAATGATAAGAGACTGTAAGCTCCTTCAAGTTGTGCTATCTTTTCTCCCGTCTTGTGTCCTAGCACTTAGCACAGAGCCTCGTCCACATTCATTAACAATGACAATGATCAATAATAGCTAACATGTACCTAGTGTTTTCAGTCTTTGTAGAACAATTTGTCAGTGTGATCTCATTTCATCCTCACAGCCACTCTGAAAGGCAGGTGCTGTTATCATCCTTGTTTTACAGATGAGGAAACTCAGACAGACAGAGGTTAAGTGATTTCCCCAGGATTACACAGCTAACGAGCATCTACAGCTGGATCTGAATTCGGGTCTTCATGACTCCAGTTTCAGTGCTCTACTCGCTAGCTGCTTATAGATTCTAAAGGATTCTGGTTATTCTCACTGCCCAGCAGATCTGTCTGAAGCTGACCATGTAGACGGTATTTACAGTAGTTTCTTCTCCCACGGACACAAAAATCATTGTTCAGAGTGGCTCCAAACATGGTGATATCTTCATTCCCAAGCCTTTTAAGAAAGGCCTCTGTAAGCTTGGGGATTTAAAATACTCTGCTCTCCTTTGGCACAGATTCTGTCCCTTAAAAGCATTTCTCCTCAAAACTGAAATCTGACAGGACAGATCAGAAGCAGAATGCAAAGTTCTTCAGAGACTTCTCCAAACCTACACTGTCCCTGAAACATCTCACTAGATTCTCCTCTCTGTCTTGTGCTGCAGCCATTAGTTTGCTTTTAAATAGGGAATCAAAGAGAAGACTCAAAACCAGGGAGATGGATTAGGAAGGAAATTCAGTTCTAAAACTGATTGAAGTCATATTCTCACTTGTAAATTCAACTAATGAAACTAATGATGGGTCATTTTAAAGGTGAGATGTTCACTTATTTTGTAAAGTTTAGTACAAAACCAATTTTGGGACCATCTTACAGTCTAATGGAGCTAATGAGGTCATAATCAACACATTTTTATGATACAGGATTGATGATTACAGGATGATGATGATACAGGATTATGATACAACAACATAATTATGATACAGGAGAAGGTCAAGTAGAAAAGCAACCAGACCCGACCTGTGGATTTTCTGCTTCTTACAGTTGCCACATAAATACCTCTCCTTTACTCCACAACCCTTCCTGTACCGTATTGCTTAGGAATGGCAGTTCTCCAAGAGTAGAAGCTTAACCTTGGTTCAGGTTTCACAGTCTTTCTGAGAAGATTTAAATTTATGAACAGAACCCTAGAAACATGCTCAGGATATAACTTTGTTAGAATTTTTTTAAACTACAAGATAATTTTCTTCGTATTATCTTGTATACCATTTCCCTGGTCTGAAATGGAAGACCATGTTGTCACTATCTTCAGGGCTGAAAAATTTGGCATTTTCCTTTGTCTAACTCTTCTAGTAACCAGATCTTGAGAAATGTAATTTATAGACTTTAAAGTGAAAAGTGTTTACTTAAATATGACAACCATCTTAAAGCCTCAAAGGTAATTTAAAAACACTCAGTGGTCCACAAATCTTTAAAATGGTTTACCATAAGGAAGTATACAAGTAACGAAATAAGAAATTAGCATTACCTATTATTTTCATGTTCTGATCTCACAAGTAACTATTTATAGGGTGGCTATAAACCTAATAGTTACTCCAAAAGGAAGCACAAAGATTTCAGGCTTTACCATTCCCTTGTTCAGGAGGAAGATGAGGGAGGGGAGATGCAAGAAGACAAATATTCTGGTCACTAGATAATTTCTTTACCTGTTTCCACTGAGGTATCGGAGCAGGGCGGCCCTGCTCAGGTTGTCTGCAGAATGGCTGGCTGATACAACGCTCTTGGATTGGCTGTCATATAAATCAAGAGTGGATGGGGAGTCAGGACAAAGAGACAAAATAAAATAAGAAGCAGGGAAATTGAACAGAAGTTGATGATAACTGGAGAGAGGAGGAATGGAACATGGTAACAAACACATATCCGTGACCTAAAAAAAATTCTTGGTAAAAATGATTCTTAATAAGGGATGGATAACCCAAGAAAGTCACAACTATAACCACAAGCAAAGCAAAGCAGAGCAAAGTAAAATCAAAACAGGAAAATAAGAGAATGTACGATTTTGACTTTTCCTTTCCCAGGCTCAGTAGTTCTCTTGCTTAGTCTTATTTCAGTTCAGAAAACCAAAATGCCCACCCAGAAAGAGAAACACATTTAGCTAAACACAACTTTTCTCTTAATACTGAATGAGAAAAAAAAAAATGACTACAATGCTGCTCCTGAAAATAAAATCAACTCTGCTCCTGATAGGGTAGAAACTATATATATATATAAGGGTAGAAACTATATATATGAGACTATTTGGAATGGTGAGAACAGACAAAGATATCTCATGATAAAGAAGCATCAACAAGATATCATCTTAGGGTGCTGGGTCATTTTGGAAAAAAAAATGAATTTCTCTTAAGATGCTAAAATAACTGGGATGGCTCTCTGGGAGAAAGGGGACCTAGGGAGGAATACAGGGGAAACTTTAGGTGTTGTAAAAACAAAGAGATAAAAATTTAAGAAAAAAAGCATGATAAAGAAGTACTCTTCCCCTCACCCCAATTCCTGTGAAAATAGAAGAGAGGACTAATATTGATAAAGATACCTCTCAAAACTTTTTCTGGCGTTTTCATGACTCTTGGGATTGGAAGGGGCTTGCTGATTAAATTGTGAGACATTTTCCTGGTGTGCCAGGAAACATATTTGATAGATTTAGAGTCAACAAGCCTCAGAGCAGTGTTGTACAGCAGAAAGAATACTGAATTTGTAGTAAGAAGATCTGGGATCAAATCCTGACATGTATTATATTCTGACCAAAATTTAGTCTTCCATGAACTTGAGAAAGTCTCTTTGGAGAAGGAACTGGGCATATTTAGAGGCAAAACTAATGTGGGCACCCCGAGTCCTCTGGATAGAGAGGATTCACAATGGGCTCAGATTCCTCCTGAATTCTACCTGTTTAGACATTAGAAGTGGGCAAAGGGGAACCCAGCTCCATTAGCCAAGGAATACTAATTACCTCCCCCCTAAGATCCAACCTCCACTTGATCATAAATCCTCACTGGATGGCACCACACTCAGGCAGCATGACTAGCATTGCACTTTCTCTTGGTAGTATTTGGGCCCAGAAGGACTTCGCATAGCAAAGAGCTGCTTCTTGATAATGAAGAAATACAAAATGACCTTCATTTTCCTATACCCCAAACCAAATTCAAGTAAAAGTCCAAGGATAAGACATGGTTTTGTGTCTTACCTGTCTCCTTATGCCAGCAGTAGATTGTAGTGGTGCATTCTCCTCAAATTTTGCCAGTAACTGGGTGGCCATGGACTTCACTTTATTTTGGTTACCAATAGCAACGTCAATCCTCCTCTCGGTTAGGGCGCTTACCAGAGTGGGCCTCTCTTCCCTGTAACCTCTAGGTGGTTCTTCCTAAGACGGTCAAACCCAAGAATCAAAACACTCAGTCATAACAGAGCTGCCCCCAAATATGTTTCCCTATAACAGAATTTCAGTTTTTACTTTTGTTTGGGCTCAGCAAATAATGTTCTATCTCCTCTCAGGACTCAGGAAGGGAGAAGATAGAGATTTATTAATGTTAACAGTGTGCCAGTGCCAGATAGAAGGATGCCTTTGACAGAATGAATGAATGAATAAGCACTTATTAAGCACTTAATATATGCTATGCACACTGCAGGCTGCTGGAGATACAAACTGAAAAACTGAGAGTTACTGCCCTCAACGAGCTCATTCCCTAACTGGGTAGATAATATACCAAAGAAAGTTCAACTTCAGGGTAGCTAGAAAGGGTCAAAAGTTCAGTGGGAGAGAAGACAGCAAGGATTTAGGCTTATGTAAGTATCAGTGCCAGAGGCCTGAAAAGCTTAGAGACAAAGGCAGAGTAAGGCCTGGGAGATACTTAGACTACAGCGATAGGACACATGGCAAATAACTGGTTTCTGAGTCATCTTATGGATGACTCTCCTAAATTAATAATATTAAAAACAAACAAACAAAAAACCCAAAAGAAAACATTAAAGAGAGAGGTGATCTAACCACAGAAGTCTATATAAAGGTCAGGGATGAATATGAAAATATGCCCAAATCTGACCCACCAAGAGTAGATTTTGGAGAACATAAAGGTAATTCAATTTAATATATTCAATAATCTTTCTAGTTGATTCTCACCTCCTCTGACTGACTGGTCTTCCTTCTCTTCCCCACACCATCCAAGTCCTTCTCTTTCTTATCCTATACCAAAAGGGAAAACATATATTCTGGTCAACATATCCAGACATTCCCTCACCATGTGACGAACTTCCCAACATAAGAAAAAATGTCCTCATTACCTTGGGAGTGCGCTTCCGGGAGATGCTCTGCCCAAGTTTGCTAAGGAAGGAGATGGGGGATTTGGTACTAGCAATCAGCACCGCTTTGTCTTCAGCATCCAAAGTAGCTGTAAGCATAAACCTAGGTCAGAAACTTTCATGAGAAGGTCGGAAATAGTTAGATTTGACCAGGCCTCTTTTTGGATGATCAACCAATAAACACTTATTAGATATGAGGCACAATACCCAGTAACCCTCCTCTTCTGAGTAATCCCAATTTATCCCATATATGGATTGCTTGTGCATAGTTGTTTGCATATAATTCATCTTCCCCATTAGATTCTGAGGTCCTGGAGAGTTGACACTGTCTCTTGCCTTTTTTTGTACCCTTAACACAATTCCAAGCACACAGCTGGCACTTAATAATATTTATTGACTGACAATAAAAGATTAAAAAATGGACAGTCCTTCCACTCAAAGAGCTGGTAAAGGAGTTACCAAACCACTAAGATTTAGATTGGAGTCCAAATAGGGGAAATAACACATTATATTTAAGGAAATATAAGACAAAAAGTAATTTTTAAAGAAGATACTAAAAAATCAGGTTGGGGGCAGGGGAGGGACCAGTCAGAAATCAGGAAAGATCTCATGTAGGAGCGAGTCTGATCTCTAATTTGAAGGAAACTTGAGATTCTAAGGGGCAGGAGGACATTCCAGACAGAGGGACAACTTTTGTGCTGGGACAAAGAATATCCTGTCTGAAGGAGCAGCATGGTTTGGTTGGACCACGGAACATATGAAGGGGAGTCATGTAAGGAGATACCAGCCTATTCACATTTTCACCAACACTGACTTTTCTACATGCTTGCCAACAGTTATAAGAGGAGCTAATACAGTTTTCAAATTTTGTTTTCAGTTCAATTGCACTAAAGTAAGAGCCTATACAGGTTTCCCTCGGGTTTCCATGGAAAAAAAATGTTTCCATGACCAAGAAGGCAAAGTTCTATTCAATCACTGACTTCCCTGTTGGAATTTGCTTTTGGTGGTACAACTGAAGGATGTGGCTGGAAGGGCGGGGTGGGGGAGGAAGAAATTCAGACAAACAGGAAATGAAGGAATTTTATAGCATTTGCCACTTATAATAGACTTTTGTCCTAGATTCCTTACCACTAGAGGGGATAGAGTCCTTGAACATCTCATAGAACTGGGTCAGGTACATCACCATTGATAGCTTGTCTGGTTCTCCAACTGAAGCCATTTCCTTGCCTGTCATGATGGGAGAAATTCCTAATTCCTTTTCAGCAATATCAAACGCCAGTTGATTGTTCTTTTCTGTGTTATGTTCATCTAAAGAATCAAAATCTCTGGAAAGTGAGGTTTAAAAAAAATATTAATTTCTTAATGGAACAAACAAGGAAAGGCCAATCTACTGGCAATCTACTGAATACGAAGGTAGAAACTTGCATGTTACCTGATACTTTATTTCTCTTTCTTTTGATTTAAAGAATCTAAAGCATTTTCTAAACAAATCCTTGCTCAGGGATCTATTAAAGGGAAGCAGGTGAGGAAAAACTGGAAAACTATTCTTACCTAACTAAATTAATAAGTTCATGGACAGACTTTAACCTTACTATATGTTCTATACTGTCCAGTTTATCTTATAGGGCCTGATGATTTATTAAATAATAACAATCCTATGTAGACTAGATTTCTCAAATGGGACTAAAATCTACTTGGTATGCCTCTCTCTGTAATAAGATTTTGTTTTGTTAAGCAAGCTCTGGTAATTCTTAAATCAGCATTACTCCTCCAAGGGAAATTCCACAACCTTCCTTGGAAGATTTTTTTCCATTGCTAAATTTCCTGAGTTTTCCAAAGTACTCAGATGAACATTTCCCCACTGTATTTGAAGCTCCCTGTTGTTCAATCTGAAGAAAAATGGATACGGATTCCTCTGTAAGTGTTTTGGTGTTCACTAAGCAGTTTCTATTGTTATATTAACCTCCAGACCTCAGAAGTTATTTTTTTAAAATGGGATTTAAAAAAAAAATTTCATTCCTTTTGTCAACAGATTCCATCTTTCCAAACACAGGGCCTCAAACAGAGTCAAGTATGTGAATGAGGTCTAAGCAAAGCCAAATGACCTCAGTGTATTTTGTTTTGCCACTAGAAAACAACCAACTTGGCTAGAAGCAACCTAGGCAGCATCTGACATGTTAAACCAGCAAGAGCTTTCCTTGTTTCTTCCCCTCCCCCCTTATCTTCCTTATGTTTTCTTCTTAGACACAGTTTTTGCATAGAATTGACTTCTAAGTCCCACATGCAGTTACCTATCTCTTTGTTCAAAACCCACCTCAAACTTCTCACGCCCTTCTTATCCCTCAAGCCATTTCCTGGTAACCACCAAATAAGCTGAGGGGGAAAATATATACATTCATCTTATCAAGAAAACTAGAAATTTCTATTATCAAGAATCTGTTTTATGGGACTCTGTGTGGGGAGTGAAGTAGATACTTAGAGCTGTTTAATGGGCCTGGAAGATAAAAAAATAATACCATGTTTCTTCAAGGGTAATAACAGACTTTCTTATATGTGAAGCAAGTAGGCCCACATGAAGGGGTCTGGGGCTTCCTAACTGTGTCTAAACTGAGTTTGTAAAGTGCCTTGTAGATAGATGATACTTAATTATAACTGGCTGCATATGAATTATTGTCATTGAGATAAACTGCTTTACCCTGCACTTTACCCAACTAAAAGGAAAACATATAGCTAACCACAGGCAGGGCACTGGGCAAGAAAAAATACAAATATAGTTTACCACAACTTACATGAGATCAGGGCGGTATCTATGGATAATTGCACAAAGGGCCAGGCCACTTTTCCAGGACATGGTAAGATCTGTCACATTCACTCCAGCATAGCCATCTGTCTGTCTTTGGCACCAGCCCAACAGCTTGCTGGAACGAGCTACAGACTCTAAAAATACAGAGAAAGTCATAGCAGTCACTGGTCAACTAGCAGCATAACTAAGGAATCCTCCTAAGACACTGTACAACATACAAATGCAATCTGTAAAGTTTGTCTATGGCAAAAGTATAAGAATCATCTGTTCTCAAAAGAAGCCAATAAGGAATAATAACTTCACATGATGACAGGAGGAATGTAGGAGGGTAGACCAGAAACCATCATTCTATTTGGACTCTCACTCTAGAAGTCAGAGCTACTTACTTCCCCTCAAACAGTGATAAGAAATAAATGAACTGGTCTGTAGCTGTTCTTTTTCTTCCTTTTTTATTATTCCAAACTAAACAAACATAAAAAATATTCCATTTCTATATACAAATGTAACCCTTATTTCAAAAGTCTTTCCTATGAAGGCTACAGAAATTGTCGTTGTTTCTCTAAGAGCAGAGAAGACTGGAGGTATAGTTGTAATTAATATCATATTGAGATGGAATAAAGTTTGATATGTGAGACAAACAACGGAGAAAACAAAGAATAAACTGAGAATTTTTTTTTACATTAGAACTTTTAAAAATATTAGTTAAAAAAGAAACATTGGAAACTGACAAAGTTAAGTGGGCAGAACCAGGAGAATGCTACATACAGTAACAGCAATAATGTATGATGAAGAACTGTGAATAACTTAGCTATTCTCAGCAATAAAAAGATCCAAGACAATTCCAAAGGACTAATGAAGCACACTATCGTCCTTCAAAGAAAAAAATGATATTTGGATACGGACTGAAGCATGCTATTTTTACTTTCTTTTTTCTCTTATTTGAATCCTCTTATCCAAAATGACTAATATTGAAATGTTTTATATGATAGTTGATTGCTTACTGTCTCAGGGAGGGAGGTGGGCAGAGAGGGAAGGAGGAATAGAATTTGGAACTCAAAAGTTTTAAAAAAAAAATGTCAAAAAATTATCTTAACATGTAATTGGGGGAAACACACACATAAAATGGCTGGAAAAAAAAGATAAAACATTGGAAAGAAAAATTTTATGAACTGAGTCTGGAGAGAGAACATTAAGAGTAAAGGCTTGAGAGAAACAGAAGAGACTGTTTTCCCACTATGGCTGGAGATAAAACTGAAGACATAGAGATGGAAGACAGAGATAGTGCATTTCTTTATGAAAGCATTGTAAACTTTATCTTGTGAAGAGAATTTATGTGTTATCTTCTGTAGACTAGTGCTGAACTGTGTTTTCATAACTGAAGTAAAGTCATCTGTAGTTACTGTGAACACGGGAGGTGACTAACTGTGATCATTTTCACTGCTAAGCTATAGTAAATAATTATGTCTTTGCTTTATTACTGAATTTACAGTTAAAAATATTTCATGTCGAGAAATGTTAATATTTGTTTAATCCTAGGACATAAAGAGATTTCATATTTGGAAAGACATGGTAACTGCTATTGGGAGAAAGATGTTTATTAAATAATATTTGATTAGCTGGAGGTAAAAGTATTCAGCTGAGATAGTTACGGCATATCTTGAAATTTTATTAATGAAGAAAAATAAAATATCTGTTACCCTAGAGTTTAGAATCATAAGATTTAAATATCAGATGTATTCAAGTACCTGGAAAGGGATGACTTATAAGAGAGAATGAGTGACCTCAAACTCCACATTAATGTTGTTACGTGTAAAGACAAATCCTACTACCTCAAAGAACAGAAAAGGAAGACTGGATATCCCATGAATCTCTATTATGCACCTCTTGTCTTTCAAAGCACATATCAAATATAACACAGTAGTTCCAACACTGGCTCATTTCTATGAACTTCCCCCTATGAACTTCATCAGGCATTCTTATGTTCCGGCATTTAATATTACTGTTCCTCTCCCTTCATAACCCTGCTCAGCAACAAAAAAATAAAAGGCCTTCCATGTAACAACCTGAAAAATGCATGTTTCCTTCTATGGATCTCTAGTCTATACCTGCTCCTTCGAGAGGTAGGAGTCCTGATTTCATTATCATTCACCTAAAGAGGTGACTGGTCATTCATTTTAAGCCCTGTTTATTATTATTAAACTTTTAAAAGCTGTTTTCCTTCACAATATTGCATTCATTGTTTAAAATGATCTGGTTCAGCTCATTTCCATGGCTGTTTTTTTGTTTTTGTTTTTTCTTTCTTTCTTTTTTTTTAAAGCCAGTCGCTGAAGGACTCAAATGGAAGACAGGAACTACTGAGCCATCATTGACTCTTAGGTCCCACCGATGTTCTGTGAATCTGCTGATGTCTCCACTCAAAAGAAAATCCTTTATTCAAATACAATAGAGAAGAATACATGAGTTTCCAAAGGTCCATTCTAATTAGCAGCTAATTCTTTTTTTTTTTAAATAGCAACCACAAGTTCCAGCTTCTCATTTTTCCATACCAGAAATAAAAATAAAGGAAGAAGCCCTACTTGGAATAATAATATTGGAAGAAGGGAAAACTCTAGTTTATGAAAGCTGCTAAAACCAGGAAAGGTACTTCTGAAAAGATTAATCCCAGCTTAAATAGTTCTCTCCATAGAAAATTTTCTATCTTGAAGAGAATCAGAAAGAAATGTGAAGAATTAGGTAAAGATCTCGGAACTGAGTTTGCTGCCACTGGGAAAATTCTGAGAGGTATTTTGACAGAATTACATCCTGAGAAGAAGGGATGAGGTATGTTTGGAGAAGATTTTTGTCTAGATGTAAATGGATAAGTCAATGATAGGAGTGACTGTAACAGGAATCAGGCTGAACCAGCCTTTGGGAAAAGAAGTCCAATGAACAGCTTCTAACTTCTCTTTTCATAAATGTGAATATGGCTACAGTATCTCACACAGTTAAATAAATTGTACAAGAATTTCTATTTCTCTATTATCAGAAACAATGACATTGTTAAAGTCTGTAAGTTTAGTATTTGAAAACAAAGAAAGTTTATAGCAAAAGAAACTTACTTGACTATATATATATATTTATTAACTTAAAAACTCTAATCAGCTCTGTACCATCCCTGGTGTATCTACACCAGGGATGGTACAGAGCTGATTAGAGTTTTTCAGTTAATACCAGAACATACCCCAAGATTTCCTTTGAATTCAGCGAAATGAAAAAGGTGATGAGACAGTAGCATAATGAGTGGTGGAGGGGCTGGTATGTTTTTCCCAAGTACCTGAGAATTATTGCTAAAATCTAGCTTCTAAACCACAGGGTCTTGGAAAACAGACCTGAGTTGTAAGAAGCACCAAAAGCAACATCACTGGCACTGAAGTGGTTGCCAGAGGGCACATTTTATACCAGGGCACATTAACTTGCTTTCATAACAATTAACTCTTAATCACTATGATGCCCCTCCTGTACCACCCTTAAAACCCCTGTATAGACGGCGAATTTTCGCGTAAGCAAGGTGGATTTTAGTGTGTGTAAAGTGAGTTTTGTTATTATTTCCCAGAGTTCAGTTTCCCAGGATCCATAACCATAACAATTAACTGTTCTCAAATATTAGATATGAGTTCCCACAGTAATGGTTCAAAACCTCTCCACTACACTTGTGCAGTTATATAATGGTAAATAATATAAATATCCACTGCGGCTGTGAAGGGAGATACAGGGATGTGGTGATGTAACCTTGTGAGATTATTGCTGACACTATGCCTCCTTTGTCTGTTGGTCTATGAAATATGTCACTAGACAGTGAACGGGAACCCCTAGGGCTGAATGCATATCTCAGCTGGCCCCCATTCAGGCTTAGGGGGAACCTTAGGAATGCTGTGCATCTCTTGGTCAGCCTCCAACAAGGCTTGGAGAGAATCTGTGTTTGCTCCACTGACCTCCACTGAGGCTTAAGGGGATGGAGGGGAAGCACAAGTTGTGCCTGTCTCAACTGACTCCATGAGAAGACACAGGGGTGGTTGCCTCCTCTTCTCACTGGCCCACTGGCTCACAGTGATTAGGGAATGCTGTAGGAGTCAGGCTCCTGTTATCAGCAATCCTCTTCTGGGAGAACTAGACTAGAATAAAGCTTAGTGTCTTTCTTAGTGTCTGACCAAATCAAGAGTGAACCTGTGCTAGCAGCCCTCATGTGTGCTGTGTTTATCCCTTACAACCCCTAAAACCAAAAACAAGGAGCAGAGGGAAAAAAGAATCAATGAAACTAGAATTAGAATACTAAGAGACTAGAAATTAGAATACTAAGTCTAACATGTACTTGAAATAAGCTGTATATAATACGTAATCCTCTTTTTCTGTTCTTCCTTGAATACGGAAATGTTCATGTTTGTTGATACTTGTCAAATACATAATAATAAAAAAATACTTGAAGGAAAAATCAGTTTCATGCTATCACAGTTCTAACTTTGAAGAAATAGCCTATTAAATACTATATGTTCACAATCAAAGTCTATTTAATAACTTAACAGAGGTCACAAGCATCTTATCCACAAACGAATAATATTATAAACAAGAAAATTTGCTTTTACTCAGTACTTTTCAAAGTGGAAATGTTATTTTAGACAAAAAATTAGAATCACCTTTTCATCTACCTCTCACTATTAAAGGGCACATTATATAATCTCTATTGAGGGTAACCATTTTCCTCCTCAAACTGTGATTTTATTAGGTTAAAGGAGGGTACAGTGAAGAAACTCCTTTTGCAAATGTAGATCTGCAACTGTGCTATTTGTAGTCTAAAAGAGTTGCCTGAGATACGAGAGTTCAATGACTTCCTCTGTCATATAGCTAGCACGCATCAGAGACAGGCCCTCAACCAAGGTTCTCCTGAATCCACTGCCAGATTTCTATTCAACATACCATGCTGTCTAGATGTATACTTAACCTGAATAAATATCACTTGGGGAAACCAGTGTTTGAACTTACCATTTCGGGTGAGCTTTGGTGTTACTTGAGAATTCACCAGGTTCTCCATTTCCAGGTGAACATCTTTCAGTTCTCCTGTGTCATATAAATGAAGCACCTGGAGGAGAATTGAGGGTTAAAAGGAACAATGCCATACCTCACTAGGAAACCTGAAATAGGTTGCTTAGGAAAAGACTGAGAGAAATGCTAAAATCCCACCTTCTAGCATCCACATCCTAATTTTCTCAAGGCTGAAGATGTTGAAGACCAACAATTTTTATTTTGAAAAACAAAAATATTAGCTCTTGAGGAGAAGAGAGAAAGATACCATAGGCCTTGATGTATTGTGCTGCATTTAATTCTACTACCAAGCAGTCAAAATTGACTCTCCCTTAGTGTCAATCACACAGAAAAATGAGGGAGCAGTAGGGATACTTCACAAAACAGCCTCCTATCAAGGGACATAAGGTAATCCCTTGCCTTTTGTAGAAAGAGGGGACTCAATTCCGTTAACATAAAAGGTAGAAGGAAAAGAAGAGGACAGACTCCAAAATTTAAACTTTGTGTAAGAGGCAGGTATTTCTACTTTTGAAAAATCCAGATTCTTGCCTCAAGCATTAATGCTACTGTATAGATTATGAGAAACAACAAAGCAGGGGATTAAGTCAGATAGACCTGGGTTGTAGTTTTTGTGCCACCACCAGCAATACCTTGGTTTCTCCATCTGCCAAATGAAAATTGCATCCACGACTCCCAATCATACAGGAATGTCATGAGGCAAGTGGGAGATACTATAACAAAGCTTTTAGACTCTTAAAAGTATTTTATAAATCCATATTATCAGGGACCTATATAGTGAAATCACAGGTCCACATCAGAAAAAAGATTTAACGATAATCAGATAGATCTTTGTGAACAGATGAGCTCAGGACTATCATAAAATTGAGTTCAGGTGATGCCTGACTAAATGGACCTTACCTGATTTGGTCTCAGGAAGTTGACATTGATATTGGGATACCTGGTGACAGGATCGATGCTGTAACGGCTGAAATTTTTACTCACATTCTCAGGAGTAGTCTGAGGCAGCAACCTATAAATGCTTTCCCTGCAACATCACATACCAATATTACTTGAAAGACCTGACATAATATCAGTGACACTCTTCTAATTGTATATATAAGAGGACTGAAGGACAGGACAAAAAATTCTATTCTTACCTACTTGCCACATACCACATAACATTTCTTGCTTTCCCAAATCAATGAAATGATGACATGGGAAACTGGCTGTTGGCCAGTGAGAGCCAGCATAAATTACACTGCTTAAGGCAGGAATGAGGTCTTGATTCCAAAGATAAAAGCAAATAATTAAGTATTTAACCTTTTAATGTTATCACAAAAGAATCGGGTACCACCTATCAATAATACAGCAGAATTATCATCCCTTAACACTGACCTACCAGCAGAAATTTCAGGTAGTGATTTGGACTAGACCACCAGCTTCCTTTCAATTCTAAGATCTCACAAAATAACCTAGTTTTTCTTTCATTTAAACAACAACAACAAAAAGGCATTTTTTAAGTGACAAAGTTAGACATCAGAATACAAGTTAGGTCAATTAATATTTATTAGGTGGCTGCTATGTAGCAGACACTGTGTTAAATGCTAAGGTTTTATAAAAGCACAAAGAATGAAATACTGCCTTCAAATAAGCTTAATTCTAATGGTGGAGTCAAGTGCATATAAAACTATATACAGCAAAAATGAAAAGCAAATCCATATATATGTATACTTATGTGCGTATGTGTATTTACTTAGCATACTTTGTAAGAGTACACAAAAAGTATCTAAAAACAAGATAATTTGGGAGAGAAGCCACTAGCAGTTGGGTGGATCAGGAGAAGTTTCCTACAGCTAATGGTGAATGGACTTCATCTCACAGAAGAGAAGAACTGTATGCAGCAAAGTATACATAGCAGGAGGGCATTCCATGCATAGGAGATAGCCATGGGGCAAAGGCATAGAGATGCAAGATGAAGCTTTGTGAGTGAACAACACAGGAAAAGACCAGTTGGGGGAGCTGTAGAGCATGTGTATATGTGGGGTGGGAGTGCTGGGTGGTGGCTGAATTGTAGAGCATGTAGGGTGGTACGGTTTGGGGGTAACGATGTCTAATGAGGCTGGAAAGGTAGGCTGACGCGATATTGTGCAGGACTTTAACAGCTAAATAGACATTGAAACAGGCAACAGGAAGACACTGAAACTGGTCAAGGAGGGAATTGACATGGTCAGATGTGCATAAGGAAAATTACTTTGGCAGTCTTGTGAGAAACGGAGTAGGGCAATGAAAGACTTCAGGCTGGGAGACCAAAGGGGAAGGTGTTACGATAATCTAGGTAAGAGATGATCAGCAGGTGAACAAAGGGGGTCAGGTGCACAAGTAAAGAGGAAGCAGAGGAGGGGTCAGATGTGAAAGATGTTGTAAAGGAAGAAACAGCCAAATGTGGCCAATGTGTGGGGTGAGAGAAAGCAAGGAGTCAATAATAATGCCAGGATTCCACACTTGGGACGCTAGAAGGATGGCAGTGCCTTTGATGGAAATAGTGAAGTTGGAATGAGGACAGGGTTTATGGAGAAAGATAATGAATTCAGTTCTAGACATGCTGACTTGGAGGTAGCCATGGGGACATCCAGTCTGAAATATCCAAGAAGCAATCAATGAAACAGCACTAAAGTTTGGGGGGACAGGCCGGAGCTGAATATAGATCTGGGAGTCATCTGTATAGAGACGACAGTTAGATTAATAGAAGCAAATGAGGTTGCCAAGAGAGAAGTAATGAATATCCACATTCTCAGTTTTCAAACAGGGGAGAACCCATTTCCATTACCTTTCTGCTAGAACCTCCAGGGGACTAATTCCTAGAGACCAGCTTCGGACCATCCAGGCTGAGTCCATAGCAGCAAGAAAGCCTCGGGCTATTCCAGTTCCCATCGGCCAAAAAGGCTGCACAAAAATTTTTTGGGGGGTGAGATGGGAATGGGGGAAGTATAGAAAAAGAAGGTAAAATAAGTTAAAAGGGAAAAATGAATGAAAAACATGACATTCTGCTAGAAGTTTAGCTATAGTAAATATATGATATATCAAAACTCCACTCATATCTAACTATGGCTCATTCTGCAGTATCTGATACATTACTCCCCTATAAAATATCAATCTCCTTGCTTCATACTTGGGCAGCTAGGTGGCACAGTAGATAGAATGCCAAGCCTAGATTCAGGAAGATTCATCTTCATGAGTTCAAATCCAGCCTCAGACACTTACTAGCTGTGTGACGCTGGGCAAGTCACTCAACCCTGTTTGCCTCAGTTTCTTCATCTGTAAAATGAGCTGGAGAAGGAAATGGCAATCCATACCTCTTTGCCAAGAAAACCCCAAATGGGGTCACGGAGAGTTGGACATGACTGAACAACAATTTCCTTTATACTCACCTCAAGCAGGCTATCCCCCACCAGGGCCACCAATAACTGATGACCATTCTGTTCTCGAACCAGGGCTGCATTCTCTGATGCATACATGCAGGTGAAGTCAAACATGGCCACATCTGGTTGCCCATAGTGATTAATGGCAAAGTCCAATGATGGCAGTTGCTGATTGGTAGAGAAGTCCGCTGCTTCCCTGGCATAGCTCAGCAGAGCCTCCTGGTCTACATTCTCCCGAGACAGCAAAAGTTCAGTGTCAGCATAGTCCTGTCTCCAAATACAGGAGAGCCTCATGATGGAAGAACTCAGGTAGAGATTTAAACTTTTTAAAATTGTGATACATAAAAAATAATGGAAAATTGCTACATTCTAAGAAGCAAAGAATATGGATAATTCAGAGAAGAATAGGAAGACATGAACTGACGCAAACTATAATTAAGAACTGAGAAAACAATATAATGACTACAAAAACAAAACTCCCCAAAGTAAATTCTGTGTAATTATGATGACCAAGCTTAACCTCTAAGAACAGATGAGGAAATGCACCTCCCTCCTTCCATTCTTTTTTTGTTGCTTAGAACTGGCTTTTTTCCCCCTTTGTATTCTTTATTATAAGGGATGGCTCTCTGGGTAAGAAGGGGGAAAGATATATAAAAACATAAAGGTGATATAAAAACAGAAGATATCAAATAAAAATGTTTTTTTTTAAAAATGAATGTTTCTAATCTTCTCAGCTCACAAAAACTAAATTCTAAAATGGGACTGTGTAATCAAAACCACCTAAACCATCACTACCAAGTGACTCTCCTATCTCAAATACAGCCTAAAAGAAAGATTTTAAAGTTTCAGTTCTTAAAGTAGACAGCAACAGTAGCCCAGGAAGGTTAGGGAGAGAAAATATATTGCAGATAGAAAAAAAAAAGTATTTAACACAATAAATGAAAATTAAATTGTGAAAGGACCCAGAGGAATCTATCTTCCAAGGGGAGAACACTGACAGAAAAGTTTCTATAAAATAGTATTAAGACATTACTTCTCTTATGATGAAGATATAAGATTTGAATAATAGTATTGATATTTTCTATCTTATTGAAGAAGCCCGAAACGTCCAAAGTACCACTGATAACGATAACATTCACTTATAAAGCATTAAAAGCCAAAACAGAAACACTCAAGTTTGCCCTGGAAAACTGTGTGTATTCACTAACGAGTGAGAATATGTAGGAGGTTTGTCAAGATAGACACACGGCACAATCCCTCCTGCCTTCTGGGGAAAGTAATAAAAAAGGAAAATAAATCAGGTCCTGAAATTCTAAAACTGTTCCCGCATATTTCTTTTCACCAAACATAGTCTGTCTAAGGCAGGAGATCTGAAATAGGTCCTGGTTGCCTGGTATGCCAGTTTCATGGATACAGATAATAAATGGTAACACCTCAGTCACTAAAAAAAAAAAGTCCAATTTTTTTTGAAAAAAACAATAGAGCATATACTACTTATGTCAAACTGCTCTTGAGTACCTTTCTTTAAACCCATTAGGTTGAAGGAAAACTAGGCTAACTAAGAGCCAGATTTAGGGGCAAAAGGAAGCATATTTGTATTTATGCTTATCATTCCCCAACTTACTTTGTGCTCAGATAAGGGAACAGTAGTATCCCTCAAACTACACTGAAACTCATGTACTTTGACCCCACAAACAAAAAGAACACACCTGCCTGTTTCTGGTGAGAACAGAAGTCTAGAATAGACCTGTATCAATACTGGGTGTCTCTAGTATTACCTCTCTCTCTCCTCATACAGCAATAGTGAATCCTTAAGATTCTGAGGCTCCAAGGGAAGATTCTCTTTTGTAGGATTTTGCCCTGGTGCTAAGGTTATTAACAAGAGGGCATTAACTATTCAAGCCAAATGGGACCTTATAATTTGGCATTTCACCTATCATCCTAAGGCAAGGACCATACAAATAATCATCTGGGCAAGAGTTAGGACAAAATAGGCTAAAGATAGGAAGATACTTTGAGTGGTCATTCTTGAGTAAGACAGACCAAATTTGGCTCGAGTTGAATTTACCATTATCTGGTCTGTGCTCAAGGGTAATCTAGATTAAAACCATACACAGTAAGTACAGAACAGTACCCACTTTTAAAAAGCCAGTTATAGGTCAATAGCTCCTCTGTGCCAAATCTGTTGTACCCCATAACATAACATTCTCTACAACTTCAAATTAAGTCATACTCCACCCTCTGAAATCTCCATGGATTAACACTGTTATTAACACAGCACTAAAAGAAAAGCTCATTTTTCCAGGTGATAGGGATGGGATTACTTTTTATTTTTCTTGAAAGAAATAAGGTAGAGGGGTTGGGAACTTGAACAATCATATAATTCAGCCCCCTGCTGAACATTACTAGAAAGTATCAGCATTAAAATAATCTTTTAAAAGAAACTCAACTTACGTGCAGTATCACTCCTTTATCTAGCAAACTCTGCTTTTTCGCTGTCATAACAAAGTAGTGTGTGTCATCTTTGTAGTAGACAATGTTTTCCAAATCAATACCTGTGGCCAGAAGACAAATGCATAAATTTAACTGCTTTCCCTAATATCATTAACATGACCAAATATTGGCCCACAGAGAACCAAGGAGAAATGTACAGAAAAAGAACAAATCTAACTTTAGTAAAGAGAACTAAGGGAAAAGAAAGATAAAAGAAGGAATGGTTTTAAACTGTATGAAGGCTTTAGATGAAACACAAAGATTTCAGTTTTAAATGGGAAGTAGTATCTAGTTAGGAGAACAGAAGATGTGCTCGTTAGATGGTAGACAGTAGATCAGATCACCTTTTAGTCCAGTGATTTAAATGAAGACAGGTGCTAGAGAGAAACCAAACTCACAGTAGTGACGAAAGAAGAAATATCATAGCAAAAAAAAAATTATCTATCTAAAATCAATTTAATCCAACAAATCTTTATTAACTGTCTATTATGTTCAAAGCATCGTGCTAAATGCTGAAGGAGAACAAAATCCTATCATGGAACTTACAGACAAGAGGTGTTAAACACATGGTGTACCACACTCCTGAGTGTAGACAGGAAACCAGAATAAAATATAATTGGGAAATATTCAGCAAAATAAAAATACAATAAAATATATATAGTATTACATTTTTACAAGTCAATGATTAGCCCACAGGGACTCTTGGATTAGTGGCATCCCTTCTAGTTTGAATTTGACTTCACTGTTATAGACAATCAATACATTGATAAGGATTTATTAAGCATCTACTACGTGCTAGGCATGGTACTAAAACTTCAAAGCCAAACTAACATAACAGCAATAGCTAAAATGTATATAGGACTTTCAGATTTCCAAAGTACTTTACGTATATTGTTTCATTCGATCTTTATAACCATAAGTAATCCCTGTTCTTAAATAATCCTGAAACACTCTCCCTGGATGGGGAGAGGTAGAGGACAATATGTATATTATTGAAGTATATATACAAAATAAATTCAAGGTAGCTTGAGTGAAGGCAGCAGATTGGAAAGGTAGGTAGGGCTTAAAAGTCAATCAAAAGTTCATGTTCTAACTTAGAGGCAACAGGGAGCAATTGAAGTCGACATGATGAGATATGTATTCAAGAAAAATCACTTAGGGATTTGTGAGAAGGATAGATTAGAACAGAAAGAGACTTAAAGCAGGGAGACAAATTAGGTGGCTATTGAAAAAGCCTAGGAAAGAGATAATAAGAGACTGAACTAAAATTGTGGCTTTGTGAATAGTGAGAAGGGGACAGATAGGAGAAGTGTTGTAGCTGTAAAAATAATAAGATTTGACAACTGACTGAACATGTAGGGTGAGAAAAAGTGAGGAACTGATGATAATGCCAAGATTGTGAACCTAGAAGACTAAGGATGGTGTTTTGTCTCAACAGAAATAGTGAAGTTCTAAAGGGGGGTGCATGCGTATGTGTGTGTTTGTTGGACGAGGTAAATGAGCTCTGTTTTGAATGTATTGAGTTTGGAATGTCCAGGAGTCATCCCTTTTGGAACATAAGCAGCTAAAGATTCAGGACCAAAGGTCAGGAGAGAGTAAGTGTCATGTGCAAATTGATACTTATGGGAGTTGAATGAAAGTAAATAAAGAAAACAGAAGACAGAATACAACAATACCTATATACATTAGAAAGTTGCAAAACCAAAAACCAAATAAAGTCTAAGGGAGAAAAGGTTATTAACAAGTGTGGAATCAAAGGAGGTTTCATAGAGAGGGTGGCATTTGAGTTGGGCTGCAGAAGATTGGAATCACAGATATTTGAAAATATTTTAAAATCCTTAATTTTATCAATGACAAAACTGAGTTCCAGGGAGGACAAATGACTTACCCTACACTATACAGCAACTCAGTGGTAGGAGTAAGATTAGAACCTAAGCCTCTTGACTACCTTAGACCAGAGCCAAAGAATCTAAGCCATGCCTCATCCTTAAAGTGAGTGGCACTGCCCCAAATGAAAAACCAGAGAATGAGTTTCTACCCATAAGTTAATAAGCTGCACAATAAGAGGAAACTTGGCATCTTGGACAGAATGCTAAAAGTGGAGTAAGGATGATGTGGGTTCAAACTGTGCCTCAAACATTTACCTGGTCTGTCACTTAAGGTCCCTCAATTCTAGTTTCCTCATTTGCAAAATGGGAATTAGAAATAACGAGAGCATTTAATTCAGGGTGGTTTTGAGGATCAAGTTAGTTAAAGTATATAAAATGTTTTAAAAATCCTGAAGCTACATAAATGGTAATTTTATTCTCATCACCAAGGTTTGGAGTGTGAAGTTGTAGGGGGAAGGGAACCTAAATCTTAAGATATCTTAACATAATTTCTTTGCTGTGAAAAGGACAGAGCGCTGTTAAATAGTTGAAGGGAAATAAGAGTAGAAAATGTCCTATTTAGGAATCTTACTCTTTTTACTTAACTACTTCCCATGTTCCTTGCTTATCTCCACCCCTAAACTGGGTTATCTGTATTTCTAACTCTGCCGAGGACCACAACATCTACCACCAACCTGTGGCTTCTCGTAGTTCCTGGAAGAACTTTTGATTGAATATGAAGGCCACACCGCTGATCTCTTCTACTTTGGCTTCTGCTGTGGTATGGCGGTTGATGAAATTTGCCGTGATGGCAATGGCCAACTTGCCTCGAAATTCTTTCCGACGAAACCCTAGAGAAAAATAAAGTTTCCCAGAGACGTCTTATTAGGATGATCAAATCTAATGAGACAGAAGAGACATGAGAGGATTAGGGTCAGGGGGAGGAGAAGGGGCAAAAATTGAAAATTGTCATGCCTTCCTTCCAGCTACAAAAGAAGACTGATACTTAGAAGAGCATCCATCAGTCAAGACAAGAGCATCCAGAGATGAGATGTAACCTAATTTATAATTTGATTTTAATCCCAATACTGTGAACTATGATTTGATAGTGTTGCTACTGCTAAGGAGATGAGCAACATAAGAAGCCTGCTCTCTTCTACTTGAACCTTAAAAGATATTTCAGAATATATGAGTATAATTCAATACCCCAAAGGTATTCCCTGGGTTGCTTGGAGACAGGGGAGGACTGTAGGTTGGGGGGAGGGAAAGGAAATATAACAATTGTCATGGAATGAAATTCTCTAAGCTTCAAAGCAGCTGGCACACACAGACACAAGCAACTAGAAGATATCATGATAAGGTACCTTAGACAAGGAATTCTCACACCACATACAGGCATTTAGAACATTTATGACCACGGTAAGCATCTGAAAAGGCCAAGTATGCCGACAGTTACCTTTCTACTCCACTCAAGCAAAGGAGTATCTATATTTATTACCTTCTAAGGTGTTCCTCCTGCCATCTCCTCCAATGATCACTTCAAACTCATACTCTGATACAGGGTGTGTTTTGGGGTGTACCTGTGCCCGCCAACCTATTCCTGTGGAGCAAATACAAATGGAAGTTGCCTCTCAGTCCTGCATCATACAAACAAGGCTACAAAATCCCTAAATAGGGTTATCTTCAAATTTTTAGGTATTCTAGACACAAGGACTATCAACCAAATATATAATATGTAAAGCAACATGGAAGAATCATGGCTTACAAATTCTAGAAGTCCTTAGAAGACTCACAAAGGAAGAGATTTGCCAGGAGAAATGCAATGCTTACTACTTTTCAGACTCAAGGACCCCCAGGCATAAAGATGTAGTATACATAAGGAACTAGAATTTCTTATTCTAAAACCAACCTACACAGCTTTCCCACCCTTTCCAGCCCATACAGCTTTTCCCTTTGACGCCACCTCAAATGGGCCCCAATACTTTTGCTCTAACTTACGTTCATTCTCTTGGTCCTCAGGGGGGTATACAAGACCCTGGAATTCCACATTGACATGGATTTCAATGCCAAGAATCAAGGCAACCTTCAAAAGGATTAGCTGGAGCTGCCGAATGCCTAAAGAATAAAGATAGGGAAAGACATAAGAACAGCTTTAAGCACAGCTATACACAAAAGAAGGTACTTACCACTCAATAACATCTCTCCAAGGCCCTTACCCACCCACTGTTGGTTTCTTCACATTTTAGTGCCTCCATTGGCAGGAAACATTTTCCAAGTCATATCCTGTAGCTGTTTTTTTTGAAAGGGCAAATATAGACTATGGGGAGATAGGTTCCTGGGTCCACTCTCCAAAGCCACTCCCTCTTTTATGGAATGGTTACAGATAGGGCCAACAAGCATAGCTTTTCTATCTCCCCTTCCTTCCACAAATAAAATGTAGAGAAAAACTAAAGACTTGGTTCTTTAGTTTGGGCTGCTCTCTTGGCAAAATGGGAGAAATGCCACACCTAAATAAGGTAAGACATATGTTTAATATGTCTTAATTGTAAACAATACATGTTTACATTCATACATAATAAGCATCGAGGAAGAGAAAACTATTACACTCCTATAGAATTACAAAGCGCTTTTCTTTCAAAAGGCTTACATATGCATGCATCACCTCATTTATCCTTACAGCATTCCTATACAAGAAGGAGAGGCTTAATCCAATTCCAAATTTTGCCTAGAGAGGAACCAATAACCTAGTACCTATGACCTATAAAGGAAATCATTTGCTGAAGTTCACACAGTCCGATATGTCTGGAATTAAAAGCTAGTTCCCTGTCTAAAGTCTTTCCCAATAATCTATATAAGGGAAAACTTTAAGAAAGAAAAGTAGAAGACCGAGAAAATGATTATGAATTTCTTAGAGGACTGGCACTATATCTTATACATATTCTGTTCTCAACAGTGCCTAGCAAAGAGAGGCCACACACTGAAAGATAAAAAGCACCAGATAAGGAGCCAGAAGAACTGGGTATTTACTGGTTTTAGCTCTGTCATTATATTATCCATAAGACTTTGAGCAAGTCACTTAATCTGTCTTAACCTCAACTTCCTGAACTGTAACATGGGATTACATTCCTTGGGATTTTTGTGACTACTGAATAAAAAATGTATATGAATTTAGTCTGGGAAGCATTAACAAATATATTATTAATAGTAATGGAGCAGTTAGGTGGTGCAGTGGATAGAGCACCAGTGCAGGAAGTCAGGAGGACCTGAGTTCAAATCTTACCTCAGACACTTGACACTCACTAGCTGTGTGACCTTGGGCAAGTCACTTAACCCCAACTGCCTCATCCTGAGTCATCTCCAGTCATCCTGATGACTATCTGGTCACTGGATTCAGATGACTCTAGAGGAGAAGTAAGGCTGGTGACCTGCGCAGCCCTCCCTCACTCAAAACAAAGTCAAGTGCAAGTCATGTCATTATTTCTCTGATGGCATGGTCTTCTTCGGCGATGAAGGACAAACACACACACGCAGTAGTAATAATCAGTAATTTTGAATTTGATCTTAAATGCCAGTCTTGCCATGATGTATAGTTCCTCCACCACCACTCTCCATCAGGCTGAAAATAATCTTATTACTTCTCCAAAATAATACCATTATACACTAATTTTTGCAAAATGCCTTCCTTTCAAATTTGTTTTCTTCTTTTCTCAATATTTGTTCTACCTGCTTCTTAGGAAAGTCATTTCTGTTTTACAGATGAAAAGGCTAAAGTGCCAAAAGTCATACAGATAATTAATGTCAAAGCTGGAAGGATCATCTTGTCATTCTTCGTTCCAGGCTCCTTCTACTACATACCATATCATCTCTTTGAAATCACCACCAAATACTCTTCAGTATCAATCAGGTGACAAGAAAGTTGGGTTGCTAGAACGTCTTGGGAGAAACAAATTTTAAAGAATGTTGAAGAATTATCTCAAAAAAGCCAACCATATTTAGGTGGAAATGAACCTTGTAAGATTGTCCAAGTTATCTCGTCTTTAGGTGGGGTTACAAAAATAAGAGAGAGCCATTATTTTTAGGGACATAGATTAAAGGCTCTCTGAAAACTTTATTTCCATGATAAACTGTGAGGAAAAATGATGGTAATTATCTTTATATAGCACCTGATGGTCTAATAAGCACTTTTTCAAATAATTCTATGATAAAGGTAAAGAAACTATAATTATCTCCATTTTACAGATGAGAGGAATGAGGCTGAGCGGTTTATAGGACTTGCCCTTGGTCACATAGCTATTAAGTATCTGAGTCAGAATTTAAATCTAGGTCTTTCTCTTTCACACAATGCCTATCAAATAAAATAGGACAGATCAGGCAGACAGATCTGCTGAATTAATATAGCGTAGGTCCTTTTCTAAAACCAATACAGTCTATGGCCTATTCATAGTTTTTTTTTTTTGAAAGCACAGCCATCTTACTACAAAAACCAGGTCAGTTTTTCTTTTTGGTTGCCCAGAACTTCCATCCTCTTGAATAACTATCCCAAAGATGGTAATTTCATCCCCTGTTATTATGTATCTTATTTGTAGACAGTTGTATATACCCAAGACACTTTACAGATTCTAGTCTAGCAGAGGAAGAAATAATTTCTCTATCCAGTGGAAGACAACAGGTGCTAGACAATGTCATACAAAATTGTAGAAGTGTTTAAAGCCACCACTGCCTCTGCTACAAGGAGGACATTTGGGTACACTCAGGATATAGGTTCCTTAATAACACTGCCTTGGAATCATGACCGTTATTTAATGTCTCATCCAAATATCCTCTGGTTCCAAACCATTCCAGATGGACTACTGCCACCTAAGGAAGCAATGCCAATCTGCATTAAGTTGCAACTACCTTAGAAATCCAAGCACAAAACACAGTTCAAGAGATCTGGAGAGAGCACAACTAGAATTAGTCTAGTTGCATATCATGTTACCATCACCACACAAACTGGGCTACAGAGTAGAATTCTTCCAGTGTGCCACCTGCTCCTTCCTACCAAAACAAAATGAAAGATTCTGGAAGACATGTTCTGGAGACTCCATGTCACTTACTGATGTGGTCAATGGACCCAGCGCAGAACTTGCCATAGAACTTCTTGGCACCCAGACCCCTCAGGTCGTGTATGGTAAATGGCCAGAGATGTAGGACGTTGTTGCGGGAGAAGGCATCCCGCTTCTCAATGACCACCACCTTGGCTCCCAGTAAGGACAAGTCAATGGCTGTGCGAAGGCCACAAGGCCCAGCTCCAATGATGAGACACTGAAACATACAGTTACTATTAGGGCAAGGGAAGCACCTCTAGAGATAATCCACATTTGTATAACAGATTCATAAATTCACAACAATTCCCACTCAAAGAACATTTCCCATTTATTTTTCTCCCATTTCTCTTTTCATTCTGAACGTAAATACCAAATAAAAACAGCATTCCCACATACAAAACAGAACAGAGACACAAGATTGTAACTTATACAACTGAATCTTTCTTAAATGCAGGTAGCTTTTTCCTTAATATATAATAACAATAAAAATTAAAATGCAAAAAAAATAAAGTATGTGATAACTTCAACATGTAACTTTTGAAAGTGTCCTACTTGTCATCCCTTCTGTTTACTTTTATGCATTTTAAAAAAGGTTCCAATGGCCATCTTTTTTCTTTTTCTTTTCTTAGGCAACTTACTGGTAGCTCCCTTCGCCTTCCCACCTCTCCCACCCCTAAGTTGCAAAGGGGAAAGGGAGGAGAAAAGAAAGACAAAACTCCTGTACAGACCTTCCACAATTTTCTCTGAAATAATTCCTTTTAAAATTCTTTCAGCTTTGAAGAAATTTGATTGCTTTTAAAAAAAAATGTCCAGGCCTTGAAAATCCTACTAATGGACAAGCTTAAAACAGATAAGGTATTTCTTCTACATAGTTCTGAAGGATCCTCAGAAGGGTAATTTCAAGATCCAAGGACGTTTGAGCTTTTTCCTTCCCTGAACACAATTCTAAATTCAAATCTGAAGGGAACTGTAGTTTTTATAAGTTCTCATTTTTGAAAGCTCCATGAGAAGATTCTTTGGAAAGAGACCAGGTGATTGTCTTAACAGGTATACAAAAGCTGAACAATACAGAGGCATGACAGAAACATAATGTATTTCGACAGAACTTCTTTTAGGTCTATGCTGGTGGATGCTCAATGAACTGAAATTTTACTCAATACCACAAAAATAATTTGAGAAGAATTGTGTGTTAGACTTGCCCAATACATTGCCCAATTGTATTTCACATCCCCATCAATTTTTTCCAAAATGTAACAAAAGCAAGCATGGACTGCTTCAATGAGTACTCACAGTATATGCCAAAGCTGTACTTTTATAAGCAACACATGACATGACTGAGAGGAAGATAAAAATCAATTAAAATCTTGGTCCATATATAGGTCACATCTTCACCATTTGTTACTTTGGATGGCTGAAGCTCCTATGACTCTAGTAACATAAAATGAATATACCTAACAGACGCCTGGCTTTTGAATAAGGTAAATGAGTCTCTTTTATACACCGGGTTGTTGCTGAAATTTATACAAACCTCATTCAGTCTTCCAATACCAATTCTTCTCTGTGGAACCCTTTCCAAACCCTTAAGCCTGTAGACCCATGATGCTGATAGAGTCTAACAACTATTACCTTGGTGTTAGTGCACACTTTTCCCTTTCTGTAGTCTTTGTGGCTTCCCCGTTTATCCAGTTTTGCCCAGAGGGCTTTGGCTTTCCAGTAGTTAAGCTTGGACTTGAGCTTGTGGTAGAAGGAACGATAGTCCTTGGGCTTTAGCTCTAGATAGTCACAAAGCTCTTGGAAAGCTTTCAATGTTCCTTTGCAGGTGCTGGCCTGGACAAATCGATCAAAGAGAATATGAGCTTCGTTTGTCTTCTCATTTCGACTTTCCTCCATGCTTCCACACTCTTGGTAACCCCTGCATAAGGGGAGGTGGGCAACTGTGCTCTCCTGATACCTACATTAATCTAGCAAAACAATAAGAAAAAGAAAGAGTAAACAGACTTGAATTTTATAATGTCTCCTAGGAGGCAGTTCTAGTTTTTAAACAACTACTTTCTTAAAAGTACTTTTTATTTACTTTTGCCTTTTCCTATATTAGTCATTTCTGTATATAATCCCAACTCCTAGACTGACTCTTCCCTTGCAATAAAGAAAAAAAATTAAACACCATCAATCAAAACAGTAACATTCAGCAACTATAGTCATTCACCTTTCCACAGAAAGGAGGAAGGTATGTTTAATTTTTTCTGTTCTTTGTGTCCAAGATTGGTCATTACCAATTGTTCAAAATGCCACTTCATTTCAGCATTTTTAATTTTGTAGTCATTTTACGTATTGTTCTCCTAGTTCTGTTTCCACTACATTTACGAACCAAACTCTGTTCAGCCATTATATCCACTTTGTTTACAATTTTTTTGCTAACATGAAAAGTACTGCTATGAATTTTTATATATCTATATCTATATCTATCTATCTATCTATCTATATACATGGCCAATTCTGATTTTTTGAAAGTGGAATTCTTAAGTCACTAAAGGAAAAGACCAAAGATTTCATAAAGCTATTCTAGTCTGTCTACCAGAACATTCAATAGTGATGATCTCTATGACTAATTTTTCTCTCTCTCCCTCTCCCCATTAAAAAGTAGTATCAGCCATCTGAATCATCCCTACCCCCCCCAATTTCCTTGGCTTCATCTTCTGAAGAGTAGTGTCTCTAATAAGGATGATCAGGGTGGATCTAATAGCACCTGGCTATTAGTGTTGTATTAAAACATTATGTGACATATGCCATCATTAGGGAGAGTTGATATTAGGAAATAAACCAAGTGTTAACAAAATAAGAAAGTTTACCTGTTACTGAAAATGCCCTTAATATGGGAATTGAAAAGTACTGACAATATCACAAAGTGACCCCAACACCTCCTGATTCCTGTCAAAACAATTTGTTACAGATGGCTCACCAATTAACCACAGGTAAAAGGTGTGCCCAGAAAGAGTCTTGGCAAGGTCTTCCTGACTCCCTGTTGGCTCTCTTACACCAGTTAAAAATTTTCTTGACAAGGAAAGGCTTTTGGTAAAATGTGATTGACATTCATATCCAGGTCATATGAATGGACTAGGAGTGGGGAACCTGTAGCTTCTAAACCACAGGTGGCCCTCTAAATCCTCAAGTGTGGCCCTTTGACAGAATCCAAACTTCACAGAATGAATCCCCGTAATAAAAGTATAAACCCCCAATACCTTGGACTTGGTTGTGGGAACAGAAATAGCATAGAACAAGAGCTAGAGACGGAAAAATGCAGTCAGAATAGATGCTGGAGGGGAAGCCTGTGCACCCAGGGGACCGGCAGTAAACCACCTGGCCCAGGAATTCTCCCATTTTGCTGCTGCCACCCCTAAGGCTAAGACAGGAGCTGTTAAAAATGCAAGTCAGGCCCTCCAGAAAGATGGTGGAATGACTGCCAGTTCACTTGCACCATCTCAAAACAAAAGACAGATGGAGGTCAAATAAAACAAAAGAACAAAAAAAAAGGAAAGGGGGAAAAATCACCAAAAAAAAAAATCTGCAGGAAAACTATCAGGAAAAACTGAAGAGAAATGGGGGGGAGGGGGTGTGAGGAAGGAGAAAAGTGTCAGCAAAAATGAATAACTTCTGTGGGTTAAAGAAAATAAGAAGAAATCTCCAGAGGAAAAGATGAAGACATTAATATCAGTTACACCTCAAAAGACAAAAATTTAGACACACTGTGAGAGTCTTAGAACAACAGTAAGTGTTAAAGGAAGATCTGGTGTTAAGATCATTGAGGAAAAACTTTAAAAAGATGAACAGAAAAATTAGATAAAATAGAAAACGCAGGAAATCTGATTGAAGCCATGGATTCTAAGGTGTCAAGAGATTTAGGCAGAACAGAGAAGAATTTAAAGAAATGTTAGAACTGGAAGATGACCTTGGAATCCTACAGACCAAACCAACAAAGCTCAAAGTCTGAGCTCAAGATAATCTGAGAATCTTAGTCTCCCATAAAAATATGAAGAAGTGAAGTACTGAGGAAGTTATATAGGAAAAGTGTTCAGAAGGACTGGGGAAAGAAAGCAGAGGGCAAATCCAGAAGACTGGGCAACTTTAATTATTTCTAAATAAAAAGCTTTTGCAAAAAGAGATGAAGCCAGAATGAGGAGAAAAGATGTTAACTAAGAATAAATATTTTCATGAAACATCTCTGAGAGACTATTTAAAATCTTCAGGATTCTATTCAGGAATCCATGAGTTTAAGAGTCATTTCCCTACAGATAAGCTGTCAGCAGTGCCCAACAAAATAATTCTTTTTAAATTTTTTCCAATTTATTAATTTTTTAGTTTTCAACATTCACTTCCATAAGTTTTAAATTTTCTCCACCTCCCCAAGATGACATGCAATCTGACAGGGGCTCTACACATTCGTTCCTATTCAACACATTTTAACATTAGTCATATTGCATATAAGAATTATAAAGAAGTAGAGAAACCATGAGAAAGAAAAAAACAATAGAAAATAGCCTGCTTCACTCTGCATTCCAACTCCATAGTTCTTTCTCTGGATCTGTATGGCATTTTCCGTCACGAGTATGTTGAAATGCTTTTAGGTCCTTGTATTGCTAAGAAGGGCTAACTAAGTCTGTCAAAACCTGTCATCCCACACTGTGGCTGTTTCTGTGAATGATGTTCACTTCATTCAGCATCAGTTCATAAAAGTCTTTTCAGGATTTTCTGAAGTCTACCTGTTCATCATTTCTTACACCACAATATCAATAAATAGTTCTTAAAGGAAATTAAAACTATTAACAACTACTATAAAAGTGCGAATAGTCAGAGAAAATAACAGCTAATAATATCTAATAATCATAGAAAAATAAATTAAAACAACTCTTAAGGAATCCATCAAACTGGCAAAAAAGGTAAAATATGGAAACATTTTCATATTTGGGGGGATGAAGGAAAACAAGTGCATTAATTCATTGCTGCAAAAACTATTTTGGAAAACAAGTACAAGAAAAGTTACAAAACTCTTCATACCCTTTGCTCCTGTAATTCCACAGCAGGTGTTTATACTTCCAACAAAATTTTTACTGACAAAGAAAGACCTAGTTGCATGAATATCTTCATAGTAACACTATTTGTAATAACAAAAAAACTGGAGGAAAAAATACAGCCCAGTGATGAGGAATGGCTGAATAAATGATGGCATAAAAATACAATGGAATATTACTGCCTCATAGGGAATGATTAATAAAAACAAATCAGAAAAATATGGGAAATAAACCCTAAAAATGTTTTTTTAAAAGAGTCATCAGTTCAGATTTTCATAGTGTTGCTATACTTAATCATACTTGTAAACAACCTTCATGTTTAACAGGGAATGGCTAAAAAATTGTGGTATACTAATGTAATACTGTGATATAATTAAGACCAACAAGGACAAGGAAAACAAAGAAATCTAGAAAACCCATTATGAAATAATGGACCAGAGAATGGAGTACACACTAATTGGGAAGCTATAAAAGGAAAAATGATTAAGAACTGGACAAAGAATCCTGATAAGGACTTAGGAATAACTGAAAAATTATGATCATATATGCAGTGCTTATAAATAATTATTAAACAAGTTTCGTTGGTTATATTAGCGTTCAATGTTTGGATGAAGAATCTGAAATCCTGGGAGTTAAAGCGATTTTCCCCAAATTATAAAAGGTAATCATTAGGAGGATTTGAATCCTCTGCCTCCAGGAACAGTGCTCTTTGTACTGTATCGTAACCACAAAGACAAATTTAAACAATAAAACTCAGATTTTAAAAACAATGTATAGTACTAACTTTATCAAGTATGCATTTTTAAAAAGCATTAAAAAAAAGACACCATGGAACTGTAGGTTGAATGTACTATCTTTTATGTTGTTTACCTGTTTCCAGAAAGTATAAATTCTAATAGGTTCAGCTGGGAGTACAATTTGTAATATGTGCCAAAACACTAATACATCTACCAACAGTGGAATGGTAGCATAAGTTCCTGGACCAACCTTGAGTCAGACCCGGAGTACAGCATAGGACAGAATCTTGATGTGGAGACAACCAAAAGAGACTTTGACTGATAACTATGAATTATATGGACTATAAAGATTCAGGGAGTGGGGATGGGAGTAAACTTTCTAATGACTTCTAATGACTTTCTAACGGATTCCTTCTTAAAGGGTAGTTTTACCTCCTCAGAATGGTACCATCATTTAGGTCCCTGGAGGTGGGACCAAGGGTTTGCTGGTAAATGCTTAACAACTGGCTCTCCAAAAAACCAAATGTATACAACCCACACTTTTAAGTTTAACCTGCATGATTAACATTTTCATCATCAATTTCTTAAGTTTAGACAATCGACAAAACATTAAATCAAGGTCTTGGCCAATTTCTGATGTGTAAATGCTCACAATGAAAATTGAACAATTGGCTAATGCTGACTAAAGATGACTCCAGGACATCCCTAGAGAGAGAGAGACTCACTGACAAGATGGGTTGCTTGCCTTCCCAGTGATTCCAGATACTTTCCCCTTGAAGGGTAACCTCAATTCTAGGGAAGTACTATAAGTCTGGAGAACGCTATTGGTCTCTGGACAAAGTGAAACCCGTCAGAAAAAAATGGAGAGTAATCATGGTTGTTTATCGATTTAAATATGAATCTCAATTTTTCATTTGATTAAATAAAACCTGTCCAATATTTAGTGTACACGGCCTGAGTGCTTATATAGGAAATTAAAATCTTTTCTTTACTGTTGTAGAAAAATAGTATGATTCTTGAGGGGAGGCTCCCAGCTTAAATAAATTTGGTTTGCCTAACCAGGAACTTTGGTCAAAGTCCATGGATTACAAATATATGACATATATTATGTTTATTGGATTGTTATGGACATACACACACCAAGAAGGCCAATGACAGATGTAAAGACCCCACATACAAAAAATATTAATAGCAGCACTTCCTATAGTAGTAAAAAATTTGAAAAAAAAAAGTATATCCCTCACTTGAGGAAACGGCTGAACAAACTTGTATATAAATAGGAGGTATTCAGAGAAAAGGTGAAAAACTTGTATTCAGACTATATACATATATATATATATATATATACACATATACATATACACACTCTAAAGTGCCTTTTATTTTAAAATCTATGAACCTACATCTTATATGAACTGATATGAAGTGAAGAAAAAGCAGGACCAAGGGAATATTCCAAATTAAAGCTGCTAAAATTAAAGAAAAAACTTCTTTTGAGATCACCTATATTTTTCTAACATATTCCTTTCCATTAACCAGAGAATTATCCGTCCATAACAAAAAATTAAAAAGATGTAAAGTTCAGCAAACTAATGTCAAAAAATCTGACATTATATGCAGTTTTCCATCCTCACAGCCTCTTAGGTCAAAAAAGGAAGAGAAGAGGCACTTTCTCCTGTCTCTTCTTTGGAGCTAAGCTTAGTCTGTCTAATTTTGCTGTAGTTCTGACTATCCTGTTCTTTTCATTTACGTTGTTACATTATAGTTGTCACCTATCTTGGGTTTTTCCCCCCCTCACTTTATATTGGTTCATCCATCTTCCTAGGTTTCTCTGTATTCATCACACTTGTCATATCTTACAGCAGGGTAATATTCCTCTACATTTATATAGCACACCCTATTTAGTCATTCCCCCAAACAACAGGAATCTGCTTTGTTTCCAATTCTTTGCTACTACAAAAGGTGGCTCTATAAAATATTGTGGTGTAGGTTATATCTAATATGTAAAATATTGTGGTGTGGGGACCTTTCTTTTTGTCGTTGACCTGGGGGTATATGTCTAACAGTAGAATCCCTGGGTGACTCAACTTTTTTTTTAAACACAATGGCCCATATTGGTTCCAGAGGACCTAACTTTCTCTTTGTAATAAGGGAAGTAGAAATACTTCTGGCACAGTTGCATATGGTGGTTTCCTATTTTTACAGAAGATGAAAACTCCTTGAACACATGGTTTGGGGGCTATTGGGAAACGGAGACTGTTCCAAAAGGGGATCTATGTTGAAGGAGATTGCTAGTCAAGGAGGTTTAAGTAGGTTACTCTTGAGGTAACTTCTACTTCTGAGATCTGGTGACAACATTTTGTTTCAAAGAGTATATGCTAAATTTAAGGGAAAATATAGAGGAAGGGACACTTGCCTCATCTATTAGGTCAAATATGTATAGTATTAATTACCTAATGAGACTAACTGTGGTGTCAAAGAAGTCATAGGATAGGTACCAAGGAAGGAAACGGAACCTTTTACTTATTCTTCCCCCTAAAAGGAACACAGTGAATATTGTAGAAATAGGAGATCTAGGGCAAAATCCCATAGATCTATGGGAAAGTCAAGCAACCTCTCTGTGTCATAAAATTTCCATCTGTGAATGCTATGCTTAAGAAGCGCTAATGTGTCCCTGCTGCCTCTAGGATAAGTACTCTTTCTGTTTGGCAATGCAATGCCCTTCAAAGCTTGATTCTAGCCTACCTTTCCAGGCACAGCATACATTTCCCCCTTTTATATACTGTGTTTCATCTAAACTGGACCTAGCTCTGTCTTCTATGAGAGTCCTTCCCAAACCTTCTTAATCTCAGTGCCTTTCTTCTGAAATTATTTCCACATAATATGTGTGTGTGATATGTGCCTAGCTTGAACACAGCTATTTGCATATTTGTTTCCACCATAAGTCTGTGAAGTCCTGGAGAGTAGAATCTGCTTCCCTCACCCGTCTTTGTATCCTTAGTGCTTGGCATGGTACGTGGTACACAGCAGGTACTTAATAAATGTTTTTAATTGACCATTTTAGTACTTTAGTGGCTCTTTGACATACACTGATGGGGGTCTTCCCTCCAATAGTGCAGATTTCAACTTATCCACATCTTCTCATTTTGTGCCTTAAGTCCTTTATGGGAAGTCTGTCTAATGTGCTGTTAGGGGCTTTCCTCTAGGCTTGTTAACAGTATTTGGGTATTAATTATTGGCTGCCCTATCTGAAATTTGAGATAAGTAAGTGGTACAGTGGAGAGAGTGATAGGCCTGGAGTCAGGAAGACTCATCTTCCTGGGTTCAAATCTGGTCTGAGACATTTACTAGCTGTGTGAACCTAAGAATGGTCACTTAACCCTGTTTGCCTCAGTTTCCTCATCTGTAAAATAAGCTAGAAAAGGAAATGGCAAACCACTCCAGTATCTCTGCCAAGAAAACCCCAAATAGAGTCACCAAGAATCGGAAACAAATGAAAACGGCTGAACAACATCTTTGAAATTGGGATCACAGTGGGAGTTGAACCTATGTCACACAGCTATAATGTTAGGGTTAAAACTCCTTATGAGGAAATTATCATATTCAAAGAACTGCCATTTTCTCCGTATATCTCAATCTAAAGAGCAGTCCTACTATTTATATGTACCCACAATGTTGCTAGTATCTTAAATTTTTTATCTGACATACCTATTTGCTCTCCAGACTCAAATCATGTGGTACTTATTGAACAATCAACCCTTCATGCCTCTAGTTACTTACCCTGAAAAACTAATAAAGTCTGTTCTTTCCAAACCCAATGTGAACCAGATGACAAGATAGGGTTACTCCTTGGAAGTACCCTTGCTGCTTCCCCACTGCCCCTTTGTTCAAAGTGGCAAAAGTTTACAAAATCCAAAAAGAACCTAAGTTTTTATTATAAGTCAAAGCTTTCTTTAAAACAGTTGAAGATGAGTGGTATAAGGGAGAGGAAAAGCCTAGGGGGCATGTGTTCAAGAACTCAAAGACAAAGGGGTGAAGGAGGTGAAAGAGGGGCTGAAAAAGGAGAAGAAACACAGTTTCCAGTGAGTCAGAGACTTGCTTTACCCTGTGAGGTATTTGTGGGGATTTCCAAGGCTTGATTTGCTTCTGGCAACCATACAAAGACTGCAACTACACATATTCAGCCTGTTTTCTTGACTGACTCTAGTAGAAGATAAATGTTTGGAGAATACCTGGTCTTATCTGGTTTTGTCTTTTATCAAAGAAGAAAATGGTTTTTCTTTGTTCCTAAACAGCAATCCTTTCCCTCTTGGTGCCAAGAAGATTCATGATACTATTCAATTCCTGCGAAAACCAATACGCTAAAAATTCTATAAGTTACATTTTTTAAAAAACTGTTTGGGGGGGGGGTAGTTAAGTACAAGAAAAGCAGAAATTACGTCAGAAGTAGGTGAAGAGAATTTATCACTCTTCTGCTTTGTTTTCAGGTTCACAAATCCAATTTAAACATTACCATTCACACTTCTTCCAGCATCTCTATAGCTTACAAATGAGCATGAGAATATTTTCAAATGAGATTCTGACTATCATCATACTTAGAACCCATTAAGATTCATCCTATATTAGGAAACAGCTTAAAATTTGGACTTTCAGTCAACTGGCTAATAGTGAATCAATCAATACTAATCATCTTTGTGATTATTTTACAATAGTTCTTCCAATGAAATATTCTCAGTTTCTAACAGGAAGTCACTTTTGATGAAACCTTTTAAGGTGATCAACATATACCTCTGGCAGCTGATGTTTCTGACATGATCAGTACAGACAAAAGGTACCCTATCATTTTCCAAATAACTTTTTTTTGCTACATAAGTTGTCCAATTAACTCCTAGACAACAAGATTTGAGGTAGTTAATTCAGTTAGAAATCTACAGTCACTTCCAAAACATTTGCTGATTAGCTTTCAAACTAAATTTTTGTTATTTTAAAAAATATATATTATTGATGATCATTTTTATTTGCTTGTTAATACTACAGAGCTGAAATTGTTCATAGAGATAATTTAGTCTAAGGCTTCTTAAACTTTTCCCACTTGCAAAGCCCTTTCAGTGCTTCTTAAGTTCAACCCTCTCAGAATTCTATCACTGAGGAAAGAAAAAATGACTTTCCTAAGATCTCAACTTAGTGGCTGAGCCACGAGTTATAATATAGGTCTTCTGACACCTAGTTCAGGACATTAAACATGGTGTCTCATGCACTTTTTTTTACAATGTTTTCTTATAGGCTAAAAAAGCCAGGATAATTTTCTTTTCACTTGGCTTCATAGGTATTGTATTATACCTATTTTAATAATTTTATTTTTTCTAAACTTTAGAAATAAAATAAGCATTTCCATAACACAGAAGAATAGGGAAAAAAAAGATGATTGTACACGAAACTGCAAATCGATTATGTGTACATCTTGGTATTCTTTTTAAATATATAAAAGTTATCATGTAACTTTTTTTCTCTCTCCCACCCCATCTGCTGCCCTGCACAGACAGCGGAATACTTATATTACTATCCTGCTCAGGCATTATTGGGGCCCCATTGGTCCAATAATCCCCAATAAATTTCAAGCACAGCTCCTAGAGAGCAGTCAAATATCTGCTTCCAAATGACATACTAAGCACACAGTGAAAGAGATTAAGACCTGCAGGTCACTAGTGACAAGAGATAAAGAGGTAGGATGGTTCCTAGAACAATGTGACAGCCACCAAGTGTAAAACTACACAAGATTAATTCTCCTGGGCTGCCTCACATTTCCTACTTTGCAAGCCAAACGACTGCAGAAGAAAGACTTCAGAAGTGCTGGAGTGTCTAACTGGCAAGCCAAAGCACATTTAGATCTAGAAACTTACTACAGTAGTGGTGAGGTGGTACTTTGTGTGAAAAATACCTAGGAGTTTTAGTGCACTGCTAAGCCCAATCAATACTGAGAATATGTCAGCCTTCTTCTCCCTACCCACCAAGATAGACTACATCACGAGAAGTAAAACACCCCTGTTCTCTGCCCTGATCAGACTACACGTGGAATACTGTGTTCCATTATAGAAATCACATTTTAGGAAAGGCACTAATAAACAAAAAGCATTCAAAGAAAGGCAAACAAAAAACAATTGAAAACAAAATTATCAAGGACGATAATATGATGATGATGGCTGATATTCATATTGCATTTTAAGTTTTGCAAAGTGCTTTACAGCAGTTATCTAACTGGCGCCTCAACAGTCTTGTGAGCTATGAATTACAGGTATTATCTTTCTTATCTTACATTTAAGGAAGGTGAAGCTCAGAAAAGTGACTTGCCATGGTCTCATTAAAGGCTGGATTTGAATTTCAGCGTTTCTAACTCCAAGTCCAGTATTCTATGCGTCCTACTATGTTACCTTGAAATGATGGCCTCTGGGTGGGTGGAAGAAACAGAGTTTTTATCCAGGAGATTTAGAGGTGACATGACTACTTCCAACTATGTGAAAGACTGTAAGTTTAAGGACTACACTTGTTCTGTTTAGTCCAAGAGCTTAGCAATAATGGGTAGAAGCTGCAAAGACCAGATTAAGATCTAATGTACAGAAAAAACTTCCAATTAGGATGATCCCAAAACGGAACTGACTACAATTGGATCTATTAGTTGCCCTGTCCTCACCCCTCCATACCCTTACTCAAAGTCTTCAAGCAAAGGCTGGATGATCAATTATTGGGTATGTTGTAGAGGGGATTCCAGTTTGGGGATCTGATTCAGGCCTGAGATCCTTTTCAACTTGAGATATTCTATGATTCTGCTATTAGCCAGCTTTGTTAAGCTATGACTTTCCCTCTTAACTATGTGTCTTGTTTTGCACACGAGTTGAACTCAAATCATTAGTTACCACACCAGGGAAAAGAAAGCTGTGTCATTCCATTCCCATTTTATGATAGGTAATAGGTAATCCATTTGTTTCTACAGATAAAAAACCCAAATACTACTTTTTATTATGGTCATTCTCTGAGTCTTCTTGCCTAGCTGACCCTAAACCACCCTATAAAAATTATGCATTTTTTACACAGGACCTTAGAGACATTGAAATTTGCAGATGAAGAGTCAGAAATCCTGGAAATGCAAGAATCCTGGTATAGGATTGGGGAGTGGAAGGTTAAGGAAGAGAAGCCAGAGAAGGAAAGAGGATTCAGTTATGCCAGCTTTCAAGGAGATCTATACAAGCACCTGGTATTTCTGCCAGGAGACAACATCCTGCATGTTTTGTCTTGTGGCAGCTGACTGCTGACTCAGAAGCCTTGAACATTTCTTGACTGGTGCAAAGAATTGCTAGAGAGACACATAAAGAGTACAAAGTACATGCAGGAACAGAGTTTATGTTTCTATTTACAATAATTATGTCACTGATTCATGCTGGTACACTCACTCTCTAGTTCCTAGGCAATTCCTAGGAAATTATGTCGAAAATTAAAATGCACATACACGCTTCCCAAAACAACATACATATACAACACACATATATTTAGTCCAAACAGAATTTGACTATACAGAACCAGAGTCAATAAATTTAAGAGGTATTTCCTCCCTGGCCACTGTACCATTAATATTCAGAGCTATTTAAATACTAACAGATGTGCAATTCTCAGGATCTATGCAAAACTAAGACTCTCTAAGGAGCTTATGAAATGTTCTTCCCCACACCTCAATCAGTCAGGGATATAACTGGTCTAAACAGATTTCAGAGTTGGAAAGGATGCTCAGAAACATAACGGGAAGGAACTTAGAGGATGTCTTCAGAGAATTCTGATTTCTTTATACTTTGGGGTGGAAAGCTGGAATATCCATACTGCCTTGAATTCTCACAGCTCCCTGCTTTGGTTACTGTTATTTACAAATGTAGACACCAAGGACTTGTGAGGGTGAGATGAAAACCAAACCAAACCAAAAAGTAATGAACACTGTGTAAAAGTGAAGCAACTGGAGATCACCTTTTCTCTTTGCTTTCTAGCTTGTCTTATCCTACCCGATATTTTACTATTGGAGATTCTTATCATTTCCTGTAATTTTGTAATAGCTTCTAATTATCTCTCCAGCCAATTTGAAATACAAGTCTAACTTTTTTCATCCATGAGGAAATTTAACCAAATTCAGTAAACATTTATTAAGTAGCTAATACTGCAAAGCACAAAGGATACAAAGACAAAAATGACTTCTATGCCCTTAATGTGTTTACGTTCTCCTAAGGGAAGCATTAATTAAACAGATAAGCAAATCTAAGATAATTTGAGGAAGGAGAGACATCCAACAGCTAGAGGGAACAGGAAAATTTTCCTGCAGTAATGTCACATGAATTGAGCCTTGAAGGAAGACATGAGGAAGAGAGTAGGAAGTACATTCTATTCATGGAGGCAGGAGATAGTACAAGTAGACCAGTTTGTCTGGAACTGAAAGGTTTCCTCTCAACTCCTCCTGCTCCCAAATTATGAAGTTTGTATTTGAAGCCATTGAGAATAGAATGATATGATAAAGATGAATGATACAGTCAGACTCACGTTTTAGAAAGATCATTTTGGCAGCTAAGTGAATATAGATTAGAGAACTGAGAAACCAATTAGAAAAGTATTGTAACAGTCCAGGTGAAAGGTCTTCATGTTTAGGGTACATGAGAATCAAGAAAGGATAGATGCAAGAGATGCTGTAGAAAAAAAAACTGACAAGACTTGGTCACTGATTCGATATGGGAAAGGGCAGAGGAAAGAAGACAAAAGGAATAAGGAGTCAATGATGACTGTGGTTACAAATGAAAGATCATGGTGCCTTCAAGAGATACAGAAGATCTAAAGGAGGGGTAGATACAGAAGACAGGACCTTAGGGATAAGCATGATGTCCAAACAAAGGACACTGAGAAGAATTAGCAAGGGAAGAAGATTATCATCAAAGGGTGATTTCACAAAAGCTAAGGAAGGGGAGAATATCCAGGAGGTGAGCCAGTGTCAAAAGATGCAGAGAGAATAAGAAATGAAAATTGCAAGAAATCATTGATGATCCTGAAAAGAACAGTTTCAGTGAGAGTGGTGGAGATATACAAAGGGGTTGAGAAGATAAGGAAGTAGAGGCACAAGTGTAGACAATTTTTACCTAAGAATCTGACTGTAAAAGGGAGGAGAGACATAGCATGATAGAGATGGTAGGCTCAAGCAAAGCTTTTGTTTCATTTAAGGAGAAGTGGCAATGTCTGTAGGTTAATGAGGAAGGAGAGAATGGATAACATAAGAATGATGATTAAAGAGAGAGGATGGTTCAAAGGGCACTCTCCTTCAGGAGATCAAGTACAGAAATAGCTCCTCGCCTTGACTAGCTACTTCTACATCAACAGAGTACAGCTGGGGAAAGAATGGGAGATCAAGAAGAGGGGTTTTGAGATTAATAGGGAGAAAAGGGTGCTCAGGACAAATGGTTTCTATTTTCACAGTGCAATGAGAGAATGATCCTCTAAAAGAAGGAAAGAAGGAATAGTATAGGATATCTGATAAAAAACAGAAGGTTTGGAAAAAGCTGATGTGAAGAGCACAACCCAGAGTCAATTAGGGAAAAAGATTATCTATACAGTAGTGAGGACCCAGTTGAAGTTAGGTAAAATGTATAGGACACATTAGCAAACAAGGAAAAAAGAACAAACAAAACCCCCAAAAGGTGCAAAAATGCAAGCACACTAATGCACATTTGATGAAGCTGTGAATTGGTCCTGTTAGTCTAGAAGACAATATGGATTAGGGGACGCTTGTTATAGGAATTCCACACCTTTTATTAATATCTAATGTCTAATGAGGCACTGGGTCTACAGGGTCATGATGCCCTCTGGCTCTAAAAAGTATATATATGTGTGTGTGTGTGTGTGTGTGTGTGTGTACTCTGAGGTGAGGGGTGAGGTTTTGCTTTGGGGTTTACTCTTTGGAAGAAGGTTTGTGAGCCAGATTAGACGCTGGGTAGCCATTAAGGAGCCCCTGGCTTTGAAAACCCAAGATGTTGGTGCTTCTCTCTCTGGTTACTATGTATATATGTAATGGTCAGACAGGATTTGTCTGTTGATCTGTGATGTATGTATTGCTTATGGTCAGACAGTATAAGCCCTGTCTGTTGGTCTTTATTTTCCCCTTGTATTTTCTCTGTTGATGTATATGATTAAAGAAGATTGTTGACCCCTCAAAAGTTCTTTTCCTTTTGGAAAAGCAGATCTAAGAATATATGCTAGCAGGCCATCCTGGATGTGTCAGGGTGCTTGCTGCTACAGGTGGTCCTAAGTCCAGGCAAAGTCCCTTAGGCTGTGAAATATTTAGGGGCAAAATACTCAGTTCAGAGCTGTCCACCCAGTAATCACTTAACTATAATACCCATACACAGAAATCATAATGAAAATATTAAAAAATATACACTAACTTTTGTGCTTTTTACTGATCAAGTGATTAATTGCTAGTTTGCATAAAAAAACCAAAATCAGGTATCATTTTATTAGCCAAAACTGTGTTTCCGTCCTGTTCCTCCCAATCCTTCCCCAATCCCCCCACCACTTTTCCTTCATATAATGTGCAAGGTTTTAAACCATTTTTGACAGTCTGGTGGGACTTATGGATGTCTTCTCAGAATGAGAGTGAAGCCTATAGCCACAGCTGAAGTAAATGCTATATTTCAACTAGTGATTAGTAAAATGTAATTATAATTTTTCTCCCACCCAAGTTCAATGACCCCATGAAATCTCTGGAGTCTATGGCAACCAAGGTAAGAATCCCTCTTCGAGGATGTGGTGGTGAAGACTGACAAGATTAACCAAAACCAAAAAAATAAGGTCTGTGTTAATGCTGTTCAAATATATTCTTCTTAAAACAACATAAGCGGGGGAAACAAGATCTGAAAAGATCTGTTTGTAAGAATACTGCTTGGGAGAGAATCACCTGAATGCAATAGTAAAGAACAAGTAAGGCATCCCAGTGCTAGAAACAGTTGCTTCAGATAGCAAAGAGCAGAGGTTTCCATTAAGTAGCCACATAGTGGCCACAACATAATGGGGGGGGGGGGGTGAGGAGGGGGAAGAGAGGACGGTATGAAGGGAGAGGGAGTGTTTCTATCTGAACCAGCCCTTTCAGGCATACAGGAAAGATCTGTCTACTGCCAAACAAAAGCAATGCTCACTTCACTTACCCGTCTGCATTCTTCCTTGGAGGCCAGTACCTTAGCCTTCAGCCACTGCAGACTCAGAAATCAGCTGATCTAACTTCTTAGAAATGGGAGAGAGGAGAGCAAAGCACCATGACAAGGCTGAAGCTTGTCAGAAGCTATCTGTCAAGGATGGAAGCCATCAGTCAAGAAGAAACTGGGAACCCTGTTTGTTCTTCCTTTCTCAGATAATAAAATTTCCAGGTGATTCAGACACCCAGGAAGGCCCTTATCAGAGAAAATACACTCTGCATGAGTGATTTTTACTCATCACTAAACAGTGCTGTTAATGTTAGGATAGCTAAGTGAAGAATCTGGACAAATGATGCCTAATCCTTTATAGTTACCTGGCTACCCAAGCTCAATCAAAATTGATAAGATTAAATTAAAGCCCTGCCTGTCAAACGTCCAACCACACTACCCCATCTCTTGCTTGGACATTAATGCTCTTTCCTCCTTCATGACCTCTGAAGACTTAAAGAACAGGCTGGGGCTTGGAGGATATTAATTATGTTGACGATGATTGTATAATAGCTCAGTGAAAGGCAACAGACCATAAAAATGCCCAGCATCTTAATTATCTCCTTTCTCAAGTGCAGAACCCATAACACCAGAGGGGAAATCAGACCATCTCATCTGCATCATACAGGCAGACAGCAGACTAGTATGGAAAGAATTCAGGATGTCTCCACTTTCCAGCAAGTGCTTCTATCATATACATGTGTTCCAAAGGCAAGCTTCATGGCAGTCTTGTCAAAGACAATTGGCTTCTACATCCAAGTATCATCCTTTAAGCCCAAGACACTTATAATGGGAATCCTGAGCTGCTGCCATACAAAAGAAGACCTCACTCCAGAATCTAAAGCTGCAGTTCTCAAACTCTTTTGTCTCATGAGGTCCATAAAGTCAAAAACTATTGTTTTAATACTATTTTAAGATATTTTCATTTCTAATATGGAAGCTATAACCCAAATTAACAAAAATTATCTGAAGATCCTCAAAGAACTTTGCTTATGTGAGTTATAGCTATCTATACTTATTATATTAGAAAATAAAATATTTTAGTTGAAAAAATAGTTTTGACCTCAAATGATCTTGGGGATCCTCAGGGGTTCCCAAACTACACTTTAAGAACCAGTGATCTAAAATAATTACCCCTTTAATATCCACTAGTCCAAGGGCCTTTACTTAAAATAAACCTGGCCCAGATTCATGCATGACCTCTACATTCTAATGGGATGAAGAAGGCTAGAGTTAAAGGCCCACCTAGAAAATGCATAGTTTTGACTCTCCAGGTAGTCTTACATTATCTCTCACCCCCCTCCCGCCACACACACAAAAGAGAAGAGGGTAGGAACTTAGATGATCTGTGCAACATGATGCTATACTAACTACAGTATTCCAGCCTAATCCCCAGGGAGAAAATGGAAGGTCAATGAAATGTCAAATTCTAACCTCCTTTTGAAACTTGAATGAGAAAGTCATTAAGCTATCCTAAGCCAGAGCTTTTCAAAGAGGCAGTTTTTCTCCATTTACAATAGGAAGGACCAAAGGATGCCAGAGGGCTATGGTATATATCACTAATCACTCTCTTATGATAAGGGAGTACAGAGATTATGTGGTGTGGGGCAGAGAAGTAGGGAGAGACAGATTAGCTAGTTCTTAGAAAAACAGGGTTCTAACTGGTACGTGAAACGGGACTGGGTCAATTTGTCAACCATGAAATTTGGAGGGGACACCTTCCGTTATAAGTTCACGTAAGCCATAATTTCGACTATTAAAATTATGAAGAAATGGGGAGGAGTTTTTTGTTTGTCTTTCAGGGAGCACACATCCAAGGTTGAATATCTCTCTGGAATGGAATCTCTGGACTGTAGTTGTGCTTTCCAACTGAGTTCCACAATGATGAGTGTCTTCACCTCAATACAGACTCAGCTTACAGTCATTCGAATCCATGAGAAAGCAAATGCTTCTAAGAAGGACTGAGAAAAAGATGTGAAGGGAAAGGAAAATGTACTCTCACATGATGCTATCATGAAACTAACACAGGATAAGCAAAAGTTATAGGTCAATGGACTTGACTTTTGATTTCTGGGAAAATTCTTGAAAGAATCATTAAAGGGATGGCTGAATAAAAGGAAAGTGACAACTACAAAAAGTCAAGACGAAGTCATGACAGATCAATCTCTTTTTTGATAAGATTACTAAACTGGGAGATAAAGGTGTACAACTATACTTCATTTACCTTGATTTTAGCAAAGCTTTTGATCAAGTGTCAAAAATGATCGTTATTAAGATATAACACCATCAGATGGATTCACAAGAGGTTGGATAGAGGGATTCAAAAGAAGTTGTTAATCCTTCAGAGTCGAAATGACAGGAAGACTCCAGTGGAATAGCCAAGGAATCTGTGCTGTTGAAGTTTTTATTAGTGACTTGGATAAAGGCATTCTTGGTGGCATACTTCCACTATTCTAACAGTCTGAACAGTTTTTCTGTTTCTCTTTCCTTCCTATCTAAGAGAAGGTATCACCATCTGCTTTGCTGCTGCACCCCTAGGATGCTGGACCTATCCAACTGACTTGCACCTGCAACTTTCTATATGTGTTGTCTCTCCATTAAAATAGGAGTTCCTTGATAGCAGGGACTATTTTATTTTTCTATTTGTATCACTAGCACTTAGAACAATACTTTTACTTAGTAAACTGTTAATAGAAGGTGGCTAAGTAGCATAGTGGGCAGCTAGATGGCTCAGTGGATAGAGCTGGGCCTGGAGTTAGGAAGATCTTAGTTCAAATCTGGCTTCAGAAACTTACTACCTGTGTGACCCTGGGCAAGTCATTTAACCTGTTTGCCTTAATCTAGTAGAGAAGGAGATGGTAATCCACTCCAGCATCTTTTCCAAGAAAGCCCAGTGGAATGCTATGGTCCATGCTATGGTCAGACGTAACTGAACAACCAATAAGTACCACAGTAAAGATAGTCGGGCAGCTGGGTGGTGCAGTGAATAAAGCACCAGTGCAGGAGCCAGGAGGACCTGGGTTCAAGTCACTTAACCCCAATTACCTCATCCTGGGTCATCTCCACTCATCCTGATGAATATCTGGTCACTGGATTCAGATGGCTCTGGAGGAGAAGTGAGGCTGGTGACCTGCACAGCCCTCCCTCACTCAAAACAAAGTCAAGTGCAAGTCATGTCATTATTTCTCTGATGACACGGTCTTCAGCAACGAAGGATGAATACACACACAGTAAAGAGAGTGCTGGGCCTAGAGTCAAAAATTCTCAAGTTCAAATCTAATCTCATATATTTACTAGCTGTGTGAGCTGTGTGACCTTAGGCAAGTCATTTAGCCTGTTTGCCTGAGTTTTCATATCTGTAAAATGAGGAATAACAGCACCTACCTCCAAGGACTATTTTAAGGACAAATGATATAATAATTGTAAAGTGCTTTGCAAACCTTAAAACACTAAAAAGATACTATTATTAGTATTAAAAACTGTTACATTAGTATTCGCTAGTACTACAATATATTGTCAATTAGTATTAGCTAGTATTATAATATTAATTTTAAAAAATGCTTTATTCATTCCTTTCTTCCTTACAGCATCCAAAATAATCTTCCTAACACTTAAGACCAACCATGTCACTCTGCTGCTCAAACACAATGGCCTCCTACTGCCTCACAGATAAAGGCACAGTCTTCTTAGCATGGCATTTCAAGTCCCTTAAATCCAGCTACACCCTACCTTTCCAGACATTTCATACTGTTTTCCAAAATAGGCTAATAGCTGTTCGCCAAACTCAACATGTTCAACATATCACCTCCCACCTCTGTGCATCTGAACAAACCATGCCCCAAAACTGAAGTAGCTCTCTCATCTCTACCTTGCAGATTCCCTATTTTCCCTCAAGGCTAAACTCAGGTCCCACCCCTCCTTTGGGAAACCTTCTCTTATGCCTCCAGTAAATACGGTCTTCCTCCTCAAATTACCTTGTATCTTCTTACCTTTATGCATGTACTCCCTGTCCTAGCAGCATATACATAAAGGACTATCATTTTTGCCTTCGCATTTCTGGGACTGAAGAACAATGAACTTTAAGTATAGTAGGCTTGTAGAAATGTTTGTAAAGCTGTATCTATGAGTGCTAATTAACTTCAAATGCTTGCCTGGAATCCCAACTATAGTTCCTCGCCAATGAAGGTGCCCCGTCTCTGCTTTAATATTTCCAGAGGCTGTGACTTCATGAGAGAGCAAAGCAACCAACTCCATTTTGGGCCCATTCTAATTGTCAGAAACTTCTTTTATCAAGTGAATCTAAGTATAATCACCCACAACTCCCCTCTTCAACTTTTAACCATCAGGTCTAGTTCTGTCCTGTGGAGCAATACAGAAGAAATATATCTCTCATAATATTGCTTTAATGACGTGGAGATATTTTCTGTTGTTCCCTCATCCACACCCTAGATCACTCCTTAAGTTAGGACGTAAAAGATAGCAAGAGGAAGGTGAAAAGGATAGTACAGTATAGACAACTCAAATTATTACTTAAATCACAGCATTCCACCTACTCTCTCATTACATTTTGTCCTCAAAATTGCAGACAAGAAGTCAAACTAAAAGTTTTGAGTTTCACCACTTGTTCCTACATATCCTCTAACATGGCTTTAAAGGAGTAATAAGATGGCCAAGCAAGTAGAGGACCCCAGAAACTCAAATAATTCACCTCTGAATCGAAAGGAACTAGATCTATCTTTCCTCTCCTCTCCCTCTTCCAGTCAAAGAAAGAAACTTCTTTCAGTAAAAAATTTAAGGCTTTGAGCAAAGCAGATGAAGCTACATATGATCTAGCATGTCTGCTACACCCATTTACCAAATAAGAGAATTACATTGTGACTACAGCCTGATCACAGTCCAGGACATGGGACGCATCACATGGAGATTTTCCGGCTTCTCCCCTAATCCCACCAAAGAAGGAGAAGATGACAAGTTAAATGCCTACTATTACTGCTACTAAGTGTAAGTCTACAAGATCTCACAAGGAACAAATAGCATAATCATAGCCCTTAGAGTTTATAATCTAATTAGTTTTAAGGGGTTGATGTCCCGGGATGAGAAGTAAATTCGTGTCCATAAACTGCTTCTGTCATTCATAGATAGGGATGTCAGCGTCACATACAGCACCACAAAACTATCCTGTACAAATGAAGCAAAAAAAAACCAACTGAGGACAGCACTTTACACTTAAATCTAGCTGTCTTGAGAATAGTACACCCCTAACCACCCTCTCCCATGCTGACTGTTCCTTCTTTCTTTTTTTCCTAAATTTTAAAATTCATTTTAAACTTAAATACAAAATGAGAAAGTGGGCGGCGAGGGGAGATTCCATGCACACAGAAGAACACAGGAGAGAATTCAATATAAAACAATAAAATTCCATCTCAAGAAAACCTATCTACTAAATCCTATTACCCCTTCTGAAACTGTATTCTTGTCATCTTTACTCAAAAGCCTATTTGAAACAACAACAACAAAACCTCAAACAGTTCATGCTTTTGGATGATACAAACCTCTCCCAACTTTCCTTGTAGCTACATACCAACATCCAGGACATTGTACCATTTTCCTCAGTTACTTCAGTGATAAACCTGAACAAACCTGCCTTCTTTTTTATTTCAGGATGGTGGCAAAAAGACTCAAGAGTACGAAGACTTCTGTCACTTTTGAGCTGTGGACAACCTCCTGAAGGAGACCTGAGTGGATGGTATTGAGAGCTATTCCTGGCAAGAAGAGACACTTCCACCCCTCAGGAGAAAGGTGTGACGATCCAGAAAGATCCAATTGAGCTTAACAAGAGTTAAGGAAGGAAGCAGAGAGAGTAGGGGTAGATTTTAACAGCTGGTAGAGAAAAAGGGAACAGGTTTTGCCATGAGTAGTGTTGCTGGGAATCTATCTTTTTCTTAATTTCATTTTTATTGATTTTTTTTTGGTTGCTTCACCACAGTGGTTTTCCAAATATGCCCTCTCCCTCCTCTCCTATCTATTGTAATGATTTTAAAACAAAGAGGGACAAAAATTAAGCAAAACTAACAGACTGACCATGTCTGAGAGCATATGCAGTATTTCACATCAGGAGTAAAACAGCGGCAATGCCCAAACTGCTGTGTTAGCAGGGTTTTAAAATCTATTTATCTACTCATTCATATACATTTAATTAAATGTCTTTAATGCATAAGACATTATGCTTGGCATTTTCCTGGCATCATTATGGAATATATGATACCAATCGTTTTGCAACATGACAGATGAAAATTTTGATAGCCAAAAATAGAGACTTTTTAAAGTCCAGAAACAGCCCATTCTTGAGGGTAGCTGTTCATTTTTAGGAGAATGCATCAAAGCGACTCATTGTGAAGTCAATGAAGTTTTGAAAATATCAAAGAACCTTATAATAGAATCTGGAAGACAGATAGGAAATCTAATAGAAAAAGATAGGTTTTTAAACAGAGCCTGAGAAGCTGACCACTTATGTAGAGCCTGTGAGCTATATTACATGGCCCACCACTTAATGGAACATAAATTTCCTGAGTCTGTTTTCCTTAGTCCCTACACGCTGGTTTTCTTTCCTGAAAGGAACTATCATTCAGTACAGATAAATCATTTATTAAAATGGCTTAGGGTATATAATTGGACACATGAAATGGATAAGGTAGTCAGGAGCCAAATTCAGGAAGTCAGCATATAATACTTGAATTCTGCTAAATTCCCCATCCTATATTCAAGAATTCTTGTTGTTCTAGGAGAGAGAATCCCAGGAACACCCATCTTTACTACTTCCTAGTCAGGTTACTAACAACCCATTGTCTTTCACCTCTGTAATTTCCTTCTCCACATGATAATTAAAGTCTTTTCTGGAAGGAGTCCATACAAATAGTGTCTCTTTAAAAGTTTTATCTCAAGAAGATACCAGAGAAAATTGCTGTTCATTTTTATCATCCAGAAAGACTCTTATGAATCCTTGGGGAAACAGTTTGTATAGGGTCAAAATCACTAGTTGTTTCTATTTTCATTTAGTTCCTTCCTGGACAAAGATACATAGAGTTGAAACTACACATAGTATTCTAATTTAAAAGACTAAATTGTGGCTTAGACCTTCCTTCCCCTTCTAATTCCCTCAGCATTGATCCAATTCAGAAACTATCTTTGGGTCAACTCATACTTATCTTTTCGTATCTTCTCATTCAGTATCCTTTTTATCCTTTTAAAGGTGCTTTCATTTATGTTAACCCTTAATTCATACAATGGACCCTGGTGAAGTAGATAATATAGGTATTACACCAACTTGACAGACAATGCACAGAAAAGTTAACACCACACAAGTTAATTGAGAGCATTACACCCAATGTAAGAGGCCATGGTTTTTCTACTAAACCATACTGCCTACCTACTATACCTACCAACAGAAGGCAAGAGAGAAGAAAATAATTATTTCCCAGAGATCAGCAGTGATTTGAAGAAACAAAAACAAAAAGAATGTTACTTCAATAATGTCCAAACCTAGTTTTTTCATATTTATCCTGGTCTCACACTTTTTTGCAAAAAGCTCACCTAACTACTCTAGGCCTCAGTTTCCTCATTAGTAAAAGTGACAGTTAAACCAGACAGTCTCTAAGGACTCTTCTAGTGCTAAAAACGTAATTATATGACCCTACATACGGAAGATATATTGGGTAGGCAGGTAGGTATATTGAACACCCAATTTCATAAAGAAAAGTCATCAGCAAGGCCTGCAGGAAGAAATGAGTGGGAAAACTATTAGCTTTGATCAACAAAATGCTCACTGCTATTATACAATCATCAATCTCACAAAAACCAAGATAGAGGAATACATTAGCACTTTCTCAAATTACAGGTTGTGATTTAATATAACTAACACATGACCCTAATTCCATTCCCAGAATCTGGATAGCTATAGATATGCAGCAAAGTTACAGACTAAAATCATCCACTGATGGATCACTGTGTGGCAGTGACCTTGAATTTTTAAGGGCAGTGCATAAGCTCTAGCAGGCTCTATATCAAGTTGGAAAGGTGGAGTATAGACTTGTCTAAGGACCTGAATGGGATTTCCAGTTCTGGGAGCCAAGATGGTGCAGTGATCAGTAATTGCTATATCTCTCCTCTTGTTGACCTTGATGAGCTCAGAGAATATTTCCCCCCAGGAAAAACCCTGGAACAGTGGGAGAAGCTGAAGGGGTAAACAGACACTTAGCACATGAGGCTAGGAAGACGGCTAAGGAGGGTCCCTTTTATTGTAGCTGAAGGGGACCAGTGCAAGATCAGAGTTGTCCCAGACAGCCTCACCTCAACAAACCAGGAGAAGATCCTGAGCCCCAGGGGGTGGGGTGGAGTGTGTGAAGCCAGCAATGCCAACACCAGGACCCCAGGTGTGCCTCAGCACCCCAGGGGAATCTGGAAGACATTAGCACAGATGGGACCACCAACCACTGAGCTTGCCTATGCTCTAGCTCAGCAGAGGAGACCTCCTGTGGCCAGACCACCCCTTCCCCACACTTAACGAGCTAGCTCCAGGGTAACTGCAAGGAAACCCAAAAAGACCTTACCTGGCCTCTGCATTCCAACATCAGCCAACTCAGCACCAGGTAAGCTGCAGCATTTTAGCTTCTAGCTGAAAGAATCAGAGGTCACAACAGACAAAGCCTCAAGTTTTAGGTATAAGAACTGTGGGACTGAGCCCCCTGTGCCCCACACACAGAGAACTACTTTAAAAGTCAGGAAAAGGGTGATTATCATGAGTAAGAAGCAAAGAAGTAAAGTAGAAAAGAAAGATCATAGAATTTTTCTATGGGGACAAGGACCAAAACACAAATACCAAAGAGGTCAGCATTGAGACTGTACTCCCATCTGAAACTTCAGAAGGGAATATGAACTGGTCTGAAGCACAAAGAACCTTCTTGGAAGAACTCAGGAAGTATTTTAAAAGCCAAATTAGAGAAATAGAAGAAAAGAGTGACCAATGACTTTAAAAATATGAAAAAAGAAATCACAGAGGAATTTAAAAGGACAATTGGACAAATGGAAAAGGAAGTATAAAACCTAACCGGAGGGAAAAAAACCTCCTTAAAAGGAACAACTGGACAGATGGAAAAGGAGATGCAAAAGTTAACTGAAGAAGAAGAAAACAATTTGATAAAAATTAGAATTGGGCAAGTAGAAGCTAATGAATCTATGAGACATCAAGAATCAGTCAAACAGAATCAAAAGAATGAAAAGATAGAAGAAAATGTAAAATATCTAACTGGAAAAACAACTGACCTGGAAAACGGATCCAGGAGAGAAAAATCTAAGGATTATTGGTCTACCAAAAAAAAGGAAGAAAAGGCCTAGGGAGAAAATAGGAAAAGAGATGAAAAGAAAGAAGGCAATTTTGGTATTGTAGGGTTTTGTTTTTAATGCATGGAAGAAAACAGAACTAAAACAAAAAAGAATCACAGATAAGCAAGACACCTTTAAAATTACATGTTGAATATACTTTTTTAAAAATTGAGCTGCATGTAGAGATCTACAGTTTCACATACATTGCCTTTTTTTCTGCCCTACTGAATATGGAAACTCATTTTGTTTGGTGTTAAATTCAAAATTTAAGAAAAAAAAATACTGTGCTCCTATGCTTTCCCAAATTTATCAGGATCTATCAGATAGCTCCCAAACTGATTAGGTTGAAATGCTGGAAATTGGTGAGAAAGAATTGGCTTACGAAGGACAGCCTGGAAGGATTATCCCTTGTGAGCAACCTGGGACAAAGGATCACACTATACATGGTAAGTGTTTCCTGGACTTATAAATTAAAAAAAAAAAAATAGAAAAAAGAAAATTCTACACACTGCATACTACTTTTCCAAATGCAAATAAATATCTTTGGAAACATCCATCAGAAGAAAGGTGCCATCAAAAATATTAGACATACATGAGTATATCTTGATAATTTGAATTCTTTTTTAAGCATGCTAAGTCAGAAGCACCAAATCTGGTGTTAGAGACCTGAAGAGCCTGACAATCACTGAACAAAACCTGCCTTATTTGGTGTCAATCAAGCTCCTTTTTAAGAGAATCACTAAAATAATTTTCCTAACTTAGACAAAATAATGGTGATAGCAAAGTGTCAGGCAATAATATTCTAAGGATTGCTATCCTCCAGTCATTGAACAAGTCAACATCTGGCCTTTCTGAACTGAACTGAATTTAATTGTGAAGACAAGGTTTCTTTTGTCCTTTCGTAATTCTCCCAGATGCTAAACTACTTGTCTCTCTGAAATTACATGGGTACATGTTCTAAGGGCAAGCAAAGTAGGATCTTTTGCTGTTTTTGTTTTAGTATAATCAAGTGCCTCTGATTTCCTTTATCAACCAAGAGTCTTTTCTAGGAATATAAAACAGAAACAAGAGCTTCTTTAACTAGAAACAGTATATGTATTTGTGTTGTTAATGTGATTAAAGATTTTCCTCACCCATTGATGGACCTGCTTATTAGGGGAAGTTTGATTGGGGAAGATTTGTGGGAAGGCCTACACCTTTTGTTCTCAAGGGTTGGGCTGCCCTCTGACTCTAAAAAAAGTATAAACACTCTGAGGGGGTGGGGTTTAGGGGCTTAGTTTTTGGAAGAAGCTTTATGTACCAGATGAGACTCTAGGAAACTGCTAAGGAGCCCCCTGGCTTTGAAAACCCAGATATTGGTGCTTCCCTCTCTGGCAACTATTGTCAGACAGTTTGGAAGCGCTGTCTGTTGATTTCCTGAACTAAGTGAATGTTTTTGATTAAAGGAGATTGCTAACCCCTCAAAAGTTGCCTTTCCTTTTAGAAAAGCAGACTGAAGAACCTTGAGGTGTTTACTGTTACACATATGTACATGTCTTCCCAGGTAGAATGCAAGGCCCTTGACAGAACTGTGTCATTTTTACCTTGTACCTCCAGTGCCTAGAACAGTAGCTGGCACATAATAGATACAATAAATATTTGTGGATTAATTACCATCTGATTCCATGTCAAAAACTCCCAGAGTCCAAATGAAGAGAAAAATAATCTTAAGTATACTGAAACAAGATGAACAAATTCCCATGGGAGTTCACAATTGCCTTCTTGCAAAGTACAAAACACCAACTTAGCCCAGATCACTGGAAAAATAAGTCACATACTTTCTGTATTCTTTTCATCATAGAAGAAAATCAGCAAATATGGCAAAGCAGGAGAAAGCAGGAAAGCCCAACTGTCCTCTACAACTACTCAAACGCAAACTTAAAAAGAATATCAGACTGAGTAGTGACAGGGAAATCCAAGGAATAAGCCATTCTTCCAGGCCAGGTCAGCATAAGGAATCAGAGGTCTGTAGGCACTAGGGACAGTCTAGCCAGGAAGGTGCCAATTCAGGCCTTGAAGGAAGCCTATGTATGTGTACCAGAGTAAAAAGAGGTCAGGGATCCAGCAGCTACAGTCTTGAAGACGTGCTGAGCACAGAAACAGGAACCGAAAATTAGCCCTGTTGATTTAGTTCCGTCAAAGGGTCAATAAAGACTGAGGAAAGGATTTGCATTGCAGGGGTGGCATGGAAGGGTTGTATGCCTGAATTAGGCGAGAAGCAGACAAGAGACAGTCATGTGGCTACAACCTTGGCTCAGGGACTCTGATTCAGCTCCCAGCCTGCTCTGAGGCCTGTAGCTAAGTAACCATGGCAGAAACCAGAGACCAAAGTGAACCTGCAGCTCAGTTGTTCTAAACCTACAGAGCTTTCCGTATAGCTGAAAAAAAGTGTACAAGTGTAGTGGAACTTCAGCAGGAACAAACCTTTGGTTCTACTGTCCTGACCCAAACTGGAGTCAGGAGCTTCAAAAGCTTAGATCAAGGAGTAAAGGAACACTCATATTTCATCCTGGATTAAACCATTCTGGAGGTGCTGAAAACTTGTGGGTCCCAGGCCTGAGTAACCCTTGTGATACCCTAAAGAACACAGCATCCATTACCTAGAGAAAGCAGCAGCAGGAATTGCTGCTTAGACATTCTCTCCAGAAGTTCATAAAGCCTGGCCCTAACACAAATGCCAAACCAGAAAGAAAGGCTGGAACAAAGACTGGATAAAGGGGCACTCATCACACAAATCCAGAAAAAGAGAATGACTACAAATCATCTGGAGAAAAACCTCAAATTAAAATATTGGTCACAAAATCAACTAGAATTTCTGTAGGAAATGAAGCAAGAGTTTAAATAGAAAAAAATAAAAGTTAAATGACTTTACAAACAAAATCAGGTTGCTAGAGGAGAGAACTGGAAAGAAACAAAGTGATTTGGAGGAAAGACTTGGAAGAAGAATTAATAGCTTAGGACAAGAGGTACAAGACATTACTCAAGGAATAGACTCTTTAAAATATTTGAATGGATTAATTAGAAGTTAATGACTGTAAGACAACAGGAGATATTAAAACAAGATCAAGAGATGATGAGATGAGAAGAGACAAGACATGAAGAGAAAATAGTATCTCATTTTAAAGATAAAAGACTCGGTTCTTGTTAAAAACAGAGATGCTGATCAGTGGAATGAATCAGGAAAACCATAAAGTGAAGCAGCTGAATCTAGTAATCTTTAGGTGAGTCTGATCATGCACTATTTTCCTTACTATTCACATTCAGAAAGTATCTTTACAAGGGTAAAAAAGTTACATGCCTACCACCTCCACCTAAAATGACAGCAGTCCTGAAGCAGAGGCATAAAGGCAGATAGTTTAGTAGACAATGAAGAGGAATGTGGCATAGCATGCTTCCATATAGTGATTTTTTTCTGTTCTTGGAAAAGTTTATAAAGTTTATAAGTGGAGTCAACAATCCATGACAAAGTCTGATCCCAGATCAGCTCTGTAAGTAGCAAGTAGATGGAGGTCTCCTGTTAAGCTATGGACAGAAAAGGGAAGATGGTTGTAGGTAGGACTTTACAACCTATCTGAATAACAGCTGCTGAGCTGAAAAAATCTGAAAACCTTCTATTAATTAAAATTTGAAAAACTTCTATTAATGGAACAGAGAATTCCCAAGTTCTGCTTATGTAAACTAAATTGTCTAGGATTTTAAGTTAAAAGAGGAGGAAGAGATTAAATGAGAGTGGAAAGGGGTGGAAAACAGTAGGAAGGAAATATAGAGGGAAAAGAAATTTTTTTCAACTTGACTCTAGGATAAAATGTCCAATCAAAAGCACAGGGTTTGGAGAGAAAGTAAAGGCTTACAAAGGCAGCACAGATACACCTGGATATTTACCATATTGAATTCCAATACTGCTACCCTACTCCTTTCTCATGTACACGCCAACCATCTGATCTATAAACCTATTCAGAATCTTTCTTTGAATTGCCCCATCAAAAAAAAAAAATCAAGAAAACCGTCCCAACAAAAAGAGCTGAGTAGTGTTCCAGAGACATGACAAAGTGGTGTGCCTAATCTCAAAGCCAGTGTATGTTTTGTACGGGAAAATGTAAACCAGCTGTAATGTTCTGTCTCCTCTAGGGTGAAGTTACACCACAACCCATCTAAAGATAGTCCAGTGATTGTATGTTTTCAGGGAAGCACAGAATTAAGCTCTGCCTAAGCAAGCTAAATAGGGCTGTGGGGTGTGAGTGACTGAGGCTGTAGGGACAGCTTCAGAGTTTCCTTTCACATGACAAATCAAAGCCCTGGCTACTCAAGACAGATAAATATAGCCCAGTTTCACCACAACAATTCCATGGACTGGGAACAAAGGTATGACAAGATCTATGTTCCACCAACAATTCCTCCTGCAAAACATACCACAGCTCAGATTACTGAACTGTTTTGATTTATTGGGTAGAAACTTTTGGGGATGTTTGATAAGGCCCATGTGAACACAGACTTTTTAAGACACCTACATAAGGAACGCTAAATTGTAAGGCTGGATTCTGAGAACCTTCCCTGAAGTAATCATTTTGCTCCTGCACCAAGACAACCTAATGAAAATGAAATATAAACATCAGTTCATGTATGTAGATGCTTCAGGAACAATTACCATGGACTTCTCATGGAAGAGAGTGTCCAAGGACACTTATGTAAAAAGAACATCATCCTGATTGCCACAGGAAGCCCTAACTCACTTAGACGAAAGTTCTTCCCAGGTTAATTTATCTGTTTTAGGAGGCCAGATACAGGAAATTTCTCCATCAGGTATTGTCTTCAATGGCTGGGATCTGTGGATAAAGACCTTGAGAGAGATGTCTACTGAGAGGTACTCAAGTGCCTTTTCTCACAGCCTTCCAAACTCTCTGAAGTCTGGTTCCAATTCAAATTGCTCTCCCCAAAGTTACCAAAGATCTCTTAACTGCCAAATCTAATGGCCTTTTCTCAGTTCTCATTCTTCTTGACCTCTATGACTGTTCTTTAACTCTATGACCACTTTCTTCCGGATACTCTCTCCTCTCTAGGTTGTGATATTTCCTGATTGTCCCACTTGTCTGACCACTCCTTATCAGTTTTCTTTGCTGGATCTTCATCTATGCCACTCACACTAACTGTGGGTGAGCTCTCAGGCTTTGATGGGAACCCTCTTCTTTTCTGCCTCTATACTAAGTAAGGGTTCCTAAACTTATTTTTTATGTCATGTACAGCAGTCTAACAAAGCCTACAGACTTATCTTTTAAAAAAAAAGTTATTAATTTTTTTCCTAAAGGTTAAGTCTCCCTGTCTCACGCAGACTAGAGGTACAAGAGCTCTTCTTGAGCATAATGGATACAACTACTGATTAATTCTTGAGCTTTGACTTGATTCTTTTCCAGTCTGGGCCAGTTTGGTCTTTCTCAGGCAACCTGGTGGCCTTTCACTCTCAGGGGGGCTCAGTATATTGATGGCAGACTTAGTGAGGACACTGGGTCAATGGGGCCCTCTGAAGCTTAGAATTCCTGAGCTCAACAGATCTGTCAGCTCAGTTTCCCTGGGAGCTGGAATTATAGACATGTACCACCATGCCCAGCACTAATGCTTTTTAAATGTATAAAATAAAACATCTAAGATTAGAAAGGAAACAAATTATACCAAAATACAATTATCGAAATAATTTTTAAAACCAGGTTTACATACCCCAGGATAAGAACCCCTGCTTTTATACTGTCTTGATTGGTGATCACATCAGCTCTGATGAGTTCAATTATCATCTCCTAAGCTTTCCATTTTCTTCCTTGAATGAGCGAAAAAGCCTTTATTAAGAGCTTTGCCAACTGCTTTGCTAACAAACTCCCTAAAAATCAGAATAGATCAAACTGAAGTTAATGATTTGAGAAGGCCGCAAGAATTTTTAAAAACAAATCAAAACAGTAAGAAAACAGAGGGAAATGTAACATATCTCACTTCAAAAACAAATTACCTGGGAAACAAATAAAGGGACAATAACTTAAGAACCATGGATTACCTGAAATCTATAACAAGGACAAAAAAGGAATCTGGATGTCATGTTCCAAGAAATCATTAAAGAAACTGCCTAGACTTATTGGTACATGATAATAATATGAAAATAGAAAGAATCTATTGATTATTTCCTGAAGAGAACCTCCAGAATGAAAACTCAGGAATGCTATTGCCTAACTAACCAATATTGAGAAACCACAGTCAGGATCATACAAGATTTATTGGCTTCTATTAAAAAAAGGGAATATCATGGAATGAGATATTCCAAAATGTAACATATAAAAAGTCTATAACCATGAATTATTATCTTACATGGAAAAAACTTGGATCATCAATGAAATTGAGAACTTTCAAATGTTATTGATAAAAAAAAAAAACCGGAAAGAAACTGTGACATATACATGCAGGAGTTGAAAAAAATAAAATTAAAAAAAGTAAATAACTGGAAAGGACTCTATAGGGATGAACCGTTTACATGGTAAAGGGAATGTCTTTGTCTAGTACAGTGGCTAGTGGAGTAGGTACTTAATCAATGTTTATTGATTGACAGGAGAGAAGACCTGTCCTTTAGTCAGAAAAAAGAGACTATTAACCATGAGCTCCATTTCCTCTCAAGCTCAACATCTCAAAACCTACTCGATCACAGGACTTGATCACAAACTGCACTATAAAACAATAATCTTCAAAATGATTCGGTACTGATAAAAAAACAAAGAGACTGATCAACTGGACGGATTAATAATAACAACAGCATTTACTAGCATCTACTACATTCCAGGTGCTGTTCTAAGACCTTTCTAAATGTAAGGCACACATTATAAATGCAGAATTTAAACAAAAAAGTAGCTTCATGTTTGATAAACCTAAAGATTTCCCCAGTTATTAGGATAAGAATTCATTAATGCAACAAAAAATATTGGGAAAATTGGAAAGCAATCTGTTAGAAACTAGACCAACAACTCATACCATATAACAAGAAAAGCTATAAATAGATACATGACTTAAGACATAAAGGACAACATCATAAACAAATTAGAGGAGCAAGGAAGAAATAACGTGGATAGGAAAAAAAAATTCATGGCCAAACAAGGGATAGAGAAGCTCACAGAAGGTAAAAATGGACAATTGCGATTACAAAAAAATTTAAGTTTTTGTACAAAAAAGACCTATTCAAGTGAAAATTCAAAGGTAAGCAAGTAAATTTCGAGGAAAAAAGCCCCAAAACTTTGCAGCAAATTTCTCTGATGAAGATCTCCTTTCTAAGATCTGTAAAGAATTGATTCAAATTTATAATAAGAACTACTTCCCAACTGACAAGTGGTCAAAAAATATAAACAGGTACTTTACAGAGAAAAAAGATCTGAGCTGTCAATAGCCATATAAAAATGCTCTAAATCACTAATAAATACAGAAATGCAAAATTAAAACAACCTTGAGGTTCCACCTCATACCCATCTCAATGGCAAAGTTAACAAAAAAGAAAATGACCAATGATAGAGGGGCTGTGGGTGGAACTGTGAACTGGTGCAGCCATAAAGGAGACCAGTTTGGAACTATGCCCCTAAAGTTACTAAACTGTACATACCCTTTGATTCATTACTAACACCACCAAGTCTACACCTTAAAGAGATCAAAGAAAAGAAGAACACACATGTACAAAAATATTTATAGCAGCTCTTCTGGGATGACAAAGCACTGGAAATTAAGACAGTGCACATCAATTGGGTACTAGCAGAACAAATTATGGTATATGAATGTGATGAAATACTCCTCAACTATGAAGAAATGATGAAGGGGAGTTTCAGAAAAACCTGGGAAAATTTGTATGAATTTATCCTTACACTGAGCTTAAATTTACTTTCTTTTTTGCAACTTTACAAACAACTAGTACAAGTTTGCAACTTTAACCTACTGTTCCTAGTTTAGTTTGGTCCCAAAGGGTTAAAAAGATAGGCTTAATTTGTCATCCAAATGATAGCCCATTTTCCACCCCAGTATAGAGTTCTAATGAATTACAGGGTTCAATGTAAGACAGTTTACCTTAATTATGGCTGAACTCCCTACCCCACTTCAAAAAAGGGGCATTCTATAGTTATCAACTTGCTAACAAAAAAATCTAGGCAAGCCACAATTTTGAAAACGTATGAAAAAAAGATGACACCAACAATAGAAAATTCAATAACTACTTCCCAAATAAACAAATTCTTAGTCTCTTTTTCCCCAGATCAATTCACATATTCAGGTCCCTACCTTCAAACTAGGAAGTTTTAGCAAGTCTGCTAATTTCCTCCCTCCCAGATCAGCAGCTTCCCTTCTACTCAGCTCTGCTCTAATCCTAGTTAGCTCTAAGAATCAGGCCCTTGTGATCTTCTCAGGCCCAGCTTTTCTTCCATTCTCTTATCTCTTCAGCTTGACAATATCTCATTACCGAGAGAACAGCTTCCACAAAAGTTCAAATGCTCAGCCTCCTACAATGAGATCCAACTTTTAGGGGTCTGAGATCTTACAGAAAGCATAGATCCTGATGCAACTGGTCAGCGTTTGTGTTTGATGCACAGTACAATGACGATTCCCCTTCTCACTTCTACTAAATTCAGACATAGCTTTTATGTCCATTTCTCTATTTTTTTCCTCTAGGAAATATCTCCAGTTCTTTCAACTAATCCTCATGGCATGACCTCAAAGTCCTTTACAATTCTGGTTATCCTCCCTTCAAATACTTTGCAGCTTACCAATTTCCTTGCTAAAAGGTAGTATCCAGTACATACAACATACTATATATTATCTAGCAAGGAATCAATCATGAAGCACCTATTATAGATTGAGCCCTGTGCTGGGGACGATGGACACAAATATAAAATTGGGATGGCAAACTGATTAAAAACAGGGTCATTCTATTATAACTTCTTCTCATTCATGACATTGCTTCTCTTCAAGCTATCTATCTAAGAGTACATGAGCTTTCTTGGTTTTCAAAGAAGACGTTTTCACACTTATGCTAAAGTTGTAGTTTGCTGGGATCCGTGTAAGTCATTTTTAGATAAACTGCTATCTAGCCAGAGCTCCCTCATTTCACATGTCCAATGTTAATGTTATCTATTAGATGCCATTTGTGAATTCGATAAGCATACCACCTTATTATGCCTTTTTCTGAGTTTCTGACAAGAAATATTAAATAGCATGGCATGACGTATTCTACTAAAGAGCAATTTATACCATTAAAATGTGAATTCATTGAGAACAGGAACCATGTTTTTTTGCCTTTCTTTGTATAATCTAGCTCTTAGTATTAGGCCAGGCATATAGCAAGGATAATGTTTATTGATGGATTTCAAGCTAACTTCAAATCATTAATGACTATTCTTTGAGTGCAGCCATTCAATCAAGTCCCAAATCACCTAACTATAATACTGTCTAGCCTGTATCTCTGCAACCTGTCCACAAGAACAGAATTAAGATTTTCTCAAATGCTTTGTGAATAACTAGGTAAACCATAACTAAAGCACTCCACCAGTCTACTGATTATTAAAAATTTTAAAAAGGAAAATTAAGTAAGTCTGGCATGACTAAACCTTAAAGAATCTATATTAACTTTCTGTGATCACCACATCCCTTTAATTCTAAATTCTGTCACAAACACAAGTTCAGCTCCCTGTCCTACACTTTATCATAGGAACCACTCTCTTCCCCTTTCAGTAAAGTGAGGGCCATCTCTAGTCACCCTGATCTACATATCTTGCCACTGGATGCAGATGGCTCTGAAGGAGAAAGTGAGGCTGATGATTTTTGCAATCCTTCACCTAAATCCAATTCTCTTGCATGTCATGGCATCACCACCCAGATGTCCTCTTCAAGATTGGAGAACAACCTGTGAGCAACAGTAAGAGCTGTCCCACTGGGACCCTCCTGGAAACGGCCAGCTGAACAACACAGCTCCTTTTCTCTTCCTCCCTTCCTTCACTTCCCCTCTGTCCCACACACAGTATCATACCCTTGCCTGTGGGTGTTCTGCCCAAAGGAATGTGGATTTTGATTGCTGACCGATGGATCAAAAGATACCTTGAGGTTTACTGAATAGATGTTTTTCTTAAGGACTATGCTTTAAACCTGATTCACTCTGCCTCTCACCGATTGGCCAACAACAGGTCCCAAGCCAAGCCCCACTTGGTCATTGTTAGGGCCCTGATTGGCTCAGAGTGAATGTAAATAGTAATAGTTCCCTTTCGGCCAGAAACCCTAAGGGTCTTCTCCTCCCAGATGTTTGTTTTTTTGATCAGATAAAAGAGGTCATTTTCTGCCTCATTTCTTACCTAGACTTAATCAATGAATGGGTATTCCCTCAGTCAAACTGAGACAAGTGAAAGAGCTTAACTTGAAAAGGCCAAGGTCTCCCACTGCATTTCCATCCTGATGTGCATCTTGCCAAAGGACCTAAATGGCTCCTAGAGGAGAAAGTGAGGCTGATGATTTTGCACAGCTCTCCCTCACTTAAATCCAAGTCACCTGCATGTTATGACATCACCTCCATGACTTTGAGAAGGAAGGATGACCAACAACAAAAGAAGGCATCCCTTTGCTTTCTCTAATACTTTGGCAACTGTCCTATTTTGGAAAATCTTTCATCAGAGATAACTGTATAGTTTAGCAAAAACATTTGCCTCCTAGGATATATTTCATCTGGAACTGCTAGCTTGAATCTACCAAGGGCAACATGGGCAGAGTTCTCTTACTACATCTTTTTAACTTGGGTTTCAGTGCCTCAGTGGTCATTTTTGTTCTATCCTTTCCAGCCTAGATCTCCTTGGCAGAGAAAACAGAATTAAAATAATTACTGAAAGCTCCACCATCCATATTTCAATTATTCCATGGCTAGAGCTCTCTTAATTGATCCTTGATGACATTACTACACACACACACACACACACACACACACACACACACACACACAGTTGTCCTTAGTTTTCCTGTTCAGTAGTTCTTCTGGGTGTGGTGATTTGAATTCATTGAAGACAGTTCTCCTGCAATCTCCCTACTTACTATCGTGATTAATTTGCTTGATTATTGATATTAACTTGATTAGCCTGCTGGGTACCAACATCATTGCATTTGACCTGAGTTTTGTTGCCTTTTAAGTACTATTTTTATTTATGCTACTTTGGTCATCACTTATACTGTTCTTTTGGCTCTGCTTTCTTCACTAAATCTCTTCATACAAATGTTCCCACACTTCTCTGAATTCTTCATTTTTATGATGAAATAGTATTCTGTTACATTCACAAAGCACAGTTTGTTCAGATATGCCCCAATCACTAGGCACATATTTTGTTCTTAGTTTTTTGTTATTACAAATAATGTAGCTTGTAAACTAAAAAAGATATATACTAACAGGCAGAAATCTAAGAACTATAGCGAGGTAGCAATCAGTTGGAACTGATTTAACATCTATGTGCTATAGGCACTGTTCTAAGTTGTGGAATTACAAAAGTATCTGCCCTCAAAGATATTCTATTGGCAGAGAAACATAGCAGAGGACACTTGGGCAAAGATCAGAAATAGAAACAGAAGTGATGCTACACTAGATACCACAACCTGAAAGGAAAGAAAAGGGATAAGTTCAAGAAATAAATCACAAGCCCAGCATGGAAGCAGAATAAAATAGCAATGGAGAACTCTAAGTTTTGAGATATGTACTGGACCCTTTCCTCTCTGATATATATTGTCAGATTTTTTTGGTTGGTTTTGCTGAATATTTTCCCCCTTCTTTTTGTTACAAGGGATGACCTACATGGAGAAGAACTGGGAGGTATACAGGGAAACTTCAAATAATGTAGAAAACAGAATCTGTAAAATCAGCATACTAGAATATTGGACTAATTCAAACAAGATGAAATTTAATGAGAATAAAGTAATTTCACTGGGTATAGGAAACTCCTGGGTGAGAAAACTCCTTCTATCAATGCTGGTGAATATCTTAAAGAGCTGTGTAGAACACTGATAATTTATATGACTTGCCAGTATGGGGATCCCAACCACATCTGGAGTAATATGCTCCATTGTGGACACCATATTTTAGGAAGGGCACCGATAATAATGGATAATATCCAAACAAAAGTGATCATGATGGTGAAGGTCTTTAAGAATATTTCCATATAAGGAACCGGGATGGTCAAGTTAAAGAAGACTTTGGGGTTATCTGACTGTTATTTTTAAGAATCTGAAGGACTATGATATGAATCAGATTCGTTCTGTTTGGTCCTTCAGGGAACAACTATGATCAATAGATAGAAGTTGTAGAATAGCATATTTAGGCTAGGTATCACAAAAATCTTGTAGCTTTTCTAAACTAGATTGGACTGTGCTGAAATTTACTAGATTTCTCATTTTTAGAGTTCTTCAAGTGAAGGCTAAAAGACCTTGCCTTTGCATATATAGTAGTGACAACTCCATTTCAGATATGGATTAGACTAGATGGCTTCTAAGGTCCCTTCTAACCGAGAATCTATATATTTTTTTCTAATCCTCTATTTCAAATAATGTTTTTTATCAAATCTATAAAAAAGAACCAAGAAGCAACTCAACAATAAAGTTTTGTGAAGGGTCATTACAATAGGAGCTCTGTCCCTTGTGAAAAACAGTACAGGAAGCCACTAATTTCTATTGAAGCAGAGGGGATTTAAGTTAAATGGAATTTTCTTGGTGATAGGAGACCCTTGTGAACTGTATTCCTCTTAAGATAATGAAAGAGATTTTGGGGGCCACAATAAGCCATTCAGCCAGCTCTGAATGGGGAAGAGAGAAATGACTTCTCAAGGTCCCTATACATCCAAACAGACTACTCTAGCTCATCTCATGGTGCTACTTGCAATTAGTAGCTCCCTAAATGGAGAGATATATCATGCTCAGAAGGGTTTTACCACCGACAAATTAAATAATAGTTCACATGAAAGAATTTTACACGTATCATCTTATTTCATCTTTACAAGTGTTGTTATCTCTATTTTACTGAGATAAGTGAGCCTAATTTACCAGCAGCCAAATAGGTAGTGACAGTCAGAATTCAGAGGCGGAGTCTGACTTTAAGACCATAATTCCTTCTACTATACCAAGCTGCCTTTCTATAAACCTCCAAAAGCCTTCCAGGTATGATGACTATGTGAGGTGGCCACAACCCAAGCATAGTCCTAATCAGATTGAAATGTAACTGGGAAATGTTTAACAAAATTTTTAAAAGCCATAAATAATGTTAATTTATAGTTTTCTAAATCAACATGCAGCTTGCAGGGATCCATATCTATTAGAATTTGACATTCCTAGCATAGACATTACACAACCAGTCCTCACATTTAATATATATACCCACTGCTTTTCCCTTCCAGCTAAAATTTATTTTAAAATCTACCTTAGTTTGTCAGTTAGCATGTTCAGGATAGCTTACTCTAGGTACTCAGATTTAAAAAAAAAAAAAAACGCAAAAAAAACGCTTGCCAACATTAAATATGAGTGTCAGTTCAATATTTTATTTATTAACCCCAAGACTTACTATTTTTTTCCACTATCTTCCAATTCATTTTGTGGCATACTTTAGGTCCAATCAATGCTATTTTTTTTAAAATATTAAAGAGGTGGCCAAAATCATCTCTGTAAAGACTTTCTGTAGACCCTGTAGCTCTACATACCTTTTTCAGCAAAACCTGAAGTTCACATCACACCAAAAAATGACCAAGAAATTCAATGCAAAATTATAGCAAACGATTTCTTCCAACCCAGAAGTGCACAAGAGGTCATCCAGAAGTCCTTGGGAAACAGCACAGGCTGCCCCCAGTTCCAAACTATTACAACTGGAGACTTTCAGCAATACATGTGGTCTGTAAGTCTGTCTTAACTCAACAAGAATGATGGTTCCTCAGAGAATAACACAGGATGGTCAAAAAGCCCTAAGGTGGAGACTTCTCATGGAAGTACTAGGAAGCAGTATCAATGACCATCAAACCCTACAGCACTCAACTAGAGGATATTACTCCTACTGATAGATCTTCGGGACCCTTTCTGGTGTTTTAGGATAGGGTGTTAGGTTCCTCGGAGTCCCTAAGGTCTGAGGGTCTCTTAATCTGAGAATAGATTGGTTCTGTTTCCAAGAGTTTGAAGGGGAAAGAGAAGGGAGGGGGAATTTTGAGACAGGTCATTCTAGGGTAGAAAGAAGGAATAAGGGGGTGGGACTTGCTATTTCTCATGGAGTGTGGCAGAAAGCAGTAAACAAGCATGGAGGGAAAGGTGGACAGAGTAGACAGCTGAATTTCACTCTTATCAGTATCAGACAAAGGAGGGTTGAACACACCCACACCCACAGAGTTTGGTATAGAAAGGGATCAAACTCCACAGGGGAAAAAAGCAGATGAAATTGGAGTAAAGAAAAAATTTAGGAGGGAGAGGCAAAAAAAAAATCCTGAATGTAAGGGAGGAAAAGGGAAAAAGAAAATTGACTCTTAGACAATATGATAAAATGAAATATTGTGCAATAAAAAGTACAAAAGAGACAATTAAGAATTCTAGGTAATGATATAAAGTTTGAAGTCAGCGGAAGCAAGGAAATAAGCTTTGAAAGACTTAAAAATTCTGATACAATGCAATGACTGACTGACCAATTATCATGTCTCCAGGATAATGAAACACTGTTACCACCTTGGTTGGTGCAGAGAGGAGGCGCAGAAAGAAATATATTTTTGGATGTGGCCATGTGTAGAGTTATTTTTTTGAATATCTGTTACAAAGGTTTTTTTTTTTTAACTTTCCTCAGTTGATTGGAAGAGAGGGTGATAGAGAAGAGTAGACAAGCAATAATCATGTCAAGAAAACAAGATCACTGAATCGCTTTTTTAATGTACAGAAGTGAACAGAAGGTCAGATGGAAACACAGGGTAGTTTTGAAAATTGCAATTTTCAAACTGCATTATAATTTATTATAGCTTTTTTAAAGCAAACAGGCTGGAATAATTAAGAAAATTCTCTTTTTGTGTGCTCCCATGTATAGAGAAATGGTTTTTTCTGGTGTTTTAAGTTCAGAATTTTTTTTACTGTTGTGTAAGCTAAAAAGGCTAAAAATTTATACTGACCAGCACAACTACAATTCTAGCTAGAAGCCTTAGTGGGGACATTTGTTACAATAAGAATCCTAAAGGCATCTTCCAAACAAAAACAACAACAAAAATACTGCTCAGGACATAGCTTCTCTTTGTGAAAAAACTAACCTTTCTGAAAGATTAGTTATGATACAATTTCCAGCTTTTGCTCACCAGACTGGGCTATAGTATTAAGGGGAAGGTTTTCTTCAGAGCTAGCCTCTCATTCTTTATTTCATTTTGTACACTTCAGATCCCAGAATCCTTAATTAAACAAGTAGGGGCAAATCCTCATACTCCACAGAACATATTCCTGGAGAACTCTGTCAGTCCTGTAACATCCAGTAGTCAAGGGATCTCCAGATAAAAGTCAGATTTCCATCCATGTCAGGAGTTTCTCACATGGGATACTCTAAGTTACTCAAAAAGTAAGCCACAGAGTTCCCTAATAAAGGAAATGGGGAGATTAAGAAAAACAAAGTACCAACCAAACAACAGAATCATACAACTAATCAGAAAATCCATAGAGGAAGTGTGACCCAAAAGATGGGTAGGTTTGAGATAGACCAAAAAAGAAAGCATTTAAGGAATGGAAAGTAAATAGCATGAGTAAAGAAATAAGTTTGACATCTTTTTAAAGTCTAAGAAGCCTAGCCTAAAGAGAGTAGAAAAGTTCTTTTAAGGATAGCTTAAGTAGCAGGAATGTAAATGAAGCTAAGAGACACTGAAAAAAAAATAAGAGAATGTGATGAAAAAAATAAACGTGGCAGATATAATCAGCTATTGATTTAACTATCAATATATTGTACAGAAGGTCAAATTACAAAATACTGCTGTAAGCTAATTAAATGGCTTGACTTCTCTTCTATTTAAGGAGATTTCACAGATACCAAAACTAACTCCCATCTTACAACAAGAAATGGCAAATACAGATTCACTCTATGTGAAAATCACAACACAATACCATCTTGTACATCTCTGTTTTTATTTAAAATTTAGGTGTCATGAGCATTAAGGATATATTGGTTTCTTTCTCTGTTCTGAATCTCTAAGTTCTCTATCAAGACCATATTTATGTCATACAGGTAGGGCAAGGGTTCTCTTCTTTTATTAGAGTAGGATATAAAAGAATGTTAAGATTCCTTCTTACATCATCAACAGATGCAGAAAAATAAACTTGGCAAAATATAATATTCATTTCTGTTAAAAAAAAAAAACCAAACCAAACTAGAAAGCATAGGAATAAATAGACCTTTCCTTCATGTGGTTTAAGTACCAAATAAAAGCAAGAGTCATTGTTATATGTAATGAGGATAAACTAGAAGCTTCTCCAATAAGATGGGGGGTAAAGCAAGAATATGCATTATAACTACTATTTGTTAGAATTCTATCTATAGTAATAAGATAAGGAAAAGAGAGGGAATAAATACAGGCAAAGAAGAAACAAAAGCTGTCATTGTGATGGTTTACTTAAAGAACCGTAGAGCAGGATATTTAAACTTTTAGTGTTTGGTGGTTTGTTGAATCCTAGGGATTTCTTCTCAGGATGTTCTAAGAGCATAAAATAAAATCCATAAGATTACAGAGGAAACCAATTCTATTGCAAAATTTCTTATTTCTAGATATATACATAACTTGTTCAAATAGAGAAGAGCTATTTTTCAATAGATAAATGGTCAAAGAATACAAATAGACAATTTTCAAAGAAGGAAATCCATACTATCAACAAACATAAAAGAAAATGTTTCAAGTTACTTTAATAATTAGAAAAATTTAAATAAAAGTAATTCTGAGGTCCTGCATTATACTCAAATTGGAAAAAAAAATGACAACTGGTTGAAGAGTTAAAGAAAAACAAGCACACTGAAAAAGAATTCTATCCTGGTTCTCCTAATAGTCAGTCAATAAGCATTTATATTAAGCTCCTCCTCAGGAACTGTGGTAAGCCCTGGCAACCTAAAGAAAGGCAAAAAGACAGTCCTTACTACTATGGAACTCATGGAGCTTGGGGTAGAAAGCATGCAAACAACTACATACAAACAAAAGATCCACAAGATAAATTGGACATAATCAATACAGGGAAAGAACTCACATTCAAAAGGCTCAGGAAAAGCTTTCCCTATAAAGAGAATATATTTTCTATAAAGAGAATGGGATTTTAGATGAAATTTGAAGGGAGCTGGGGAAACCAAGAGGTAGAGAGGAGGAGGGAGATCATTCTAGACATGGGGAACAGCTAGTGAAAATGACCACAGTCTGAAGATGGAGTGTCTTGTGATAGGAACTATAAGAAAGTCAATGTCCCTGAATTGCAGGGTATTTGGGGATGAGGAAGATGTAAGAAGACTAGAAAGGTCCATTCCTACATTTCTAGGGCCAGGTTATGAAAAGCTTTAAATGGCAGTGTATCTTATATTTGATCTTGGAGGTGACAGGGAGCTACTGGAGCTTACTGAATAGGGAGGGTGACATCATCAGACCTATACTTTAAGAAGATCACTGAGAGGTGAGTGGAGGATGCACTTGTAATGTTAATGGGATGTAAGATCTTCCTTGACCATTAATAAGCCTCATATAGAGCTCATTAAGACAAGCTTACTTAGGGTAAGCCTGCTTGAGGGAGGCTTTCCTACCTTTTGCTAATTCCTAATTAGGTACTGAGTCAGGAGGGTTGTGATGCCTTGAGCTCTGAGAAGTGTATATATACTCTGAGGTGAGGTTTTGCTTTGGAGGACTCACTTATGAGAAGGATCTTGTGATTTCCTTGTTGGGACTCTGAGTGACCATACGTTCAGATCCCCAAATGCTCAGATGTAAAGGCCCTCTCCATCCAGGGATATATGTAAAGTGTATAGCCATATTGCTTTGATTCAGGCAGTAGAGCCCTGTCTCTTGGCCTTTATTTCTGTACTTATATTTTCTCTGTATTGTCTCTGAAGTTCAGGGTGCTGACTTTTCCCCTGAACTAGTGAATGTAATTTTAAAAGATTATTGACCATTAAACAGCTATCTTTCCTAGTAAAGCAGATCTAAGAACCTGTGCTAGTAGCAGCCATCCTGAGCATGCCAGTGTCACTGCCTTTACAACACTACGGTAAGGAACAACTCGAGGCAGACTGTCTTGTATTTCTTTGTCTCCTCAGTGCTCAGTACAGTTTTTGGCACTTAGTGAGTATTTCTTAAATGATTCTGGACTAACTGACATTTTTTGGTGGAGCCGTAACTTGGCCCAGTCATTCTGGAAAGAAATTTGGAATTATACCCAAAAAGTCACTTAACTGTGCATACCTTTGGTCCAGCAATTCAACCATTAGGTCAATACAATAAAAATAAATCAAAGAAAGAAGAAAAGGACTTACATGTGTGCAAATATTTTTAGTAGCTCCTTTTGTGGTAGCAAAGAGCTGGAAACTAAGGCATCACTTAGAGAATGGCTGAATAAAAATGGCCTAAGAATGTGATGAAATATTAGTGTGCTGTTAAGGAATGCTGAAAGGGAATTTCAGAGAAACTTGGGAAGAGCTGTATGAATTCATGAAGAATAAAGTCAGTAGAGACAGAAATATAATTAATAAAATAACAATATGAACGTTGCTTGGCCAAATGTCCAGTCAATAAATTATGAAGATGAATTCTATTCGTCTCCTGAATGATCAATTCACTATGCAGACTGGATTTTTGGATTCCACATGGCCAATGTGGAATTTGTTTTGCTTGACTATGCGTATTTGTTACAAAGATTTCATTTTCATTTTTTTCTTTTTCAATGTGTGTGTGGGGACAGTAAGAGGGAAAAAATAAATGCTTATTAATTGAAAAAAATTTTAAATGTGTATATTTGATGCTCAGGGGATAAAAGGGGACTAAGGAAGCAACAATCTAGAGAGGGTAGGAAACGAGGGAAAACATCTGAAACATCCCCATATATCTGCAAAATATAACGAATAAAATATAATATTTTGGACACTAAAATCTGGAGTCATCTCATCAACAACACAACCACCAAATGAGTAACAACAAAGTATAAGACACTGTATTTGGTAACAAAGACACATTATGAAGATGTGGTCCTATTTTTTATCAAATTTAAGAAATGTGGCTAAAGTAGGAGCACATCAGAAATTACATATACATGGTAAGAAAAGCTTCCTTAAAGACTGAGGATTTTTGTTGCTGTCTAAATCATTTTTATGTTATGGAAAGATACAAACAAAATTTTTAAAAAAGCACTAGGGCTAGTGAACTATTATTGCTATTAGAAATTAAAACTGTGTCCAAAAACTGGGGCTTACAAGAATGGACAAAAGAATCTATTAGTATTCAAACTGCTTTTCCTTAGCTTATGGAAAAGTAGTAACCAAAAATAAAGAAAAAATGGAAAGCAAGCCAAATTGTACCTACCATTCTCAGTCACTATGTTCTTCATCCCTGCCTTTTTCCTCTGGATTTACTGGCTACATTTCTTGCTCAAAGATCAAGCCTCCAGTCTGGACAACAAGTTCCCACCCACCCAGCCCAGAGTGGATATAAATACTAAACAGTAACTGTTTCCCTTTTACCCAGAAGCCTGAGGGTCTTCTCCTCCTCGTTTGATTTTTTTTTCCTTAACAGGGCCATCCCTGGAGCAACTACTTTAAAAAGCTATTCATTGAATGGATGTATCTCACTCAAAGTGATAATGCTGTAAGACCATATCCTGAAAGGACCAGGGTCTCACACTGCATCCTTGGCCATCTTCAGTCATCCTGAGGAATATCAGGCATTGGATCCAGATGGCAAGGGGAAGAAAATGAGGTTAGCCCTCCCTCCCTCAAATCAAAGTCAACTGCAAGTCATGTCATCATCTTGATGTCATGGTCCTCTTCAAGAATGAAGAACAAACACAACAACACAATAATCATCCCAGTGCTCCTAACATCTTTCTAGTTCTGCTGTTATCTTGCAAGCTAGAGGCCAAATATAGGATGCCTCACTTTTCAGCTACTTACAAAGGAGCAATTGTAGGACACGAAGTATTTAATATAGGATGCTATCTAAAGTCTTCATTTCTGTTTCACCAGCTAGCATAAAGCAAGAGGACAAGAGGCTGTCTCACCCAGTGAACACTTGTCCCATACTGTACACGCTATCCCATAACAATGTCCCACAGGTATTACTAACCATAATCTCATGAAGGATCAGTGCCCAAGCAGCTAATCTTTTTGACTTTGATTATTAAGTTCCAACTCTACCACCACTATAACATATCACCTAGTTCTAAAACTGCATCTCCTAAGGTCCCCAGGAAAGAAAGCAGGCAGTGAATTTAATTTGTGCCTACACTCAATGAGTTTCCTCTTTAAAGATAGGCAACAGCTTAAAGGCAGCTGGCTTCTGCTATGAACCAGTCATAAAAATGAAACTCACTTCATTTACAAAGGACAAAGTTCAGCACTTTTGGATTAAAAAAGAAATTGCCACACAGATGAATTCAAGATTCAAGAATTGCTGCTTAATTTACTATAAATGGTAAAACTTAAAAGAAAAGCAATCACTCAAGGGGCCACCAAGGCAGACGTGAAGTTTGCTGGGTTCTTACCCTAATGGGGGAGGTTCGTTCCATTCAGCCAGGTATCTCACTACTCACTGTAACAGGAAAAAGTAGTTTGACAGGAGATAGAAGATAGGAATTGCAAGGAAATAGGATTATTTTCCTCTCTCATCACCCTCCCACCCCCACCAAAAATGATAGTCCTATATCCAAGGGAAAAACTCCAACCCTGAGACTTTCATTTGGATCAGATTTGGACAGAAAGGGAAAACACAAAACAAAACAAAAACAAAGAAATGGAGATTTTTAAGAGGAAACACCTTTCTAAAGGACTCCGAAGCAGGGTAGCAAATCTGATGTTTTCAGAAACATGGCAGCTTATTTTTGTTCCAGGATCAGAATTTATTCTTACATTACATGATAAACTGGGAGTTTCCCATTTAATTAAACGGACTTATACCCCTGAGTTGCCTCTTGTCTTATGTTCCAGCTAAAGTTCTTTTTAACTGTACCCCAAATATAACTACCTTCCCTTCCTGCCTTCTGAGTCTTTGCACATACTATTACAAATTAAAGGGGTCCATTAAATCACACCTCAGGTTCCATTTTCTCCTGAAAGTTCCTCTGTCCTTCAAATAATCAGTGTGATCTCTGATTTATTCCCCTCCCCCACTATCATCTTTTTGTATATAATTATGATAAATACAGATTTATATTTGATTTTCTTATTACAATATATGTCCTCTGAGGACACTACCATGTCTGTTCTTCCCAATGTGTCCCAGATACCATTTGTAGTGCTATATATTTGTGAATAATCAACAAATAATTCTTTGAGCAATGAAACAATGTTTCTGGGGGAGGGAGAAACATCAGGGCTGAAATTTCAAGGTAAGACACCAAGGTTGCTCTGATACAAACCTGTGTTGGGGGAGCAAAAAAGGCCAAATTGTGGAAGAAAAACAATTCATGTCAATAAACTCTTTACAAGTCTCACAAATAGTAGCAATTACTGTAACAAAGTGCTGTGGTTCCGGGACTCACACCTCAGCCAGAATACTTGCTAAGAGTGGGAGAGGAAGTTCCTTCCTCTAGACCAGAGGATAAAGAGGCAACAACAAAGGAGACATTTTCAGGCAGAAAATCATGAAACAAAAACTATTATGGGAGATACTGAAGCTATCCATAATGCTCAGCACTGTAAAACTAATTTCTCTTAAGTGCCTAAAAGGGCCAGGGTTTCCCACTGCATCCTGGGCCATCTCCAGTTGTCCTGATGAATGGCTGGCACAGGACCCAGATGGCTCAGGAGGAGAAAGTGTGGCGGGGTGACCCTGAAAAGCCCTTCCTTACTCAAATCAAAGTCAACTGCAGGTCATGTCATCATTTCCTTGATGTCAAGGTCCTCTTCAAAAATGAAGAACAAACACACAATCTTACTCTACTAGTCCTTCTATTATACACTAGGGATCTCTCATTCTTACATACTTTCCTTCATTCTACAACCTTTTCTCATCCTAGGACTCCATTCCATTTCCTTGCAATCACAGAAGCTTGTCCCCTCCTTTAAAGACTCTGAATCCCTCTCCCCTTTAACGTTTGCTTTTTTTTAAAAAATACTCTCTTTTATTAACTCCCTCCCAGCCTGCAGCACAGTAGTTCAAACTCATCTATTTAGAAAGATCTCAGAATTCATCCAGTCTTAAGCTTTTCATTTTACAGATAAGGAAGCCAAGGCCCAGAAAAGTTAAGCAATCTGCCCAAAGTCACACAGGTATTAAAAATGGACAGAGGCATGATTGTGAACCCAGATTTTCTGAATCCAAACCCAGTACTCTTTCCACTGTACTGTTAGGGGGAGTAAGTGGTCCTCACTGTCATTTTCAGGATCTGCCTTTATCTCCCCCTTCATTCAAAGAGCTCTCCTTTATTAGAGCAGAATGTAGATTCTTTGAGGATGGGAATTATTTCACTTTTACATTTTTTATTCTCACTGCCTAGCATAGTACCAGTCACACAGGTGTTTAATAAAAGCTGGTTTTTTTATTAATCCCCCAGCCCTCACTCTTCCTACTTCTTGTTGGAGATTTTTATGGGTTAAAGTTCTAACTTTAGCTGTGTTCCTCTGGGAAGGTATTTAATGCCTGAATAACAGTTTCCTTACCTTTCTTTTTCTTAAATGGGGGAAATATTTGTATGACCTACTTCATAGAACTGTTGTGAAGAAAATGCTTTGTAAACTCTAAAGTGGTATATAAATGTGAAATAGTTAACTATTTAATAAATAAAAGGAACATTATATTTATACATTATATCAATATATTATATACATAAGACAATATAACATTATATTATATATATATATATATATATATATATTAGTGAGAAAATTTAAGAACCTGACAGAAAGTTGAAGCATGGCAAGGATTATTTGGATGAAGATTAATGGAAGAGAAATACCATCTTTATTGTCTTGGCAATATATTACAGATCTCTCTGGACTATAGGATGAAACAGACAAGGAGTTCAATTTAAACCTGGCACGGTGGTATGATCCAGTAAGTGACAGGGGATTCCAACGATCAAGACATCTCCTATGTTTCTCTTCATCAAAATCAATATATGGAATTTGGGGTTTACATTAATGAAAATTTTATCTAACAAAAAAGGTGGAAAAGTAACAAGAAATGCTGTTCTGATAAACAAAGAAGAACTGACTGACAAAATCCAAGTGATGAAGAACCTCAATGGAAGTGACATTTCATCTTAAAATGTGATAGAAAAGGCAAAGTAACAAAATCAAGACATGTATCCTCTATTTCAGAGGAGCTGGAAAGAAATAATTGTCAAGGTCTGTTTTCCATTTTCTCTTATCTCTAGGGTCCAGTGCTTTGCACACATAAAGCATTTAATAATTGCTCAAGGAACTGTTCTTTCTCTTCCAAGAAAGTCTGTGCAGTGCTTTCAGTATGCCTAAGGCAGAGTTTTGTTTCTGGGTTAATTGCCCTAGAGAGATGTTGTAAATTCTAATTAACAGGATAGGAAAATCTACAAAGTTATTTAGTCTAACCTGCACCTCAACAGCAAAGCATACTAGAATACTAACCAAGTCCCTCCTTTTAGAACTATGTCCCTATTCCCTATTCTCCAACCATGTATTCTGGGAGCTTTTCAACCTCAGAGAAGTAGACAGCAATTCCACGGAAGGTTCTTTTTTCCTCTTTAAAAATTACAAAGAAAAATTTAAACAAAATAGACAAAACAGAAGCAAGCAATACGCATCCAAAAGTCTACAATCGCTTAAGTAAGAGAAAGAAAATCTGTTTTGACACTGGTCCTCTGGACATAAAATTGGCTTTACTGTAGTCCAGCTGACTTTGAAGTACTGCTTCACTTACATCATTATGCATATTGTTCCCCTGGTTCATCTGCAGTTTTTGGTTTTAAACTCTATCAATTCATACAAGTTATAAGATCACAGAATCAGAGCTAGAAGGAACCTCAGAGGTCAAGAAGGAAGGAAATAAGCCTTTAGTAAATGCTATGTGCCAGGAACTGTGCTACATGCTTTTTTCAATAGGTCCTCACAACTCTATGTAAACCTTACTATGACTCCCAAGTCTTCCCGTGTTTCTCTGAATTCCTCTTATTCATCATTCCTTACATCAAATAATACAACAAAACATAATTACAACTCTCATCCTATAATTTTAGCCATTGATTCCTGGATCAATGAGAGCCTATGCTTTTCAGCATCAGATTTCGCTATATGTGAGAACTTTCTTTCTGTCACTGACTTCCTTGTGGTTAGCCAGCCTTATTTATGTAGTATTTTAAGGTTTCCAAAGCACTTTACAAATATTTTCTGATTGGATCCTCACAAAATCACAGGGAGGCAGGTACTATTAATCCCATTTTAAATTTGTAGAAACTGAGGAAGACAGCCATTAGGTGACTTGCTATTAATTGACACAGCTTAATCTAAGGCCAGGTTTGAAATCAACTCTTCCAGACCCGAGGGCCAGGTCTCTCTCTATTCAATGCACAACCTATTTTTCTTAAGGGTAGCTGGGTGGTGCAGTGGACAGACCACTGGACTTGGAGTCAAGGAGACCCAAGTACTATCCAGCCTCAGACAATTATTAGCTGTGTGACTCTGGGAAAATCACTTAACCTCTGTCTGCCTCAGTTTCCTCAACTGTAATAACCCAGCGTTACTGTGAAGCTCCAATGAGATAATACTTGTAAAGCAACCAGCACATCATCTGGGACACAGTAAGTGTTATATGAACTCCAGCCATTATTATGATTACATATATTCAGTAAGGAGTTCACGGGGTCAAAGGGTATGAACAATTTAGAAACACTTCCCATTACTTCCGATCGTTTCCTAGAATGCCTCGTCCAATTCCCAGCTCCACTAAGGGTTAGGAGTGTCTTATCTTTCTACTGCTTCTTCAATATTACTTCTCTCTTTTAATCTTTTTAAGATAAAGCTCAGAGTTGGAGCATTTTTTTTTCAGATAGTTTTCAATAGATTGCATCTCTTCTTTTGAAAGCACTCCATAGCTTTTGAGCACTTATCTATGGGATATGGTATAATCTAATAAGGTGAGAATCAAGAGAAATATATTTTAGACAGCAGACTTTTATGGCATTGGCATCTAAAGACTACTTTAAATGCTTCTCATATCTTTATATATCATGTGCTGCAAGCTCCATCCACTTGTATTTTGTACCTGTGAAAAGATTATTTCTACTCCTTTCCTCTCCCTCTACCTTGCTCCCCACACTTGTTATTGCCTCTGTATCACTAGTTTTTCCTCCACTTCTAAGGCCCTACTTTATACACCCATGAATACCAATATTTATTAACTAAATATTATCATTTTCACTGTTGTTGAAATGGACATTATTCTCTCTGCAACAGCATCCTTGTTTGTCATACTAAGTGGAGCACTTAGAAAGTCAACAGACAGGGAGGTAAGGGTCAGGGCAGTCTGGGCCCTCAAAAGGTTAGATGTCTGGTTGTTTAACCTTTCCCTGAAGAATGGATTAAGAGACAGAATTAGCACTTACTGCACACTCCTAACTTTTGTTTAATAAGATGAGCCAAGGGCCCGAGCAAGCCAAACAAGCTAACCTCCTCCTTCTTACTATGCTGGGAAGAGGTGATAAGGAAGCCCAGTCAGACAACAAGCCTGTCTAGAAGGCAAGACTATGGATAAGATGACATTTACAGGTGCCTCATAACTATATGACATCGTGTGCTTTCATTCTAAAGACAGGTGCTCAGAGAGCATACAGACTAGGCAAAGTTGGGGTGTGGGCGAAGAATACAGCCAGTGGAGAGGTTGAGCATGATTCAGTTCCATTTCTCATGTTAGTACTGGCAGACAAACTCTGCACAGAATCAGACCAGAGGAAATTCTGATTAATAATTATACCTGAGTTGGCTTTTTTTTGAGAGCTACCTTTTCCTTGCTAACTAAAAGTACTTTCATAAATAATCTTTTACTGAACCTATTCTATTTTTTTTTCATTTAAAAGATTCTACCTGTATGTCATATACTGTAGCCCTATTTACTAGGAAAGAGGTTCAGAAACTAAGGGATGAGTGGTCCATACAGGTCTTAAAAGTGATGATGATGACAATGACAACTAACATTCATGTAGTCCTTTAAAGTTTACAAAGTGATTTCATCACAATTTCAAAGCAGGGAGTCCAGGTATTATCCCCATTTTAAAGATAAATAAAACTAAGGCGCAGGGTTAGGTGACTTATTAAGGAATACAAAGTTACTATGTGGCAGAGCCAGGATTTGAATTCAGTTCTCATTCCAAGTTTAGTGCTCTTTTAAGTATAACATGTAACTTTAGTCTTCCCACATCTTACAGCAAGAAAACTGACCATTAAGTGTTCATTTTGCCTGTGACACAAGAAATTCACAACTCAACCAAAGGAATACCAGTCACCGTGCTCTAAGGTAAACACTTGGAAATCTGCTTGCATTTATTAGCTCTACTAATGCAACTGCAAGCAATACAGCCTGAGATAAATCTCTAATTGTTTCACAGTGAATATAACTTGTCTCTTAAAAATAATTATATAAAATCAGACTACATTTTCTCAACCTTCTATATCCCTTGTGTATAATCAACATTTGATTTTTTAAAAAGAATTTTAAATCTTTAAAAAATCATAGACTGACCAAGTCATCAAATTAATAAACATTTGCTAAATGCTTCTTATATGGCAGGGATATATGGTCCTACAAGAAGATACAAAAACAAGTAAAAGTTACGGGCTCTAGATTAAGGGAACTAAAAAGTAAAAAGTTAGACAAGAATAAGATTTAAATAGCTTCAAAAAACAGATGTCCTAGGGAGCAAATGATTAATTACCAAATGAATTATGCAGACAAAGGATGCAGGAGTTTAAAGGAGGGGAATGACCCTCTAAGTTACCTTAAAGAGGAAGGCCTAAACAGAGGAAGTAGGATTCCCAACAGCTGAAACAGGGAGAGAGCAACACTAACAGTTTGAGTTTAGGTGGTAGTGAGCTAATTAGGGCACTATTAATTTCAAGAAAATGGGAGCATCTTCTCTCACCATAGATTTAGAGGCGGAAAGGAACCTCTGAGGTCATTTACTCCATTCCCCAAAGGGCCAAAGCTATAGTGACCTATTCAAGGTCACAACCAGAATTCAAACCCAGGCCCTCTAAATCCAGTACGCTTTCCACCGTGCTACCGGTCAAGGTTAGGCACTCCTTCCCTCCCCATCTTTCCCTTGATTAAAGTACTCTGGGATCCAGGGTAGTGGGAGCCAAAGCAGTCAGCCCATTCAAGAGGTGGCAGCAGCTCACACTGCCTTCTATCAGGCAAGTGAAAGCCAATGAAAAACATCTGTTTTATGACAAAGAAAGAAAACCAACAGATCTCATATATAGAGATAAAAATTTAATATCCAAAAAGGGAAGAGAGAAAAAAAGTCCCAGTTGTTAGTATTGAGTAACTGAAATTCCACACATATGCCAAGAAATTCAAAGGTCACAGTTCCCACAGCAACCGTAACCTGACCCTTCAGTGTATGTAGTAGTTGGCATTGCCAAACTCAGAGCAACGTGTACTGTGTACACCAGCCCAAAGGGACCCACATGTCTGCTGCCTTACACCTACTCTTCAGACAAGGCATTTTGTGAGCAGAGCACGAGTCTACTCCTGCTGCAGAGTACAGGCTCTTTGCCAAAACCTCAATCTACTACCTACAGGAAAAAAGGAGACACCTAAAGGAAAGCTATGTCAGACAAGCATGTCTGACATCTCCTTCTGTGGTGCTCACACAGAGACTTGTGATCCCTAGGGAGGGATGGTGGTCACAAGTAGGGGTAGGAGGCTGCCCTTTCTCTCCAAAACATCAGGAAATTCTGACTGAAAAGGTCCAAGGCTTTACCAGATCACTCAAGGATAGGAGATACAGTAACAAACATTGCCAGAGACACCATCCTACTTGAGACTCTTGAGAGGGACCAGGGCAGAAGCTAGCAACTTATAATAGAAAGGCTAACCTGAAAGATCAACTGGCTAGTGCAGGGAAAAGTAACCAGAAGATATGCATTTGAATCCAGTCTCTCCTCGCTATCTTCTCTGTTCCTCACTAAACATTAAGTGACTAAAGTGTGCAATAAAAAATGTTTATTGAATTTAATTACAAGCCACAATGCTAGACAGTGGAGAGACAGTGATGCAATACCACAAAATTTGTGCCTTGAAGCCACTTAGAATTTATTAGAAATGTCTCACACTGATATAATATTTTACAAAGCACTTTTCTTACAACAACCTGCTCTAAGTAAGAAACTACAAGTATCAATTTTATACTATTTTATATAGGAGAAACAAGTGCCAGAGCTACAAAGGGAAGTATGAGGTTCTGCTCACTCAGTTGGAGCATAAGGGTGACAATACCAAAGACTGAATTCAGGGAAGTTGAGAGAGGGGGATACTCTCAGCAGTACGACTTGTAACTGGAGCCATTTGTGCATACTTAGTCCCTAATCTCATAGAGCCTACCACCTATTGGTAGAGAGATCTGTACACAGAAAATCACAATCCAGGGCAAAATTCTGAGAGCATAATAAAAGAAGTAAAAAATGAGTGATTACCACCAACCAGAGAAACTGAGGCTGGGAAGAATCACATGTAAACATTTCAGGCCTGAGAAGGGGAATAAGAATTATCAGTTTATACTTGGTTGGGTTCTGAGCCCTGAACTTCCTGAATGCTTAGCATCAGTTAATATTTACTGAATACCTCTCCTCTAAGTCCTATGCAGAGATCACAGGCTAGAGAAATCCAGTGTTTGCTCACTTGTCCTTGGAGGATACAACTTCAGAACTGGAGAATGAACTTGCAATTCTAATACCCTCAAATATAAGCTAGATGAGGCCTATCCTTTCTTTTTCAGCGTATTAACTACCTGAGAACAGCAAAGTGATAGAACAGATGTAGTCAAAAAAGCAATGAGCTTTCGTAAAACCTGTGTTGAAATCCCACTCTCGTACCTGTGTGACCATGGCAAGTTACTTAAGTGCTTCTATGTGTCTGTCTTGTCATATTATCTGTCTTGGAAAACCAAACTAACTTCTTGTTGTCTGATCAGGAAAGTGGAAAGAGTGAAAACTTTTCTGAGGAACTTGCAAAGTCTTCAGAAAGATAATGTCTTTCTCTCTCTATTTCTAACCCTAGTCAGATGGAAGACTGCAGAAATAAACACAGACAAGAGGGAAAAAATCTTTTCTCCTAGCTATAATTGTAAACTAGAGACTAAATTTGTGACTGAAATGTAATTTCTGTATTGTGAATTTCAAAATTGTGGATTGAATATTGCTATTTTTTAAATTTGCAGCATGAAATTATTTGACTGGCATAATGGCACTCTATCCTTGGAGGACCATTTGAAGGGTGTGTCCCCAGTCCTTAGGACCTCACAACTCCAAAGCAGACGGATGGTGAGGCTGAGGGCTTCTCAGGGTTAGAACTGCAGAGAATACTAAATGCCTGAGGGATAGGTGAGGCATGTACTTTATACATGCTCTTAAAGTATCTGGATTATGTGTGTGTATCTCAAGTGTGTGTGTGTGTGTGTGTGTGTGTGTGTGTGTGTGTGTGTGTGTGTATTCCTCCTTCCTTGCCGAAGAAGACCATGACATCAGAGAAATAATGACATGACTTGCACTTGACTTTGTTTTGAGTGAGGGAGGGCTGTGCAGATCACCAGCCTCACTTCTCCTCCAGAGTCATCTGAATCCAGTGACCAGATATTCATCAGGATGA
>CM053770.1:165386717-165445722 GCA_028658325.1 Potorous gilbertii
TGCGGGAGTGTTGGTTAAAACAGGAAGGAACTGATTTGGCATAGTAAGTGATTTTAAAGGAACAAGTACTATGTAAATGTTAGTAAATATAAGAAATTCTACACGGATCTTGAATGCAATCAATGTAAAATGCCAAAGGTGTTCAAATGAATGATTTTCCATGATAATTTGGAAATGTATTGACTGCACGGATGTCACCTGATTGGTAATAAGTTTTTTTCACATTTTGAATGACATCTTATGCATTATTATTGTGTTTCTAAAATTTTTCTTATATTATAAAAATTGGGAAACCATTATAACAGAAATGCTGGTATAAAAGTAACTTCTTAATCCATATGCTATTAGATTATGAATTGAGCTATTAAAAGAATGTGGTAAAAATGTTTGAAAATTGTTAAAATATTTCATGGAACATATTTTATTTTAAAATGAATAATAACATCAGGAGAAAAAAATTCCTTATCTTTGAAGTTGCTTGAGACTTTCTACTTGGGTAAGATCCTAAGACCTTTTCATTTTCAGCCCTGCTGATAGCATATAATAAAATTCTAAAGTACTGAAGTCCAAAAAACTAGGACTACGTCCAGTGAAAGTAGAGGATTTATAAGTTTGCTTATAGTAATGAATGAGTTTTATCCGATGGATTATTTGGCTACCATTTATGAAAAAGATGAAACTGTACCTGTTAATCTATACTGAAGTTACACCTTTGAGCCTAATTAGTAACAACATAACCAAATTCAAAGATTTCATTTTGCCTTAGAGGTTAACAGGCAATAAGGACATATCAGTCTGGAGACTTAACGGGGTCAGAATTTTTCTGGAGTTTGGAGTCAACTGTCATGTATTCACTTCATGGGTGAAACTCCAGAACACAATTAAATTATAAATGAAGGGTAAATAAAATGTCCTTAAATGTGCTCATTTTGAGTCAACAACATGAGAAAAATAATCATTACATAGCTCTAAGCTGGGATGAGTGAAATTTTGCTTTTGAGGTAAAATCTTGTGGGACTATAGTATTATTCCAGCATTTCACCATTCAAGGGGAATAAATGAATGCCAAGTGCTGACCAAAGGAAGTCCAATCTGAGAAATGCTACAAGTGGATGTCTGTTCTGGGGAAAAGCTGAGAGGATGACCTTGAATAGCAACAATATTGACTCCGTTTCCCACTGTGCTATTTCTTTTCTAAACAGGAAATTTTCTCACCTGGTTAATTCTGAACCTACCTACGATACCCTGCGAATAATGTGGAACTTCACTGTGTGTTGGCTGTAGATTATAACTCTTGCCTGGAATCAAATAGAGCTAAGGGAGTTTTCCCCTTTTGTGGCAGGTGAGTCTGTGCCCTTGAGCAGTTGTGGTTTGCCCATAGTATTTATGCAGAAGACTATCATGTGGTCTCTACCTTTCTTGTCAATAATTTAACTTTTCGAGGGGAAAAAAATGTGACAAAATAGCTCTAGAAAATTCCATATGCCAAAATTTTCTCCACTCCATTGCTCTGATTTCTTGAAAATGTATGTAAAACAGTCATGAAACCAAATGTTTTCTATTTTTCTCTTACATAAGGACAAGAATCCTGAATTTCTTCAACGTTTCTGTAATAAATGGCTATCAGTAATATGTTACATAACAAATATTTAAAAAATCAATACAATCTTCAAGGGGAAGGTGGCATATTTTTACTGATTTGTTTATCACATTCATTTCCCAATAAACTTCCCTTCCCTCTCACTCACCTAACAACTCTTGTCTTAAAAAGGAAGTAAAAAAGGGAAGGGAATAATGTGGTTCAGCAAAACTAAACACACTGGTCAGGCCGACAATATGTGCACTGCTCCACAGCCATAGTTATCCACCTTTGCAATGAAGATAAGGAGATGCTTTCTCTTATCTTTTCATAAGGACCAAGGTTGGTCATTAAAATTACATAGCAATCAGTTTCCATTTTATTGTGTAATGATGGTACATATAATTTTTCTGGTTCTACTTATTTCACTTTGCATCAGTTTATATGTCTTCTACTGCTTCTCTCTAGTCTTTATAATTCATTTTTATAGCATAATAACATTCAATCAAATTAACATACTATAAATTATAGCCATGCAAACAGGCAATGAATGTCTACTACTATATTTTCAGTTCTTTGCTACTGAAAAAGTGAAGCTATAAACATTTTATTTTATTTTGGACCTTTATCTTTTATTTCTTTGAGATAAGAAAGTGAAGCTATAAACATGTTATTTTATTTTATCTTTGATTTCCTTGAGATAATTCCAATGGTCTGGCTCAAAAGGTATGGACATCCTCATTTAAGCATAATTCTAAATTATTTTCCATAATAGACAAATTAACAGCTCTACCAGCAATGTATTAGTATGCCTGGATTCCCATAACCCTCACAAAACATTTTCATCTTTTGTCATTTTTGTCCGTTATCTGGGTGTTAGATGAAACCTCAGAGTTATTTTGTGTTTTCTTATCATTAGTGAATGGAAATGGTTTTTCATATGGTTAAATTCGAAATTCTTCTGAGAACTCTTTGTTCATATCCTTTGATCTTTATCCTCCAAAGATCAGGTCAAATGCTACCTCCATGACCTGATCTCCCTAGATGCTAACAGTTATCATCCTGGAAATGACTTTCATCATATTTTGTATTTTATTTTTTATGTATGTATTTTTTTCCCCAATAGTAAGTTCCAAGACTGCTTTTGTTTTTGTATCCCTAATAGCTAGCATAGTTCCTGTCATAGTAGGTAATACTTAATAAACACTTGGGTAAATTGATGAATTAAAAGTACCTCTACCAGAGTCTTAGAGGGTTGGCTGAAGACCTTGCCCCTGGTCATACAGAGTCACCATATGGACATGAACCCAGGTTTCCTGAGTTCCTGGGGCTGGATCTCATTGGATAATGGGACTAGAATTGGAAGGAACTTTGGAAGCCATATAATCCAACCCTCCCTTTTTAAAGGTGAGGGTTTACCTAAGGTCACATAGGGAATAAGCATGAGAAGTGGGATTTGAACCCAGATGTCAACTCTAAGGTCAGTGGTCCCTTTACTATACCATATCCACCATGCCATGAGACCTCTTTAGAGAGACTTACTCAGTAGTCTTGGTCCATCCTATCAACAAGGACTCTGGCATACACAGGAGGGCCTGCTATATAGGTTCTTAGATCTGCTTTTCTAAAAAGAAAGCAACTTTTATGGGGTCAACAATTTACTTTAATCAAGTGCATACATCATTCACTTAGTTCAGGGGGGAAAGTCAGCACCTTGAACTTTAGGGAAAATAAAGATAGAAATTACTAACAGAAAGACCACAGGCAGATCCAACTGTCTGACTATATATATACATAGTTACCAGAGTAAGAAGCACCAGCATCTGTGTTTTCAAAGTCCAGGGGCTCCTTAGAGGCTACCCAGAGTCTCATACGGCCAAACGAATACTTCCAATGAGGAAGCCCCAAAACAAAACCTCACCTCAGAGTATATATACACTTTTCAGAGGCAGAGGGTATCACAACTCTTGAGAACCAATGCCTCATTAGAAATTAACAAAAGGTATGAGCCTTCCTACAAAACAAATCACCCCTAATCAATCTTCCCTTAATGGGGAGGCCCATTAATGGGTGGGGAAGACCTTTAACTCTCATAATTAACATAAACTCTATTTCCAAGTTACTATTATATTAATTTAGTATTTAACTTTTACTACTTCTTATAATAATGTTATATTTAATTTAATATTTTGTAAACTCATTCTGCAGGAAAATTATTAGTTTTTATCACCACTTCCTCCGACTAAAGCCACAGGAAGGCAGAAATGAGCAAAAGTTTCTTTAAATTGGATTTTAGTGTCAACTTATTATAAATTAGCATTTAGAAATGCTTGTTATCTAGAAAGTGTTTTTTCCATAGCTACCCATTAACCAGTTAGCCTTCCTAGCAAACCTTGTTAGAGAAATGAATAACATTTACCCCTCTTTAGGAACATAGTCCTGTGTGAGTAATTAGCCAATGGAGAGAGTAAATCCTATAATTCAGAGGTTCCCAGAAAGATACATTCATACTTTGCCATTTCAACCTGAAAATCCCCCACTCTTGCCCTTCTTGCTCAATCCCCAGAACAGTAACATCTGCATTCTAGTCACTAGTTTCAAAACAGGTACAGATACTTTTATGTTAAACAAATCTCAGATCTTACCCTTGGAATATAACCCACTAAGCAAGTACAGAAAGCAACAACTTGTAGGCACATAGCACACATCAGGATCATATCCAGATATTGCAGCCAGCATAAGTATGATTATTGACATGACATGTAGAAATGGACTGATGTTAGAAAGTGGGGACAGGAGTGTGGCAATTAAACATGCATGTGGGTACCTACTTATCTTGTGAAGTATCTGGTACCACCATAGATTAAATACAAAAACTCAGTCCTTTGAGGTACTCTTTTTTATCGTTTATACATATCGGTATATGTATTGAGTGGTAATAACAGAAGAGTGCTGTTGAGCCCTAGAATCATCCATAGTAAAAAGCTTAAAAACCAACAAAAAAAGAAATAAAGGCCTAAACACCTGGAGAATGTCAACTAGAAACTTATCTCCTTTGGAGAATCTCAATGATCAGTTAGAGCCAAGGCAAAAACTGGCTCTCCAATTAATCTCCAGACAGCACTAGCTTGGAAAGCAAAGAAAATTCCAAGAGGAAAGACCAGAAGTTAAATGATGATTTCTACTTGGTAAATACTTTTGAAATGAGAAAATATCTTTTAAAAATAGATAAAGATTATTAAGAAGTAAAACTTCTTGAAAATAGTATCTTATCTTTGTATTTTCCATACCTGTCAATCAATTAACATATTATTTATTGGCAGCTAAAGTGCTGGGCCTAAAGTCAGGAAAACTTTGGTTTTACAGTTTCAAAACTGTAAAATGGGGATAACAGTACCCACCTCTCAGCATTGTATGTCAAATGACATACAATATTTATAAAGCTCTTAGCACACATAGTAGGCACTATATTAAAAGGCTAATTACTAAGTACTTTCTATGTGTCATTTGTTGTTATCCAGTTGTTTTTAGTTATGTCTGACTCCATTTGGGGTTTTCTTGGCAAAGAAGAGTGGTTTGTTATTTTACAAATGAGGAAACTGAGGCAAACAAGTTATGTGACTTACCTAGGGTCACACAGTTACTAAGTGTCTAGAGCCAGATTTGAACTCACATCTTCTTCCTGACTCCAACCCCGATTCTCTATCTACCTTGACAGCTAGCTGCCAGGATAAGAGTGAACAACCCTAAACTTGAAACTGCCAATTTATTTATAAGTTCAATGTAGTCCTCAAAATCAGCAGTGTAGTGCCAGTATAGGCAGGCATGGGTGCTAAAGGTGTCACCAAAGTACTGAGGGGCCTTATGCTGTACCAGTGGAAAGAGTAGCCACACAAATGAAACTGCTGTGAGGTATCAAAGTATGACTACAAAAAAAGATCCTATTTTCTAAAAAGAAACAGCAGGCCTTTTACATCCTAACAAATGACATTCTTCAAAGAAGTCATGTTGGGATATTATTCACATATATCCCACACAACAACAGTTGTGTGTTATTTCCTGATAATCTCCTTAATACATATAACCAAAACCCATGCAGCCTTATTTGGCTTATCACCCATTCCTAACATTGTTCCTACTGGACTGCCTCATACAATATTACATGAAATAATGTCATGCTTATGGAATCTATTTCTACCTCCTTGACTGCTACTTCCTCTGGCCCCTCAAAAAGCCATCCTTCACTCATGAAATTTTCTCATAACGCTTTTTTGGCTCCCTCCCTCATACTGTATCATATATTTCTTTACTGATGCCTTTTGTCTTCATGTCACAGTGATTTCAATGCCACCCTCTCCACTACCACTCCCCTTACCACATACACCATAAACCCTTTCCTTGTAACAAAGAAAAATTTAAGCAAAAAACATCTGATCCAATGGCTCCATTTACCTATACTGCCTCAAAGTATACTTTGTAATCTAGTCTCTGAAACTTTTCTTATTTTTTTCAGTAACTCAGAATTTAGTTAGCTTCCATCACTTTATCATACACTGTAAATATTGTATTGTATTGTATTGTATCCTTGTATTGTATCCTTGGTTCTGCCATGTTCATGTTGACCTAGTTCCTATAAATCTTTCCATGTCACATTCCTCAAACTGTCTTTTTAAAAAACTGTATAAGATTCCTTTTCATTCATGACCCATAGGTTTTATGGACATTTCCCAACAGATGAGTACAGGTTTTGTTTTTATTTAAATACTATGAATACCCTGTGCTTTATTACTCTTCTGCATACATGTTGTAACAACAAAGCAGGAAAAAAATAGCTAATATATATTATATATTTATATAGCATTTAAGGCTTAAAAAGGCTTTTTCCTATTACACCTCTATAAAGCAAGAAATGTACAGATTAAACCCATTAAGAAAAAAAAAACCAGGCTTGGTGAGAAGTTAAATGACTTTTCTAGGGTCAAATAACTTTTGTCCAAACTGAGACAGTAAGTCAGGTTCTATGACTCCCAGTCTGGTGCTCCTTCCACTAGATTATGCTACCCTGACATCAATCATTTTTAATCATTCCTATGGAATTTAGAGAGAATAAGTACTGATAAGATGTTTGCTAGGAGGCTTATGTTACAGGACTGCTTTATTGATGATTCACTAACACTATCCAAATGGTAGTAAATCACAGAGTTCAAAGATGCGGGATAAAACAACTAGAACTAAAAAAAGAAATTTTAAAAAAATCACAAAGTTATGTAATTAAATTCAACAAACATTTGTTAAATACCTACTATGTGCAAGATACTGATTAAGATGCTATGGAGACACAGAGAAAAAGAGACAGAGAGACAAAGACAGTCCCTCTCCAAAGACAGACCTTACATTCAACTGGGTGGGGGGAATACAACAGGTCCAAAGGAAAGCATAATACAAAGTGATCCTTGAATGAAATGGGTGAATCAGGAATGCTTCACTGAGAAGGAGGCACCTGAGCTGACGCGAATGGATCGTAGGAGTCTGAAAGACAGATATAAGGAAGGAATACATTTCAGGCTTGAAAGATGGCTGTATGAATACACAGAAGCAGAAAACAATTCTCCAGGGAAGCTACAAGCAAGAAAAATAAAGAAGTGACAATTCTCACTTCCATCAGGAATAGAGAACAGAAGAATTAAGGCAAACTGTACAGAGTTCATAATACTTCTCTGTTTTGATCATGGGACTTAATGATGATCAAAGTCTAGGCTTTTCTCCCTCCTAAGAAAAGAAGGTAAAGAGAACGGACTAAGGAAAACCTGTTTACTTTCCAGGTTATCGGGGAGAATGAAGTTCCTTAAAAACAAAAGAGCTTCAAATTCAGACCTTTGTCAGGAAACTGGAAGACTGAAACAGAAGAGGAAAGGAAGGACCACTAAATATTTAGGGCAAAGTGATAGATATGGGAGCATTTTCTAAAAAAGAAACTGTAACTGGTGAGTAAATAGCTATTTAGTCACCAACAAAACATAACATAGACCCCTAAGTGCCTTTAAGGGTCAGAGAAGAAATAAAAAGTAATAGTGGTCTCTGTAATATGACTTGGTGCAATCTGCTATCTTCCTGGACCAGGTAGCCAGGACACTGCAGAGAACCTCCCAAGGTTTATTAAACAACTGGATGACTTCTGAGGAAGTGAGCTGGTGCAAGAGAGATAGTGCTAGAACTGGAGCCAAGAAGTCCCAAGTTCAAATTCTACCTCAGACACTTTCTAGCTGAATGACTTGAAGCAAATAACTCCTCATCTGTAAAGTGAATTATTTTGGATAAAAATTGGATCTACCTCTTAGGGTTGTTATGAGGTTCAATGAGAATATTTGTAAAGTGCTATGTAAATAATTAATAGAATATTATCACCCATTTCTAAGGAATCATGTGGGCACAAATGAAACTGCCAAAAAAATCTAGAAAGTAATCCTTAAAGACTTAAAAGTCTTAGGCAAGGAACTGACAACTTTGTGGGTGAACATGACACTTTCATCACTGCTGCTGTTGCAAATGCAAGAGTTTTAGAAGTGAAAGGGAGATTTGGAAAATAAACAATGAAGATGAACATCTATTTGTTATAATGGAGAGTAATAATCTGTAGAGAGGAGGAGGAGGAAAAGACAGTGACACCAAAAAAAGTGTTAATGAAATATTTTAAAAATTCAGTAAAGAACAGAAGGAAGTCCAGAAACAAACACAAACAATCAGGGTACTATCATGTTAAATTTTATACTTATAATATACTTTAATATAATAAGCTGTATGTAATTAAGTTGCATATGAGATATCTGTTCTTCGTAAATGAAAAAAATTCAAGTTTGTCGATATTTTTCAAGTTCATAATAAAGAATTTTTTTTTAAAATAAGAGTATCTAAAAACAGTATTTGGATTTGGATAGGATAGCTTAAAATATAGTAGAGAGGTCAGGGATAAAATGTACCAAGAAAGGCTTATAAGAATGGATTTGCCCGAAGTCTTCCAAATCTAATCAAAAGAGATTTAGACTGAAAAAGAGAGAGGGAAGGTTGCTCATTTATACACTATAATCCATTCCACAGTTCTCATAGGGTTATGACCCATAGTTTAAGAAGTGCTGAAGGGGGGAGAACAGAAAAAGTTTAAGAAGCCCTGCATACGATAGACAGTATCTACAAAGTAAGAACAGCAATAGTGCCTCCAAGACGTTTTATAGGAAGCAAAAGTCAAGTAGGGAGGCAGCCACAAAACTAAGTCTCTGAAATCTATAGACAAATGCAAAGAATGAGTAAGGTGCTGGAAATCCTAACACAAGGAAGCAAATATGACTTCATAGGTATAATGTGGATTTAATGGGATGAGACCAACAATCAGACTACAGTGCCTTATTAACAAAGGAGCAATACAAGTAAGTAAAAGGTAAAGAAAAGGGAATAAAAGAGCCAAAAAAAAAAGAAAATAAATAAGACAGTACTCCATAATAAGATTTTGTGAAGAAATCTAAGAACTAGAAGGATTCATTAGGAACTTGGTTAAAAGTGGAGGCAGAAAAAGATGTGATGTTTTCATAGGCGCACACACTCATGAATACAAATTCTCTACCCAGAGCCAGTTGTTAGATATTTACCTTATGATTGTTTCTGTTCTGGCCAGAAACATTGAGGGTCTTTCCCTCCCAGGCCGATTCTTTAATGAAGGCAAACTAGACCATCTTTTGCCTCAATTCTTACCTAGCCTTTAATTACCAAATGGGTGTTGACTCAGACAACTGAGACCTGGAAAAGACCTTAGTCTCTGCATCTGGGGCCATAAGTCACCTTGATCTGTTTCTTGCCACAGGACTCTGATGATAAAAGTGAGACTGAGGACTTTGCCCAGCTCTGCCTCACTTAAATTCAATTCACTTGCAAATCAAGACATCCTCCTCCTGATGTCACTGGTCCTCTTTGAGAACAAAGGACAAACAATAACACAACAGAGAACACCTGAACATAAAGAGGAAACAGATGAGGAATTTGGGAAAGAGATCACAAGTATGGCATAGGGGCTTGAAATAATTAGAGAGGGAAGGGAAAACTTCAATTACATGGACAGCTATGGGAATTGTCTCTGCCAAAAGCAGTAACTTCTATTCTGGATTGGATTCTTATCCACCAGGAAGAAAGTGGTTAATGGAAATAATGGAAACTTTGAGGTGATGCTATCACCATGATAGAAGGTGTGATTAAAAAAAAGGAAGTCAAGCACAGTCTGATCTGTACCCTAGATCTGGAAGGAGATTGCTAAAAGAAAAGGTTAAGTAGGACCCTACAGACTAAGAACCATGAAAGGCAGCTTAAGAAGAATGGCTTACTCTCAAGAATATAACTCTGATGGTAAAAGAAAAATAATGCCAATTAAGAAAGAAGAGGGGACATATTCAGTAAGACTATATGGGAAGATGGGAAAGTAGTCTGACAGAAAACAAGCTTAGGCCAACATCTTACACTGCGTATAACTACCTTTGATAACAGTAATAGTTATTACTACTACTGGTTTATTATATTACACTTATTAATATATGGTTATTGTTACTCTGTACCAAGCACAATGCTAGGCACTTTATAAATGTTATCTGATTTGAAGCTCACAACAACTCTCAGAGGTAGGCACTTTCATTATCCCCATTTTATAGCTAAGGAAACTGTAACAAAAAGTTAAGTGACTTGCCCAGGGTCACACAGCTAGCAAACTCTAGTCACCAGACCCAAATGAACAACATCCCAGAGTACTGAACTGCTGAACTACGGAAAATATTAGAAAATTAATTTAACAGGACTCATTTAATTTTTTTTAAAGGGCAAGGAGGGGGGGCAAAGTCTACAAACACTAGACCAATGAGTTTGTCTTCAATTTCTGGCAAAATTCTATTTTAACTTATAAAAGTGTTTGTTTTTTAATATCTTGAAAAGGAAGCAGAAATCACAAGGAGGCAACATAGTATCGTGAAGAAAAGGTCATGTCAAAATGCAGGAACAATCAAAGTTGGAGAGAATATGGGAAGATAGGCACATTGTTAGTGGACAGCAATTTGGAATTATTCAAAGAAGGCAAATAAAATGTCCATATCCTTGGGACTAGAGATTCCATTACTAAGCATATATCCCAAGGAAGGCACTGTTAAGACAAAAGACTCCATATACAGCAAAATATTTATAGCAGCACTTTTTGTGATAGCAAAGAATTGGAAACAAAGTACATGCCCATTAATTGGAGAATGGCTAAGCAAACTGTGATACATAGATACGGTGGAATATTACTATGCTGTAAAAAATAGCAAATTTAATGAATACAAAGAAGCATGAAAAGATCTACATGAACTGATGAAAAGTAAAGTAAGCAGAGGAAAGAAAACAAACATGATAACTAAGATTAGCATACACACAAAATTATGTGACTTTTTTCCTTTTTTTTTGTCTTTAAAAAAATACTATGTTATATGGAATGCTTCACAGGGATGGGGAGGTATATACTGGGGGAAAAAAATCAATAAAAACTTGTTTAAAAAAAACACACCCTCTTACCCATGTCCTGATAGAGAAATGATAGACCCAGGATACAAAAAAAGACATACATTTTTAGACAGGGTCACTATATGGCTTTGTTTTGCCTGAATATGCTTATGTGTTGCAAGGATTTTTTATTTTCTGCTTTAATAGAGTTAGCAAAAGTGATACCAAAAAAAGGTCACTAAAATATTTTAAAAATACAGAGAAGTTCAAAAGGAAACACAAACATGCAAGACAGTTTTGAAAGTAATATATCTAGTTTTTAAATTTTTTTTAAGCAAGCAGTATGAAATGAAGATTCACAGTTTCACATACAATCTTCTTTTTCTATTTTTCTTTGTGTATGAATCTGCTCTTTAGTGGGGAGGGGTGTTTTAAGTTCAGAGCAAAAAATTTTTAAAAAACAACATTATGCCCTTTCTTATCCCTGAAAAAGAGATGAGGCGTCTGCATATGTATAATCTCTACCAAGTTGCTTGCTTTCTCAATGAGGTGGGGCAAGGAAGGAAGGGAAAAAGAGAATTTGGAACTCAAAGTTTTTAAAAAATGAACGTTAAAAATTATTTCTACATGTAATTGGGGAAAAAACTTAAATAAAAAATGAGGAAAACTTGCATGTCTTTGCAGAAATAGGGAATCATATTGTGGATGGATCAGTGTGTATACTGTCAGACTCGGTTTACTGAGATAATCTTTACCCTCCCTTTTCTCTTTTATACTTTGTTTAAAAGTATGGCTTTCTGGGCAGGGGAAGAGGAAAGGATGTATTAGAAAGCTAAGGTGATATAAAAACAAAAGATAGCAATAAAAACATAAAAAGGAACTGGTGCTAGCAGACATTTTGTGACAACGTTACTAAACTGGTAGATTAAAGGACTGCTACAGATACATTTTACCAACTGAATCTACAAAGTTTCTCATACTAGTCTTGTGGATAAGACAGAGTGATGTCAGCAAGTATATAGTTAAGTGCATTTGGAGTGGATGACTGGTCAGAGCCCAAAACTAATCATATTAAAGGTTTTAATATCATTTGGCTCTCAAGGGAATACCTCAGGAACCTGTACTTATACATGTCCTAAGAATCAGAATCCTCCAAGAGTAGAATGGGTACCATAGGAAATAATAAGTTCATCATTTTTCAAGTCAGCTGACCAGTTCTCAGAGATGATATACTCAGACATAAGTTTATCAAAGAGTTTCTAAGGCTTCTTCTAACTCCATGTCTTAGGATTCTTGCTCATCCCTCTTTCCCTTTCCTATTTCCATTACCCTTTTAATGGCACTGTATTCTCCTCATTTGGATCTACTGTGATGAATTCTTTTCTTCTATGTATCACTACACAGGGCTCAATCCTTCATCTGGCAACCTTCTTCGCCCTTCTTCATCCACACTCATTCCAAATCATACCTCTCTACAGAGACAAGTACGAAGCTATCATCACCAGCTCTAGCCTCTCAAAATGTATATTTGCAAAAAATAGGAGCTACATCAATGTCTATTTCCTTTCCTTCCTTCCTTTCTTCACCATCTCTATCTAAAGGCAAGAATCTAGAATTCATCTCATCTTTCCAACCCACTTTCCCAAAGCAATTATTTTTCAGGGTACCTTCTCAAAAACAGAAATTGACTTCTTAACTGATCTTATATATAAATTCATTATAGAATTCAAAGTTCTCCATTTTATCTATTCTTTTAATACCTAATGAGTCTTATCTTGGTATTCCTTCATCACAGCCTGACCTTTACTATCCCTAGGGCACACCTACTTTGCTTCCATCTCCAAAGTCTTTGTTCATAAAGCTTCCCTTCCTAGAGTATCCTCCCAATCAATTTTCTTTATTTTTTCTAAGATCTCTCTGGCTTCTCCAGGAAGCATTCCCAAACTAATCTCAATTCACAACAATGGTTTTACTTTGTGTTCCACAGAATTTAATAACAGAAATTCTCTACTTTCCATAGTTTATTTCCTCTAGCTGTTTCTTTTATCTTGAATCCCCAAGTAGACTGTAAGCTCTTGGAGAAAAGAGCCCATGATGTCTACCTTCTTTTCTCTCTCCCACTGTTCTCAAAACAGAAGGCATTTCCTGAATGAATCTGGTATGTGCCTTGCTTTCTCTGGGGTTATTCCTAAAACTTTAGTCTCAAAAGAGAAGCAAGTCCTATACACAGGATATCTCCCCCACAAACAATCTACAAATGACCTTTACTTAATACCAATAGGAGCAGTAGTATATAAATGATCATTTTTACCCTCAAAGTACTTTCATTTAGTTTCTCAAGTCTCTTCTTTCCATCCTTCCTGAAGTCCATCCACTCTTATTATTCCAGGTAAAAGTGCTATGTAGATAACTCTCAAGTATTTGTCATCAACTCTCAACAATGTAGAAACTAAAGCTGCTTCATTATTTCGGGCAAAATTAAGCACAGAAAGGCTGACTTACCCAGTATTACACAGCAATACCAAGAAGTAGAACCAAGGTTTTCCCTAAATAGACTATAAGCTCCATGAGAACAAGGCCCGAGTGTGATCAACCTGAAAAGTCCCCAAAGTAATCCCTTATATATAAGTATTAATAAATACTTGTTTGACTAATTTCTGGTTTCTGGATCAGGGAACTGCCTATCAAGAAGCTGCACTGTCTCATAGGAGCTAAGTCTTAACTATTTCTCAAAAAAGATATATAAGAATGGTCAGGAGCTGATTGCAGTTACCACCACAATAAAAATAGCCCTAACCATAGCTATGCAGAAGCTTCAGGCAAAAACACTTTTTGATACAATTTCCAGTTTAGAGAACTTAATTAAATGCACTGATAGCCATTGATGGTCATCCATAAAAAAGTCTTCCTTCTCCAGACTGCTTGTCCTTCCCCATGGAGCAGTAAAAGAGACAATTTCAAAAATAGATCCTTGAAGGACTGGGCATTCAGAAATCTTTTTTTTCTTCTGGTTTTAACTCTCTGGCCTAAGTTTTTTTTTTTAACATATAAAAAATATACCACTTAGGGAAGAGTGATGGAGAGGAGGCTTAAGTCAGAAATAGCAAATGAGTCTTAATTTTAAATTTCTTTTTTTAAAAATTCATATTTGAACTGCAATGAATCCTGGAAGAAATCCAATCTGAAGGATAGTTTTCCAAATACAAAGAAGTCCTGGTAGGGCAAGAGAGGGCAGGAAAGAGCCTGGCTTGTTATAACTCTCCCTGGGGTCAGCTCCTATGCATCCAGTCTCACTGAATTAGGCCTAAAGGGAGAAGGTTCCAGTCCAATAAATATTTTAATAAAACTTATAGCTATTACTCTTAAGTCCCAGGGCTCTTCTTTTAGGCAAATGATTATCTTGACTGTCACTGTCTGAAAAATGAGAAAGGAGCAGAGGGAAAGACAGAATGCTACCCCCCCCCCAAGAAGTGTTGGGATGACATTAACTTTACCAGGCAAATAGTGGGAAATCCCTCATACAGGAAGCCTCAATAACCTCCGTTTTTTGAAACTCCTCCTATTCTCTAATCAGAGAGATATGTAGGCTAGAAAACAACATGTTACATGACTACTACATGCCAGTCACACTTCTAGGGGCTGGAGATATAAATACAAAAATGAAACTGTTCTTGGCCTCAAGGAACTTAGTCTTTCAGAGAAGACTAAAATACATACAAAATAAATATGGGGTAACTGGAGAGGCAAAAAACAGAAAAGGCTTCACAAAGAAGACAATGCTTGAACTGAGCTTGGAAAGAAAGGAACTCTAAAAAGTAGAAGCAAAGAAGGAGTATGTTCTAGCCTGAGCAGGCAAGGGGAGCCAGTACAAAGGGATGAAAACAAGAAGGCCAGGATGGCCAGACTGCAGAGTGCAAGATGTGGGGGGGATATGTCACAAAGTTGGAAAGACAGGTTGGGACCAGGCTGTAAGGAGCTTTAAAAACCAAACAGAAGAGTTTATACTTGATCCAAGAGTCAACAGGAAGCCCCCAGAGTATATTGAGTTGGGAAGTAACAGTCAGATGTACATGTGTAGAAGATAGAGCAGGAAAAGACTTGAAGCAGGAAAACTAATGAGAAGGCTACTTCAATACTCCAAGCAAGAAGTAATGAGAAGGGAACTAGGGTGATGGTCATGTGACTAGAGAAGGCGATAGACACAAGAAACAGAAACAAAGATCTGACAACTGACAAACTATATGGGGTCAAAGAAAGTGAGGAGTCAAGAATAATGCCATGACTGTGAACCTGGGGGACTAAAACAGTGGTGGTGCCCCTGACAGGAACAGGCAGCAGGTTCAGAAGAAAGTTCAGTGTGAAGAGATAGGGTGTTCCGTTATGGATATGTTGCATTTGAGATGTCTGTAGAACATCTAGTTCAAAAATTCCAACAGGCAGTTGGAGATAGAGATGATGGGCATGGGAGTCATCAAGGACAAATGCAGGAAAAGTAGAGAGAGGATCCAATGGATAATACTCTAAAATTGTACAGGGGGAATAAGCCTAAAAAAAGGGAAACATTGCTCCCCAGAGTAAAATTCTTAGGACACAACATGAAACAGTTCTGATGAGAAGGTTTACAAAAAAAAAAAAAGAACTGCACAAAAATGTTGAGATGGGTATACAACATCAATGGAGACTGTGCAGAGATATGTGTAGAAGACAAACATAAGACCAGCAAGACAGATACAGAAGTGTGGCATAATCATTTAAGAATCTGCCCTTCACAAACGCAAGTCACCAGACAAATCACATCACAGCATGAACAACCACTAGCACCACTGAGTATCTATTAAATACCAGGTGCTAGATTTGGAAGCAATAGACATGAGTGCCAAGCCTGGAGTTGGAAAGATTCATCTTACCAAGTTCAAATCTGACATCAGACACCAGCTGTGTGACCTTAGGTAAGTCAATTCATCCTGTTTGCCTTAGTTTCCTCATCTGTAAAGTGAGGAGCAAAAGGAAATGGCAAACGACTCTAGTACCTTTGCAAAGAAAACCCCAAATGGGATCACAAAGAGTCAGAAACAACTAAAAAACTACTGAACTGAATATATAAAATTGGAACCATACAAAGAAGATTACCATGAGCAAAGATGAAATGAAAATTTGTGAAGAACGTGTTTTTTTGAGTAAAGTATGGAACCAAACCCATTTATTTTTTGCCATTAAACTAATTTTTCCAAGAATTTATGATCCCATTATCCGGTGTTTGTAAAACAAGCTTCCCTTTACTCTTTAAGTTTTTGCTGAAAATATAGGTAAGTGTCAGAATTCTGACTGTACAACTCCGAGAAAAATCACTTCTCTCAGTCTCAGTTTTTTCATCTGTAAAGTGAAGATGATGCTGAATATAGAACCTATTTCACAGGATTATTTGGACGTTGAAATTACAATATATGTAAACTACTTTGAAAACCTTTCATGTATACATACATAAAATAAATAAAATGTGTCTGGCATTGCACATACAAAGACCAAAAAAAAACATCCTTAAGGAGCTTACATTCTATAGAAGGTAAATATAAATAAGTGAATATTCTCTTATGTTAACGATGACCAAGTGAACAGAACGGTAACAGCCCAGCTCCTATACAAATACCCCAGCAAAGAGCAAAAAAGAGCATCAGACAAATATGACCAAGAAATCCAAACAGGAACTAAATTTTCACCCAATCAGATCTGCACAAGGGAGCAGCTAGAAGTCTGCATATATAAAGGAAAGAGTCCAGTCAGGAAAGTTGAGGAGAACTCAGTGTTCAGAAGTCTTCCAGCCTAAACATGGAACACTTCAAGGATGTCCAGATCCTGAAGCACTATGAAGCAGAAAGAAAGAGGGCCAACAGAGCTCCAAAGTTTCCCCAGGGCAGTTACAATGTTCTGAGCCATAAGAAGCTGACTGGAAATGAAAGCCAAGAGCAACAGCTGAGATAACAGAGATCAGGACCAAATAGGGTCCCCCACCATCCTATCTAAGAGGGTTGGAGATGGCCCTAACACACAATCCCAATTCAGACTAGAAATATTAGTAAACAGAAGATAATAAATATTATGAATCATACCACATTTAATAGATTTTTATCAAGTACAAAAAATAAAAATGAATTTTAAAAAGAAAAAAATAATTGAATTTTAAATGGTTTCTTAAGGGGCAATAGGAAAATCAGGAAAGACCTAAAAGTAGCACTTTACTAGATAGTCTGACAGGTGAAAGTAAGGAGGAAATACATTTCAGACAACAGAGAGAGACAGCCTGTGCAAACACAGAAGGGCAGAAGGCAAATTCTCTGGAATTGAGAATAACAAATAGGCCAGTTTGGCGGGGACATTAGAATATATCATGGGAAGCAATGGGTAATAAGCCTGGAACGAGATTGTGAAGGGCTGTCTTCAAGCAGAACAGTCAGGAATTGACACTAGAAGCAATAGAGTCCCTAAAGGTCTTAAATAGCAAGGATTACAGCTCAGTGATTACTTTTGTGCTTTAGGAATTATCACTTTGGCAGCTGCAAAGAAGATGGAATGGAGAGGGGAGAAGGGAGACCAATGAAGAGACCCTTGCAGTTACTCAGGTGAGGTGATGAGAGCCTGAATTAGAACTGTAGCATTCTGAATGGAGAAAGATGATAGAGATGCGGTAGAGGCTGAGACAGGATTCACAACACTTGGCAACTGAATGTGAATGGGAGAAAAGGGGTGGACAAGACTAAAGAGACAAGGGTTAACTCCATAACAAGTTCTATTATGGACATGCTGGTTTGAAACAGTATGGAACATTCAGTTCAAAATATACACTATCCACTTAGTAGGACTAGAGAGCTCAGGAGAAAGACCAGTAGGGTTAGATACAGAGATCTGGGCACATCTGCATAGAGAAGATAATAGTCTCTGGCTCCCATAGGTTCAATGACATGATAAAGGAAGAGAAGCAGGACTAAGACAGAGTCTTGGGCTCGCTGATGGGGAGTGAGAAAAAAAAAGGAGGGAAGTAAAGAGGGGAAGTTGATGATAGATGATCAAGCAATGCAGAATGAAGAACAGACATGGGTAGAAGTACCATGTCATGAAAATCAAGAGAGGAGAAAGTACCCAGGAATAATGGGTTGTCAACAGAGTCAAATGCTGTAAAGAGGTTGAGAAGGATGAGGACTGGGAAAAGGCCACTGGGTTTGATAATTAAGAGATCACCAGCAACTTTGGAAAGATCATTTTAACCAAGCAATGAAGTCAAGTCATTTTGTTAGGTGTGAAGAGTGAAAGCAAGTGGAGAAAGTAAAGGCAAAAAAGTGCAGAGAGCTTCACTTATGAAAGGAAGAAGAAGGCAAGAATAGATTTCCATTTTTCACTGTGCCTAGGCACCTACAGGCTGCTCCCAAGGCCTAGAATGCTGGCCCTTCCTCTCCTCCAGCCATAGTCACCTCCAGTCAAGAGCCTGTTCAAGGGTCATCTCCTTCAAAAGATTTTTTTTATGATTCCCAAGTTGTGGGTTAAGTCTCCTCCCTTTATAAATACAAACACACCCATCATTATTTATCTGTGATCTTGTATTTCCACAAAGGGACGATAAGCTCCCAGAGGGCAGGAATTGCTTAGCTTTTGTATTTGATTTCTAGGGCCAAGTGAGACATAGTCGGTCTATAATCAATCAGTAAACAATTATTAAGCATACTAAGTGGCAGGCATTGAGAAGGAAGGGCAGGGGAGGAGAGAGAAGGAAGGAGAAAGGAGGGAAGGGCTAAAGAGCATTCCAGTCATGAGGGACAGTCACAGAAAATTCATGAAGTTGAGAGATGGAATATCTTCCTGGAATAGCCAGCAGGCCAATATCACTAGATTCAAGAGGACATATCAGAAAGCAAAGCATAAGAACACTGGAAAGGTAGGAGGGGGCTGGGTGACGAAAGCTTTGAATGATAAACAACATTCTGTATTTGTTCCAGGAGGTACTAAAGAAGCCAATGTTGTTCACTGAGTATGGAGTAGAGTGATCCGGTTAGATCTGGGCTTTAGAAAAAATTACTTGAGTGACTTGAGAATGAACTACAGAGCAGAGAGACATGAGGCAGGAAGACCCACCAACAGGCTACTGCAATAGTCCTCGTGTGAGACAGTCTTCACTAGTGGTGATACTGCCAGAGTAGGGTACTTACTGATGGGGAAACAAGACCAAATATCTATTTTTTGAAAAAAAGATCACACGCTGGGAGGGTGGAGGGTTCATCAAGTCTTTCTTAATACACTTTAAATTGCTCAGCAATCACAGCCTCAAGTGAGTGATCTTTGAAACATCTTGGAAAGAGGCAGTGCAGCACTTAAGAAGGGCAAAAGTACTGATTTTCACAAAAAGAAGAGTGTAGAGCCTATACTCTGGTGTGCTTGACTGGTAAAATCTTAGAGTATTTGTGAACATTTCCTTTTCTGACATTCCCTAAACTGGTAGGTCAGAGGTCTGTTTTAAATATGGCTTACCTGGATTTCTGCAAAACATTTTTGAACACTATATGTCAGATAACAGCACAATTAAGTAGATGTGGAATCAACTAAATGGCCAGATATAAAAGAAAAAGCATCAATGGTCTGATTTCAACTGAGAGGTCTTCAGGAGCATGTTTGAGGAATATCTCCTTGGTCCTGTGTGGTTTAACACTAATCACACAGTCAAAGGCACAGATGTCATAATTATTAAACCTGCTAACATTCTAGATCACTAGTCATAATCCAAAAGGATTGACAAATTATAAGGTTGGGGTGAATCTAATAGGATGAAATTTATTAGGGATAAATATTAACTGCTAGACTAAAGTTACAACATCTCTCACATCCACTCCCTTCTCTCCATTTGCACAGCCACTATGCTTATTCTTGTATGGACTACTGAAATAGCCTCCCAGTCCATCTCTCTCCCTCCAGTTTCTTCCTCTCCAATCCAACCTCCCCAAAGTTGCCAAAATGATACTCCTAAAGCACAAGTCTGACCATGTCATTCCCTGCCAATAAATTCCAGTGGCTCCCTAATAATAATTTTATCCTGCTAGGATAAAATGCAAATACTTTTGGCATTTAAAGTCCCTCAGAACCTGGCTTTAACCTATCTTCTCAGGTCTCATGCATAATTCCTCTTCATTCACTCAGTTACCTAATCAAATTGGCTTCCTTGCTGTTTGCCACATAAGATGCTCCATCTTCTGTTTACTTGTCTTCGCAAGAGGGTGCCTTATGCCTGGAATACACACTTTCCTCATCTCCACCTCTTAGAATTCTATGTAATTTCATGGGTGCAGGGAAAGACCTCTTTCTACCAATGGACACACTGTGCTGTGGGCAGTAAGAGGTTAAGGGTCAGGCTGCCAGGAGTTGTCAGAGGCAGAATTTGAACTCAGATCTTCCTGAGTCCAAGGCAAGCTCCGAACTAGACCATACTTACTCTCCTATCTATAAAACTGATGGAAAAAAAGCCAGAGCAAACAAAGCTTATACCTAACCTCAAAGAAAAACTAAATCCCAAGTAACCTCTTAGAAAGAGGTTAGTTCAAAAGTATGGCCATATTCTCCTACTTTATTCAAAATGAATTCTAGAACATAAAATCCAAAAAGGCAGGAAAAAAAAAAGAAGGAAATGTCCAGGAAAATTAAAGATGCTTCTAATTTCCAGACATACCAAAGATGGGATTTAGGAAAGCTAAAGACTCCAAAAAAATGAGACTCAACCTTGCCTACTCACATAGCAAATGAGTCATATTTACTGAATGGATTTTAGACCAAGTGCCCCTGGTTTACAACTTCAAAGAGGAAATTTTTTAAGTAAATAGGAGATTTCATTCATCTTTACAATGGAATATTAAGAATTATTTTTCTGAACACAGATTACTTTTATTTAGTTTACCTCCTCCCCTTGCCCTACTTCCTTTTGAAACTGTCCTGGGGAAAGAAAGGATCAGAAAAAGGGTAAAACCACTACTCAACATGGATGGGATAGTGATAACTGTCAAAAGAGAGAAGGCAAAACTGAACAATTTTTATTTTGTTTCTGCTCTTTCCGGCAAGCAGACTTAGCAGTTGAAAGGACAAAATAAAAATGGCTTTTAGGGAGTTAATACCCAAGATAAATGGGAAAAACATTAAGAAAAATTGGCCACTCTTAATGAATTCATTACCTGACCTGGATGAACTATACCCCCAAGTACGGAAAGAACTGGTAGATATGACTGATGAATGTCAATGATGTCTGAAAGATCAGGCACTGCTGAACTAGAGAATGGCAAATGTCCCAGTTTTCAAAAAAGAAAACAGAGTCTGCAAACTCTTGGCCAGTAAGCTTGACTTCAATTTCTGGGAAAATTCTAGAACAGATCATTAGTGAACATCTAGAAAATGAAACACTCATCACAAAGAGCCAAAATGGTCTCATGGCCTCTGGTCCTGAAAGATAAACCTTTTAACTTTTTTGACTGTTGTAGTTATACTTTACCCAGATTTTAACAAATGGCTCACATTACTCTTATAAAAAAGATGAGGGCAAGAGAATAATAAAATTAGATAGATTTGGAAATGGTAGAGTAACCATACTGAAAATGATTTTATGTTAATTTGGAAAAGAGGTAGCTAATGGAATGCCCCCAAGGATCTGTGGTTGGTATCAAAGAACTAGAAAAAGACATAAATGCAAGCTTTCGAAACGTGAAGATGACAAAAAGCTATGTAGGAAAGATAACACATTAGATGAGAGGATCCAAAAAGGTCTCAAGGAAGTACTGACTCTAATAAGAAAAAAATTCAAAGGGATAAATCTCTAAAAATCTGTCTTCACAAGTACAAGGTAGAGTAGCATGGTTAGACAGTGATCTGTCTGAAAAATATCCAGAGGTTTAGTTAGCTGCAAGTTCAATGTGAGTCACCAGTATGATACTGCTGCCAAAAAAAAGTGAATGCCATCTTGGGCTGCATGAAGAGACTTTGCTTCCACAAATAAGGAGGTGATAGTTCTACTGGACTCTATTCTGGTCAATTCACACCCAGAGTACTGTGTTCAGTTCTGGGCATATTTCCAAGAAAGATACCGATAAGCTTCAGCTGCTTGGTGCAGCTAGGTGACATGGTGGACAGGGCATCAGTCCTGAAGTCAAGAAAACTCATCTTCCGAAGTTCAAATCTTACTAGTTGTGTGACCCTGGGCAAGTCACTTAACCCCATTTGCCTCAGCTTCCTCATCTGTAAATTGAGATGGAGAAGCAAATGACAAACCAGTCCAGTATCTGCCAAGAAAATCCCAAATGCGATCATGAAGAGTCAGATAAAACTGAAACAATTAACAACAACGACAAAGCTTGAGAAAACTCAGGAAAGCAGCGAGGACAGCAATGATCCTCTAGTTCATGTCATAGGAGATAAGCTGAAGGATCTGGAGATTTTAACATGAAGAAGAGGAGACCCAGCGGAAGCATGACAGCTGTTTTCAAGTACTTGAAAGACTGACATGTAGAAAAGGATCAGATTTATTCTGTTAAAAACCAACATTGAAATGATATAAATATACTTGGTACTCCAGGCAAAACCTACCTAGAATTCACACGTAAGGAAAGCATCAACCAAAGTTTGGAACTGAAGCCTTTGAAAAAGGCTTCTTTCAAACAATTTTAAAAGGGCTGGAAGTCTTATTCTGCTAAGAGTAGTGGGTGGAAAATGCAAAGAGGAAATTTAGGACTGAAATCTGGAAAACCTTCCTACCAATTCAGAGTGGAAGAGACTGACCCAGAAGCAGTAGATTCCCCCTCCTGGAGGTACATAAGCAAAATCTGTTTTATACTAAGTGGGATGTCTTTGGAGTAGACCAGACTGCCTCTGGGTTCCCCTCAACTCAGAAATTCTGATCTTATTAAACATTTAATTGATAGCTATGGCATAGGTCTATGGGAAGACTTGAGAAGAGTGAAGACTACCTGTTGTCTGTGCCCTGACCAAAAGGTTTTTGCTCATATACTCCTACCCTACTTCTCAAATGTCTAAAAATATACATTTGAGTAATTTGGCCCTATTATAATACATTAGGTTAATACCTAAAAGACCACTATTTCTCATCTTGCTGATTTTACTACCTTGTCTTTCAGGCATCACTTCATCATCTTACTTTGTGTAAAATGCTGGATTGTCCTGTTTGACTTCCTTAGTCCTGTGTGAAGTGAATGTGCTTCATTTTCAACCTACCATTAGGAAAAAAGAAGGGAAGGTATAATTTCTTAAAAGTTGGTTAGAGACAGGAAGTTTCGTTTGTTTATTGATCCAAGAAAGGGATGTCAGACTCACAGCACAGCCAATCTCTCTGAAAAATCTTATTTAGAATACTGTTTTCAGATATGTTAAAATATACTTTTAATACACAAAAGGAGACTTAGTTGAGGAAATAGGTCCAGGTTAGCTAAGAATACATTTGAAAGGAATACTCTGTCATGTTTCTCCTACAGTGCTGGAACAAGGAGCTGAAACCTGCCCACTCTTGTCATTTAAGACAATCAAAAAAGCAAAAAGGTTTTTACAACTCAGAATGAAAGAAAACTGAATTCTAAGGCTAAAACAATTCAGGTCAAGTTTCTGACCCAAGGACATAATGACAATCATATCAGGGATTTATAAGGTCCTCTCAAAGGCCCCATTACAGACATGCTCACAGGAAAAGGCAGTCAGCCTGAAACAATAAATTGGCATCATCTTTATAATGCCAGGTAATGAGAGGTTGAACATGCCTGCTGGATAGAAGCATTTCATTCCTTAAATTAGATGTTTCTCTCATTACAAAACCCAGCTCATTCCAGGCCCTGGTTTATAGACACCTGAGAATCTTAGATCTAGAATCCAGAGCTAAAAGGAACCTCAGGGGTCATTGAGCCTAACCAGTCTCATTTTACAGGTAAGAAAACTGAGGTCCACAGAGGTTAAGTGACTAAGGATCACACAGGTGGGACTTCCAGGTCCCCTGACTCCAGAGCCCATGCTTTTCCTACTGTGCCATACTACCCACAGAAAACCCTAAATGACCAAACAAGCACTGATAGCCTCATGCTTAAATACCACCTCACCCACATCCAGCATTCCTCAAAATAAAAATAAAACAAGTGTGTAGAAACAGTGACTGTCCCCACAAGCCACCTCCCACCTCCCTATAGCATTATGTAAACCATAATTAAAGTGTTAAAACACCAACATTAAATGATATAAATGTAGTTTGCACTGCAGGCAAAACCTACCCAGAATTCAAACCTAATGAAAGGATCAACCAAGAGATAGGTTCGGGACCGAACTGAGGGCCTTCCTTTGAAAAAGGCTTTTTTCCAAACAAACAATTTTGAAAGAGCTGGAAGATTATTATTTTACAACAGCCAGGGTCCAGCCAAGAATCAAAGCATGTATCATTTCCTGACCGGACAAAAACCACCATACTTGTGTAAAGCACCTCACGGTGATGTGAAAATTCTCCGCAGACTCCTAGCACATACAGCACACAAAACTTCCATAATAGGTCTCTCTTTAAAATGAGGGTTGGGGATTCAGGGAGGATAGCGGCTAGGTTTAGGGATACAGCTTCCCTTCATTCATTCAACCCCAATTCATCTCCCCACCCCGGCCCCCACAGAAACCACCTCCACACAACGGTCTCCACCTTTCTAACTACCGGCATCCTGCTCAGCCCCTCACACTCACAGCCTCCCCCAGACTCCAGGCAGCCTCCAAGCCTCCTACCTGTGGGAGTAGCCTTGCCACCCCCACACTCAAATCGCCCAGCCGCGGGCCACCCTGAGCGTGAACAGGGGGCTGCCACTGAAGCAACCGATCCCCCTACTTTCCAAAGCACTGAGCTCGAGAGTTCTGGTCCCCCCACCCTTCACCCCCACCTCGTGTCTCTTCCAGCGCCTCCCCTGTCCCTACCCCCCAAAAACAAAAGACACAAACAAATCCCAGCAACCCCCCGCTGAACCCTCCCTAGGACCAGGAAACGTTCCTAGCGAGAGCTACCTCGGCCAGCCCAGGGGGACTGCAGTGGGGAGCCCTCTCCCCGCAGCGCGATCTCCAGGGACAGCAGCCCCGGGGAGCGCACCCGGGAGCGGGGCGCACCAGCCGCTCTCCCGCCGCGGGCTCGCATCCCCGGTCCTCCCCCCGAACCTCCGGGGCCTGCCGTCGAGAAGGGTGGGCAGACGGCCGGGAGGGAGGCTGGCTGCTCCGCGCCCCGGGGCTGCCCCGCGCTCACCTCTGCCTCATGCCGGCGTGTTCCCTCGGGCTCCGCCGGCCGGGGCGGCCGCACGTCGCTCCAGCCTCGCAGCCGACCCGAAGCGCCAGGCTCCAGCCAACCCACCGGGCTGCAGCGCGGGCGGCAGCAACAGGAGCGGCAGCAGCGGCAGCGGCAGCCGCCTAGGGCCGGCCTGGCACATGGGGAGGGGGACGGAGGCCCCCGGGCTTGCTCACTGTTCCTCCCACGGTGGGGGAGAAAGCTCGCTCAGGGATCCGATGCCCATTTCTCGCCTAGTATCTTACCAAAGTTCCGGTTCCCTACATGCAAAAGGCAACTGAACTAAGCAACGCCACGCCCTTCCTCTACTCCAACCCGCGGGGATCCTTTGGTATGCTCCTAATATTACTCTGCGAGCGGGAGGGGGAGGAGGTGAGTGGTTGGGAGCCTGAGAAGGGGGCGGGGAGCGGCACGAAGTGGCCAATGGAGAGGCAGAGGGAGCATTATCAACGCGGGCCAGGTGGGGAGAGGGAAGGATGAGTTTAAAGAGACCTTGTGCTTGGCGCGCAGATTCCCCCCCTTCCTCAGCCTATGGGATGCGCCTGTTACCTTACGCCTGGACTATTACGGTAGCTTCCTAATGGTTCTGCCTACCCCAGATCACTCTGACGTCCAGGGTGTCCTCCACGCAGCCCCAGAGAGCGGGCCTTGGCTTCGCTGTTCAGGTTCTGCATTGCCTCGAGAATGAAAGGTAGACTCCTGTGGTTGGCAATTAAAATCCTTTGCACAGCTACCCCGACCTTCTTTTACATCCCTTCCCATCTCTGTGATCCGGACTGGACAAACTGGCCCTCCTGCGATTCGTCATGGACGTCCTTCCATCTACCATCCCTGTAACCTTACATGGACTGTCTCCCGTGCTTGCAATACATTGCCGTTCTAGAATCCCTAATTTCCACCAGCTCTCAGCTCAAGCCCCATGTACTACCTAATGCCTTTCCTGATCCACCAATCACCACTCACCCCAGACTCCTGGTGCCGTTTATTTTGTATGTTGTCTGTTTTATATATATATATTAGTACCAAGAAGACCCGAATTCAAATTCATCCCTAGACTCTTGCTGGTTGTGTGATCCTGGACAAGATCTTCAATTTCTTCAACTGTAAAAATGAGGGTAATAGTGCCTATCTCCCAGGGTGGTTGTAAAGATCGAATGAGATATGCCTGACATACAGTAGGCACTTAATAAATGCTTGTCCCTTTCCCCTTATGTAACAAGGGTGATCGGAGTAACTATGATCTGCCTAGCCTGGGTACCTACCATGGGAGTGGGCACGTGCTCTAATCTAGTCCATTTCAATAGGATTTGTGCTCTGGTCCTTTACCAAAGGACTTGCTGAAAGGTAATTCCTGATTGGTGGGAGGGCAGTGGAGTTATAAGAATATGACTGGCCAAAATCTCAAGAGGAGGCACTCTCTCTCTTCAGACTCTTCTAGCGGTTTTTCATTTTTTTCACAAGGACTTCTAGAAAGACAGGACAGGATTTCTCTTCCCTCCCCAACCCCCAAAAACAACAGTTGAGCACATGGCATGAGCAGTTAGACTCTACAAGGTGAGGAGAGCCTTGAGCCCCTGGATGCTGCTTCTGCTTTTCTGTTTCTTTCCCTAAACTCAGATCAGCAAACAGCAATCCTGAGAAATGCAGGCTTCTAGAAATTATGGCTGCCTCAAAAAATCAATCAATGAGTACCAGGTACTCATGTACCAGGCATTGTGCTAGTTTGAGAGGTCCTGAGTCCCGTGCCAACTGTCCAGAATGCAACAGCTCCACTTTTCAAAAAGAGAAAGCATCATCACCAGGAAGACGCTGAATCTGAAAGAACTAAGAATAACTAAGAGCAAAAATAAGATCCTGTTGTGAAGAAGTTGGAGAACCTAGAAGCATTACTACTTATTGCATTCTGCTGTAATGGTGGTTCAACATCATCCACTGCAAGATCTTTAATCTCTATTTTAAAGCTTTCCACAAGTGTCCCAAACTACATCCTTATCTCCCATGACTCAAGTCATTCCTTCCCTCCCATTTGTGTCAGGTTCATTTTTTTCATGTGCCCTTTCACCTGCTTATGCCATGAATATTTACTTACATCCCTCTTCCCATTCTCCCTGTCAAGACTCAAAACCCCCAGTGTTGGGGGAGTATAGAGAGAAGTTCTTGACAAAGAACAAACCAAAAAAGTGCCCCTCATCTCAATCCAAAGTTCACAGTATATTTTTTGTAAAATGCACATATTTTAATTAACAAGCAATTATTAAACACTACCTCTATGCCAGACACTGTACTAGGTGCTGGAGATACCAGTATATCAAATGTTCACATGGATTATTTATGATGGATCTGTAGTAGAGCATTCCAAGCTGTTATTGGTCTGATTAGCCAGAGTTGGACACACTCACTGTGACTTGACTCTAACAGAGTGACATCATTTTGGTTTTCTTCAAGAATAGAGGACCAAACCGCTACTCACAAAAATCTTAAAATAATGCTAGAAAATCTCATTTCCGTGATGGTATGTATTTTGTAATAGGTGGCATCATTAGTGGGAGAACTTCACAGTTTTCAATGGACAGTGATTCACAGAAGAACTGACTTTTCAAACTTTGCCTAAGGCACAGAAATATGCTTTGTTCTGGCTTAATTCCATCTTATACTGGTCAAGCCACTTTCTTGGCATAGTTCAAAGAGCACCTGACTTGCTTGGGGTCAGAAGACCTAATATGTACCACATATTAGCTGAGAGAGACCACAGACAGGTTGTTTGTTTGTTGGTTTGTTTTTTTTTTTTACACAATTCAATAAGCATTTATTATGCATCTGCTGTGTGCCAGGCAATGTAATAAGTGCTGAGGATAATAGAGTTTCTACCTATAAGAAGTTTACATTCTTTTTAAAATCATTTAACTTTTCTAAGCTTCATTTATAAAATAGATATGGTAATGACTCAAATTAATATTGTACTTTATCCTGACAAAGAGTTTTCCCTACAATGACTCAGAGATAAGCAGTTTAAATATTCTCATCCGCATTTTACAATGAGGAAACTGAGATGTAGAAAGATAAAATGATATACTTATGGTCCCATAGCTAATAAATGTTGGAACTGAAACCCAGACCTCTACCTTGAGAACATCTGATCTCCTTCAGCTACTTTATACTATCTCTAACAACTGCTCTGGGTTAGAGTTTTCTCATCTTTAAAATGAATGTTATAGTATTTGCATTACCTATCTACTAAGAGTTGCTGTTCATGATCCATGAAATTTTGTCTGTAAAAATGCTTTGTAATCATAAAAGGCTATATACTTGTTAGCTACAGTTATCCATACAGCAGTTCTTCAAATTAAAAAAAATTGGATTAAGCAACTACTATGCACAAAATACTGTGCTGAAGTCTGAAAATTCCTGAAATTCCATTTCCCCATGAAGTCTTCCTAGATAGTTCAAAAGAAAGTTGATGGCATCTTTTGACCTTACTTTTTGTGGATACAGACATCTCATAGCTATTTCCCCTGTCCTACATTCCAAATTGGCCTTTTGCTTTATATCCCTAAAATGCCTTTCTTTCTGAACTATATTCACAATTCACTTACTTTTTTATTACATAAACAGCTGATGACTGTGTATTATGTTCCTAATATGGGAGGGGTGGGGGAAGGGGAGAAGGAAAAAAGCAGAATACCCAGTCCTAACTCTTAAGAAAATAAAGCATATGTATTAGAAATAACTTAAATTGTTACAAGCAACATATGAACAAAAAGTCAAGATAATATTGCAAAAGTTTACTGGGAAGATAGGGGAGTGCAAGTACAAGGAATGATCAGAATTGTGTGGGAGAAATCAGTAAATGAAAGTTTCTGTATGGGATGCCAGTTTTTTTTGTCAGTTTTGTATTATTTATTTGATGCATTTCTTCTGTTATTTGTATGTCCTTGACATGTCTGGCACCTTCTGTAGCAAAGAACAATGAAAATTCTTGTTTGAAGCTTGACTTCCAGAGAGTGAGTGCTCCTTCCGACAAAGTCAGGGACTTTCCTAGATGTTGTAGAGTAAAACATGCAGTTTGACAAGGGAGAGCTAACCCAGCCTTGGGAAGAGTTACTCAGCCTGTTACTCAGCATGAATAAATAGTTTATGCAGAATGGATAGAAAGAAGTGCTAATTTCATTCATTTAACAGTTGACATGATTCCTGTAGGAGGTCTTCCACTGGTAAAATGTTGGGGGCATGTGAATTGTGGTGCTATTGGCCTATAATTCCAGCTAGCTGTGATCTCTTGAACTCCAGAGTTCTGAGCTTTAATTGAGTATATCCACAGGGTGTCCACACTAAATTCAGCACCAATTTGATAGGGAAGTAGGGAAAGTTAAGAAGAACAAGATTTCCTGAGGAGGGGTAAACCAGTCCAGGAGCAAGTCAAAGCTCTTGTCCTGATCAGTATAGGAAATGACTTCATGAATTAACCCTTCACTTTCAGCCTCGTTGAGTTGGGGAGAACTAGTCTTGAAAAAAAAAGAAAAATGAAAAACATAAGAAAATAAAATATGTGAGGTACAGTACTTTTTCTGTTGATTAATACCAGTACCCTACTCAGAGTATCTGTCATCTATTCCTCTTACTATATGACTCAGTCACTTTTTCTGATCATTTATTTCTTTTATGATATATTTTACAAGCAAGGAGAAATTCCCATGCTAAGTGGGAAATGTGGTTACTGCCCCAAAGGCAGCTTCACAGGCACCAGCCCTTCCATGACTCCAGCATTGTGTTCATGAGGGGCAGGGGCAGGAAAATCAGATGACCATTGATGACTGTGACTCTGGGGAAGAGAGGATGGCAGTTAAAAAATTAGCTCATATTCCATGAGGTCTCCTCATCTAGCCTTTTGGTGGAAATTGGCTAGTCAACCATCCAAGCACAGAAGGCCTGAGCAGGACAGCTAATCCAGGCCCTGGGTAATTCTTGTCCATATCCCTGGATTAGTGGCTGCCCAATTTCTTTTTAGTCATTGCCTGTCATTTACTAAGGTGTTTGAAATTAGGCTTAGGGTTTGAAGCTAATATTTAGAAAAGATAAATTCAACTGGTAGAATTCCATGCCTTTTCACTAGCCATCCCCCATTCCTGAAATGCTCTCCCATCCTCTCCTGGCTTCTCTGACCTCCAGCAAAACTCAGTTCAAATCTCCTTTTCTGAAGAAGGTTTTTCCTTTTCCCTGCACACTGTCTCCCAATTACCAGATAGTTAGTTAACCTTTGAGATTACCTCCCATTTATACTGCATTTATCATGTATGTCCATAATTGATTGTATGTTGTCTCTTCCATTCAAAAGTGAACTCTTTGAGGGCACAAATCATGTTTTTGCCTTTTTCTTTGTACTCCCAGTGTCTAGCACAATGCCTGGCACATAGTAAACACTTAATAAATACTTGATGATGTAAGTAGCTGCAACCTACCCATCATGCATTTCTTTATTGCCATTTGTGCCCTTTTCCCCTAATTTATGATTATATAGCATAACTAAGAGAATACTGGAGTTTAAAAGATCTGTTTCTGTACCAAATAGCTGAATTAGTAAATATATATATGATATGTGTGAGATATATAATACCATAATATTTTCTTAGACATTGCTAAGAAATTTGGAGCTGGGTTCAGAATTGAAAAGGAGGGAAAGAAGACTAACCTATATTTTGGAAAATGCTCAGTGATTTTACAGATGCTGAACTTCTCTCTAACAATAAGTAAGGATAAATCAGGGCTTTGCTCCCAGGCATCTCATTAGAGAACTGCTACCTTTAACATCCAGAACAGAGGTTCTTATATTTTTTGTGTCATGGGCCCCTTGGCAATCTAGAAAAACTTATGGACGTCTCAGAGCAATGTTTTTAAATGCATAAATTAATAATAATATCTAAGATTTATATAGTGCCTACCATGTTTCAGGCACTGTCAAGTGCTCTACAGTTATTGTTTCCTTTGCTCCTCAAAACAAAGGTGCTGGAAGGTAGATTCTATTATTGTCTCCATTTTACAAATAAGGAAATAGAAGCATACAGAACCTAAGTGACTGGCCCATGGTCACACAGCTAATCTGAGGCTTGATTTGAACTCAGATCTTGCTGACTTCAGGTCCAGATTTTACCTTTTGTACTACCTAGCTGATTACAAAAGAAACCAATTATATTGAAATATAGTTATCAAAATATTTTTAAAATTAAGGATCCCAGGTTAAGAACCTTTGATCTAGGACAATTTAGAACAACTGGAACTTATCACCTGGTTAATAAGAAAGATGCTTGGATACAATGATAATGATATTTACACTACTTCCTCAAAGGGTTATTTTAAGGAAAGTGCTTCATAAAACCTACATCCCTATATAAATATGAATTGTCATTAACACACAGCAAAAATAATTTCTTCCTCCCTACCTTCTTGTCCTAAGGTCATTGTCTCTCCCCTTAGAGTGGTGTCCCCAAGTTACAGCAAAGGGTGCCTTTCATGTTGCTTGAGCCAGGGTTGAGCACAAAAATTTCTCTCTCTTCTCCTAACCACAATTTCCAGTCAACACTTTAAAATACAAAATATTCAAGGATTTCTTCTGACTTTTACACCAAAAACCAATAAAAATGTCCTTCCATCCTAGGATGGGAATTTAACGAACAGAAATAGAAGGCTAGGTCTTGGGAAGGGGGGATTAATTGATGGTAGCAAGTAATCAGGAATATCTGGTCTCAACCTAAAGCAGTCTGGATTTAGAGTCAGTGTACCTGACTTTAAAAACCCAGCTCTACTGATTATATATGACTTAACCTCTCTAAACCTCATTTCCTCATCTGTACCATTGATGAGTTGGTTGGAATAGATTGCTTCTAAGATTCCTTCTGGTTCCAAATATATGATCCTATGACCTGGGTTCAAATATTCCTCTGACACCAATTATCTGTGTGCCCTTGGACATGTCACAACCTCTCTAGGCTTCGGTTTCCTCATCTGTAAAATGGAGGTTAGACTGGATGGCTTCTAAGATCCTTCACAATGCTAAATCTTTGATTCTCTGAACATAGGAGAAAGAAAAATCTAATTTCTTTTTTTTAAATGGCCAGCAGAATGATTCTTATCATATCATTTAGATGACCAGAAGATTCTTATCACAGAGTGAATTCTTCTTTTCCCCCAAATCTCGAAATAATGAAGGATTACTTTAATAAATCCAAAAGTTGGATCTATTCCAAGGGTGGGGAATGGGTAGCCTCAAGGCCATATGTGGTCCTCTAGGTCCTCAAGTGTGGCCCTTTCCCCGAATCCAAACTTGAAGTTTAGGGTTAAGGTGAGAGCTGGAGGTTTGTGGCCTTGAGGTCACAGGTTACCCATCCCTGATTTATACCCTCCTTCCTGCCTCTCAATCAGTCAGTCCCTAGGCTTTCCCTTTCCACTGATGTGTACTAAATGTTAATATCGATTAGAGCCGTATCATTACTGATGAGATCCATTCTCACAACCCTGTGAGGTAGGTACTCTTATTTTCCCCATTTTTCAGTTGAGGAAGCTGAGGTAAACAGAGATAGAGGTTAATGATTTGCCCAGTGACTTGTTATCAAGGAGATCTGTGTTCAAATCCTGCTTCTGATATTCATTAACTTTATGACTCATAACCTTTCTGAGATTCACATAACTTTCTAGAATTTATCTTCCAAGATATAAAAAAAAAAGAAAGGAAAGGTTGCATCTGCATCAGTTATGTGAGTTCCCACATCCATAAAATCAGAAATTTGATGTCTTGTGGTGACCCATAAAAGAATTCCTTTTTCTGTGAAAAGAAAGCAGATCAACCATTTCCTTGTACTTAGCTACCTAATCTCCTTCGCTGCCCTTTTATGTGGAGAGTTCACATGCAGGCATAGGTACACACACACACACACACACACACACACACACACACACACACACACATATATACACACACATCTTGTACAAGACATCAGCCACAATTGTATGCAATATAAAACAATTACCACAAAAAGGAGACCAAGAGTCCCCAAACCACCTCAGGCAATGAATTGTTACTCTCCTTGCCAAACAGTGAAATACAGTACCCATGGACAATACTGATATAGAGTATGTTAATGTTTAAACATTACAAAGGAAGATAGCTGGAGACTATAAGGAATGTTGTTTCATACCTCAATGAGGACATTCTCTAGATGTTCTTATCTGTGGATGACATTGCACTGATTGTCTCAAGCTCCAGAATACTACAGGGACTGCTTAATGAGATTCCTGACCATTCAAAAAAGATTAGACCAACGAGATATATAGGAAAAATCAAATAGATGAGGAGTACCGATCATCCATATAATGTGATAAGCAGCCCACTGAATTTGTCCATCAGTACACCTACCTTGGACAGGCACTATAGATCGATCGGATGGGGCCATAACTAAGTAAGAAGAAAAGAGTGGTCTAAATTTCATCTGAAAAATTGTATAGCATTTTTAATTATGTCAAGCTACTCCTTTAGAAAATAAGGATTTTTATTGATACCTTCTGCTTCTAACATGTCATTATAGTTATCCCTTGTATCTTCCCCCTTCCAGGGAGTCATTCTATTTAATCATTAATCATTTTTTAGAGAGGAAAAAATCAGCATAATTGATATAGGAAAAAAAAGTCTGAAAATATATGTAATGTTTAATATCTGTAGACCTTCCACCTCCAGAAAGGGATGACTTTGGGCTGTCCTCTCTATTTCTTCATGTGAGTTCTGCTGGATCTTTATAATTTTTTAAATTTACTTTTGATTTTCTGATTTTTATTGTTGTAGTTATTATGTAAATTGTTTTCTTAGCTCTACTTCACTTTGCCTCAGTTCATGTAGATCTTTCCATGCTTCTCTGTATTTATCACACACATCATTTCTTATAGCATAGCAGTATTATGTTTACATACCATAATTTGTTTAATCATTTCCCAATTGATGAGCTTCTACTGTTCCCAATTCTTAGTGATCACAAAAAGTGCTGCTATAAATAGTTTGGAGTATATGGGGACTTTCTTCTTTTTGATGGCTTTTTTGGGATATAAGTTCAATAATGGAGTCTTTGGTTCAAAGGGTGTGAACATTTTTGTCACTTCATTTGTACAGTTCCAAACTGCTTTCTAAAATGGTTGTACCATTTCACATCTCTACCAATAATATATTAATGTGCCTATCATTCTACAAGCCTTCCAGTGTTGACTATTTCCATTTTTGGTCATTTTTGACAATTTGTAGCATTTGAGGTGAAACCTCAGGGTTATTTTTACTTACACTGCTCTTATTATTAGTGAATTGGAGCATTTTTTCATATTGTTGTGAATGCTTTGTAATTCTTCTTTTGAGAACTGTTTGTTCATATCCTTTAACCATTTATCTATTGGGAAATGACTACTTGTCTTGGATATATTATTAACTGTTTATATATCATGGATACCCTTCTCAGAGAAATTTAATACAAAGATTTTTCCTCCATGCAACCATTTCCCTTGTTATCCTAGATAATTTTGTCTGTACAGAAGCTTTCATTTTGAAGTAATCAAATATTTGTCTTTTGTTTGTTTTTTGGCCTTTGTTTTTTGTCTCTGTCTTTTGTTTGGTTAAGAACAATCTCCAGCCAGTTTACCTGCCAAAACAAACCCAGGGACTAAATGAACACAATTACAAACCACTTTTCACACAAATAAAGTCAGATCTAAGTAATTGGAAAAACATCAGTTGCTCGTGGGAAGGCTGAGCTAATATAATAAAAATGACAATTCTACCTAAATTAATTTACTTATTCCGTGCCACACCAATCAAACTACCAGAAAATTATTTTCTACAGATAGAAAAAATAATACCAAAATTCATCTGGAAGAACAAAAGGTTCAGAATATCAAGAGAATTAATGAAAAGATATGCTAGGAAAGGTGGTCCAGTCATACCAGATCTTAAATTGTATTAAAAAGCAGAAATCATCAAAACCACTTGGTACTGGCTAAGAAATAGAGGGGTAGATCAGTGGAATATGTCAGATACATAAGACACAGTAGTCAATGATTATAGCAATCTACTGTTTGATAAACTCAAGGACCCCTTCTTGGGCTTCTGGGATAAGAACTCATTGTTTGACAAAAAACTGCTAGGAAAACTGGATAAAATAGTGTGATGGAAACTGGGCATATACCAATGTCTGACACTGTACACTAGAGTAAAGTTCAAATGGGTACACGATCTAGGTATAAAGGCTGATACTATAAAGAAGTTAGGGGAGCAAGGGATAGTTTATTTGTCAGATCTATGGAGAATGGAGAAATTTATGACCAAACAAAAGATAGAGAACATTATGAAATACAAAATGGATAATTTTGATTCATTAAATTGAAAAGTTTTTGCAAAGCCAGTGCAAAACAAGATTAGAAAGAAAGCAGAAAACTAAGAAAGAATTTTTACAACTAGTGTCTGTGATAAAGGCCTCATTTCTAAAATATATAGAGAACTGAGTCAAATTTACAAGAATACAAGTCATTCCCCAATTGATAGTTAAAGGATATGAACAGGGAGTTTTCAGAGAAAGAAATTAAAGCTATCTATAGTCATATGAAAAAATACTCCAAATCACTATTGATTAGAGAGATGCAAATCAAAACAAGTCTGAGATACCACATCATACTCATCAGATTGACTAACATGACAAAACAGGAAGATGATAAATGTTGGAGAAGATGTGGGAGAGTTGGAATACTAATTCATTGCTGTTGGATCTGTGAGCTGATCCAACCATTCTGGAGAGCAATTTGGAACTATGCCCAAAACTCTATAAAAAAAATGCATAGTCTTTGATCCAGTAATAGGGCTTCTAGGGCTGTCTCCCAAAGAGATCATAAAAATAGGAAAGGGTCCCACATGTACAAAAATATTTAGAGCAGCTCTTTTTGTGGTGGCCAAGCACTGGAAATTGGGAGAATGCCCTTTAATTGGGAAATGACTGAACAAGTTGTGGTTATGAATATAATAGAATACTCTTTTGCTACAAGAAATGATGAGCAGGTGGACTTCAGAAAAACCTGGAAAAACTTATATGATCTAATGCTGAACAAATGAGCAGAATCAGGAGAACATAGTACATAGTAACAGCCACAGTGTGCAAGGACTGTTTCTGATAGATTTAGTCCTTCGAAACAATGCAAGGACCTAAAACATTCCCAAAGTACTCTTGATACAAAATGCCATCCACATCCAGAGAAAGAACTATGGAATCAGAATGCAGAATGAAGCAGACTATTTTCTCTTGGGTTATATTTTGGTTTGATTTTTCTCATGGTTTCTCCCATTCATTTTAATTCTCCTGTGCAATATAACCAGTGTGAAAATGTGTTTAATAAGAATGTATTTGTAGAACCCAAATAAGATTGCACACCATCTTGGGGAGGGATGGGGGAGGGAGAGGGAGAAAATTTTAAACTTATGGAAGTGATTCTTCAAAACTTCAAATAAATTAATTAAATAAAATGAATCAACTCTTATCCATAACTGAGAGATTCTTCTAATTTTTTATAGTTTGATCTTTAATATTAAGGTGGTATATTCTTTTAGAAGGTACTGTATGATTATAATATAAGATAGTGGGCTATGTCTAATTTCTGCCAAACAGCTTTCCAGTTTTCTCAGCAATTTTTATCAAATAAGAAGTTTATTCCTAGAATATTTATATTTTCCACTCTGTTAAACACTGAGTTATTCAGTTATATTATTTCTGATTCTCCCTTGTCTGATTTGTTCTGTTCTATTTTGTTAGCCAATATCAGATTGTTTCGACAGCTGCTGCTTTAGAATATAGTTTGAGGTCCAGAAGTGCTTTTCTCTCTCCTTCATCATTTTCCTTGATATTCTAGATCTTTTGTTTTTCCAAAATAGTTTTTTTTTTTAAAATCAAGTTCTATAACCTATCCACTTCATAACATGATTGATAAAACATTAAAAATGTACATTAATTTTGGTAATAGAGTAATTTTTAACATATTGCCATGGTCTAGCCATAAGTACTGAATACTCCTACAGTTATTTAAATTATCCTCTGTTTTTTTAAGAAGCCCTTTGTAATGAATCTACATGTTTTTTGCGTGCTTTGGTAGGTCTATCCTTCAGACGTTTTATGCATTTTGTAGTTACTTGGGATGGAATTCTCTTTATGTTACTGCTTCTTGTGTTTTTGCTATTTGTATAGAAATACTGTTGATTTTTTTAGGTTTTATTTTGTAACCTGCAACTTTACTGAAACAATTGTCTCAATTAGTATAATGATTCTATAGGATTTTCTGAGTAAACTATCATATCATCAACAAATAGGAATAGTTTGAGTTCCTCTTTACTATCTTTATGCATTTAATTTCTTTTTTTTTTTTTAAATCTGATTGCTATGACTAGCATTTCCAGAACTATAGTAAATAATAGTGGGGAAAGTTGCTTCACTCCTGTATTTAATGGGACAAGTTTCAGTGCATCCCCACTAAATATAACACTTGCATTTGTTTTTGGATAAATGCTTTTTTATGATATTAAAAAAGCTCCCTTTGTATGGCTATACTTTGTACAGTTTCAAGAATAAAAAATTATTGTACTTTGGCAAAGACCTTTTCTGCATCTATTGAGGTGATCATATGGTTTTGGATGTTTTGGTTTTTAGTATGATTGATTTTATTGCTGAACCATCCTTGCATCTCTAAATGTCATTTGGTTATAATGAATGACTTCTTGTATAAATCACTGTAGTTTGTTTGACAGGACTTCATTTACATTTTTTTTAGTTCATTAATGATATTGGCCTATAGTTTTCTTTTTCTGTTTTATATTTCCCTGGGTTAGAGATTGACAGTATTTATCTCATAAAAGGATTGTGGTAGGGTATCTTCTCTCAATTTTGGAGAGTAATTTATGAAATAAAGGTATTAACTGTTCTTTTAAAATTTGATAGGATTCCCCTGTGAATCCATGAGGACTAGGAATTTTTTTAAATCTTTGCTAGTTCCTTTGCAGGTAGATTTTTTCCCCCTGAGACTGGGTTATTTAAGATCTCCATGTGGTCTTCTGATAGTTCGGGTATTTTATAATTTTGAAGATATTCTTCTACATTTTTTTGTTTGTTCTCCTTGTTAGCTAGAACTATATATAAAATATATTTTTAATTTCTGCTAGTTTTGCTGTGATTTCACCTTGTTCATTTGCTATTTTATTTTTTTGATTTTTTGCTCTCTTCTTTTTACTCAAATTACCTAAAGGTCTATCAATTTTCTTAGTCTTTTCAAAGATCCAACTCTTAATTTTATTTATCATTTTTAGGGGGGGCTTTTATTTCCAGTTTATCTATTTCTTCCCTTTAAATTTTAATATCTCCTCTTTTGTACTTATTTTTAGATTATTTGTTGGCTTTCTAATATTTTAAATGCATACTCAGTTCATTAATCTTCTCTTTCTATTTTTTAAAATATATGATTGTAAGGATATGATTTTCCCATCAAGGATGGCTATAGCTGCACTTTAGAAATTTTGGTATGTTTGTTTCATCATTGTCATTTTCTTTTATATATGTACTGTTTCTGTGATCCACTCTTTGATCCAGTCATTATTTAAGATTTCACTGTTAAGCCTTCATATGGTTGTATGTCTTTTATTTGCGATCACTGAACAAATTATAATTTTTATTGCATTATAGCCTATAAATGATCTATTAATCATTTCTACCTTATAACATTTGCTTGCAACATCTCAGTGCCCTAGTACCTAGTCAATTTTTGTAAAAGTTCCATGTGGTGCTGAGAAATATGTATATTCTTTTACTATTCCAGCTAGATGTCATAAGTCTTTGACTCTAGTTTCTTCATCAACTTGTTCAGTTCTGTATTTTCCCTTTTGTTCATCTTTCTGTTAGATTTATCCAAAACAGAGAGAGGGATATTGAAGTCTTTTATCACTATTGTGCTACTAACTATGTGTTCTCGTAACTCGGGCAAGGTATTCTTTATGAATTTGGCTACTGAATCCTTTGGAGCATATGTTTATTAATGATACTGGTTTGTTTTCTATGGCTCCTGGCACAATTTTCTTGTTTATCCTTTTGAATTTTTTGAATGTTTCTGCTTGTTAGATAACATTGTTATACCTCCTACTTTTTTTGATTCACTTGATGCAAAATATATATTTTTTCCATCCCCTTACTTTTGTGTATGTGTTTGTTTTTAAAATGCATCTTGCAAGCAATAGATTACAGGGTTTTGCCTTCTTATCCAAAATGTCACTCTTTTTCATTTTAGTAGATTCTTTAGTCCATTAACATTTAAAGTTATGAGAGTTGGATTTGTATTTTTCTAGCTCTGCCTCTAATTTTTTTCGTTATGATGTCCCCCATCTCATGCTGTAAGCTTCATAATAAATTCATTCAGTTGCTTTACTTTAATCTTTTCTAAGTTAGCCCTGTTCCTACTGGTTGTAGCCCCTGATTATCTCCTTTTATTTATTACTCCTTTCCCTTTGGGTTTTTACTAATTAGTTCCTTTTTCTCTCCTGCTTTTATCTTATATCTGGAAGTATAATTCTTTCTCTATTTTTTCTTCTCAATCAAGTAGATTCTCCCTTCCTTTCTTCTTCAAAAAGTCCTATTCACTAGTCCTATTCACTTTTTCAATTTTCATTATTTTGTGTCCTTTTTCAAAAAGGATTTCTTTCACTTTCTTCATTATCCATTCTCTCTTCCTATCTCTTTAGACCCTTGTTCTTTGACTTGTGACCCCTATAATTATTCAATTTCTCTTTTTTCTCTGTATTCTTCATGAAATAATAGCAAATTTTCAAGGTATTCATTCTAAGCTCTTTGCTAGGCAATTTCTGCCGCTGCCTTGTAGAGCTTGGCCCATTGATTCCCCTTTTCCATTATGCTTTACTTCCAGAATAATGTCAATTATTCCAGGTATCAGAGAGGGCATGACCCTATGTTAGAAGCCCTCCTCTACCACATCCCGATTATTCAGCTACTACTGGTCTATAATCTCCCCTAGTACCCCTTTCCCCTCATTTGCTTCAAAATCAACTTTCGTAAGCTTATTCTCTTCCAAATCCCCCTACACCACATCAAGTGCAAGGTACCCACCAAAGCAAGGCCTCCTTCCTTCTCTCCCTTTTAAAAATCTCCCCTTCTCCTCACACACTCTCCTGTATGTTTTTCTCTTTCTGAGACCACAGGGGTCACTTTCCCCTCATTGCTAGCCCTTGGTTTGACCCCAGCATATCACATTTGTCCCTAATATCCTTCTTCTCTTTCCCCTACCCTTTCATGTACTCTCTCATGTTATAAGGTATTCCCAAAAAATTACTGATTCACCAAGGCAGGGTGTCTCTAGATGTTGTCCATAATGCCTCTAGTCTACTTCTTTAATCATCATGCTCCACCAGACTCCCACCTTCACTCCACCTTTTTGTGTACATTTAGAAAGAAGTTTCTTACTGATCTCTATGGTGTTACGATGTTGTATTTGAAGGTCTTTCTCCTGATCTCATCATACTTGTTTGTGAAATGAATTGTTAAATTTAACCATGACATGTCTCGGAGTTTGCAGCCTTAGTTTTTTTGCTTTTTTTTTTTCCTGGAGGTAATCTGTGAATTCTTTCAATTTGTATTTCATTTTCTATGTTCAGAAGTTCTGGGTAGTTCTCTACTATTTGCTACATTATAGTGATAAAGTTTTTTTGTCTTGTGATATGCTTCTTGGAGATGTATGGTCCTTAGGTTGTCTCTACATGTACATACTGTTCTTTAAGTCAGTATGTTCGGCTTGCATGATGAGCATAATTTTAAAAATATTATTGTGATTTTTCTCTTCTTCGTCTAGATTGTCCTTTACTTCAGTATATTTACATTTCCGATCTATTGTTCTCTCTTTTGTTTGTTTGGTGAGATTTGTCATCTCATATTCCAATTTTTCTATTATGCCCGTGACTTTTGCTGCAAAGGCCATAAATTCTGCTCTCGTAATTCTCATTTCTTTTTTGAAGAAATTCATTCGGGAACAGTGTGTTGTGATTCCATGTTGTCATGTGCCACAGGGTCCTTTGTCTCAGCAAGTGTTGTATCATTTGTCTTTGTTTTGCAGTATTTATTTATAGATGCTTGAACTCATAGGTCTATCTTTCTATTAGGTCCTTGGGTCTGCTAATTCATGGGAGTTGGGAAGGGAGTGCTGACTGGGCTCAGGATCATTGAATGTTAGTTCATGTTCCTACTGTTTTAATCCTTCTGCGAGTCCTAGGTCATGGAGATTGCTGAAGTTGCTTTATGCTTGGCACATAATTTGTATTGTGGAGAGGTCTGAAAGGTCACGGGGTTCAGAGAAAATGTCTAGTCCTCATTGTAGCTCATGTGACCCAGAAGTTACCACCAAAATACTCCTTGACACAGAAACCCACCTTTTAAACACCAGTATTCTTTAGGAGATGCTCTATAACTCTGAATTATAGGACATTGCAATATTAAAAAAATCAGATAGAAGGTGACTGAAAAGGTTTTGGAGAGGTACATGATTAGAATAAGTATACTGCTGCATATTACCAACAATGACTTATAAGTGTAGCTCATATAAGTTCTGAGAATCTTTATTCCAAATTTCAATATCTCATATGAGACTTGGATCCTGGAGCAAGGATCTATTTTCACCACATACCATGAGAGAGAGATATATTTAGGTCACTCCTTGAAAAGTCAAGCGTGATTTTCTAATGCCATTGGATCAAGCTTCCTCTAGTGTGCTGTCAAGGCTATGAATTGAGAATCAGTTTAGTCAGTCAAACTTCAGTAGCTCTTAGAAGGGGTTATTTACCAAGGTATTAGAATAAAAACAGTTATTACAGAACATTCCATCAAAGGTCTGTGATATGCTCTCCCACGAGTGCATCACATTCCGGGAGAAAGTAAGCCTAAGTGTAAGGAACTCATGGTAGCTAAAGGGTTAAATCCCAGTTTCTAGTTGTTGGAAATCCCTTTCTCCTATTCATGGAATACTCAAGAAATTCCCCTCCCCCCCAAATTGGTGAACCTGCAGAGTTTTGTTCTTCCAAAACAGGATTTTAAATCCTCTGGAAGGGGAAGAATGGTAATTGCTGGATTTGATTAATAACTGCCTCACAGATGTCCCAAGACAGTTTAGGACAAGGTGCTAGGGAAGATATCCAAAAAGGATAAAGCAAAATCTCCCTCAGTCACAAAGGAGCTGTCTAAGACTTGGCCCTATGAACTTTGTCAAACACCCTCTGGTAGATTTGTTGAAGGTGGCCACTCTAATTTTAGAGGGAAGTAGACTCTTTGGAGTTTACCCTGATGGCATTAAAGAATCACCTCCAACTCCTCAAGGACACACTTAAAAACTTAAGGGGGAGATGTAATCTTGCTCTGGAACCAAAGGCTCATATGTGAAAGTGGGATTTGGGATCAGGATCCTCAGAGTTTAGTTGAACTACATTGTGGGGGCCTCATCTGGCAAATGTCTTTATCAATGTGTGTGTATGTATGTATATCTAAATATATATATATACACACACATTTATATGTATGTGTGTGTCTTTGTGTGTGTGTATCTGTGTATATATATATATATATATGTGTGTGTGTGTGTGTGTGTGTGTGTATACATATATACATATATATATATATATATATAGTGCCCTTTGCATTTTGGGGGACCTAGAGAGCTTCTCTACCTAGGACTTTCATTATTGGATACCCTAGATCAACTAGAAAAACAAATAGCTTTTTTTTACCACCTCTCTCTGTTTTCTTTCTGCAATTGTACATCAATCAGTTTTTTAGCATGTTTCCTGAAAAGTTTTGAGAGAATTTTTGCAGATGTTTGCATTGGTTGATTTGTTGTATGTTTAAGTACTGATACTGGCTTATATTATTGAATCACATGAAAGTATTGATAGTGAAGCTGGTATGAGAAGTATGGCACCTGGAAGTTTGCCTGGAGCATACTAACTCAGGGATATGCATATTTTCTTTACTTGTCCTATTTTAGAGTGTTTGGAATTCCAGTAGGAATGCCCTTACAAAATGAAGGCTGATCCTCAGTCTTGCCTAGCTGTGGTCAAGCTGTCAAAGAGGAGAAAGGCCTAAGACTGAGTGACAGAGAAGGTACTAATCTACATTGGTAGAGAAGGAGTTCCTTCATGTACGAGTTTCCTATAACAATGAAATCACAGACCCAGTTATTATCTGAATCCCATGGACAAGAGTCATGCAAGATGAGGACAGATGATGTCCACTGAAGGAGGGGATGCCATATCAGTGTGAGCACAGATACATTGCTGCATTGGAGTATAGTGTATATCTGGTCTAATACTAATCTTGAGAAAGTACCATACATATTACCCAGAGGAGCTTTAAAACATTACAGAATATACTATTATCACCTGAATTATTTGCTAGATGATTTGCTGAGAAGAGAGTTTAGGTACTTTCCCTACCTCTTCCTCCCAAGGGGGGAAAAATGTTCTTTGTTACTATTGATGGTCACATAATGCATAATTTCACTGTGTAGTAGGGAGCAAGGCAGTCATTTTTATTAAAATAATACCATTAATAACTAATATTTATATAGTGCTTCAAAGCACTTTTTTGTGCACAGCCAAGTGGCTTTCTCAAGGCTTCACAGCAAGGCAGAAGATAAAACTGAATTATAACCAAGGTCTTCTGTCTCCTGATATTTTGTAACTATTCACTAAGAGGAAGCTGGGTGACTCAGTGGAAAGTTCATCTGGTATCAGACACTAACTAGTTGTGTGACCCTGGGCAAGTCACTTAACCTCCATTTATCTTAATCCACCAAAGAAGGAAATGGCAAACCACTCCAGTATCTTTCTTTGCCAGGAAAACCCCATAGATACTATTGGTGTGCTGTGGTCCATGGGGTCATGAATAATCAGATACAACTGGACCACAACAACCTCCCAATATATATTCCATTTCCCCCAAGATATTTGGCTTACTTTTATATATCCCTTTTAACAGCAGGGATAGTCCCCGAAGAAGTGTTCTCTATGATTTAAAAATTAAAGTCCCTTTATGCCATTTAAGAGAACATAACAAAAGGAAACAGTTATCTAATGCTGCTCCAGAGATGAGTTCATGCTTTCCTAGAAGATGTTTAATAGGTAAGAAAAATACCAGAAATGAGGCAGGAAATAACTGTGAACATACTAGAAATTTGCAAAACAAGACTTCAGTTTATCACCAGAAAAAAAAATTCTGACCTGGTCCCATTTAGGCTATGTTCAACAAAAAACATGACAGATCATTTGAATGGTACTTAAGAAGTTCCTAGAGTTGAGTTCCTTCAATCCTGGTTCTCACTTAATATAAGCACCAGTTTCCCTCAACTATAAAATAGACGTAATTCTTATGCCACCTAACTTACAGGCTTAGTCAATAAGCGTTTATTAAGTGCTTATTATGTGCCAGGCATTGTATCAACCTCTGAGGATACAATGAAAGGTAAAAACCCCTCAAGGGGCTCCTAATCTAACAGGGGAAACAACAAGCAAAAAAAATATGTACAATCAAGATATTTGCAGCATAAATCAGAAATAATCAAAGAAGGAAGGCACTAGATTTAAGAGGGTTTGGGAAAGGCTTCCTGTAGAAAGTAAGATCTTAGCTGAAACTTAGAGGAACCAAGGAAGCTAAGGTTGTATTAATGAGAGTGCTCTATAAACAAAAAAAAACCCCACTATTAAATAGAGGCTATTATTTTTATTTATATTAATGATTAATAATAATAAAAAATAACCATAAAATTAATACAGTTTCTAACACTCTCTCCCAACCTTTCTTCTCTTCTCTACATCTTTTGCTTCTGACTCCTTTTTACTACTTATGCAGCCACCATGGTAGCAGAGGCCCTCATTATTTCTCACCTGAATTAGCCTCCTAAATGGTCTTCCTGTTTCAAATCTCTTCCCTTTCCAATTTACCCTCCACCCAGCTGGCATAACGGTTTTCTTTAAGCCAAGGTCTGACCATGTCACTCCATACCTAATAAACTGTAGGGCTTCCTATCACCTTTTGAATAAAATATAAATGTCTCCATTTCAACAAGCATTTATTGGGAACCTACTATATACCAGGCCCTGTGGGAGTCCTGGGGGATTCAAAGAAAGGCAAAAAATAATCTCTGCTTTCAAGGAACTCAAAGTCTAATGGGGCAGAAAACATATAAACAACTGTGTACAAACAGAATATATACAGGATAAATGGGAGATAATCAACAGAGGGAAGATTCTAGGATGAAGGAGGCCCAAGAAAGGCATTTGGTAGAAGGCAGAATTAAATGAGACATGAAAGAAGTTGAGATAGTCAGGAAAGATGCTCATATTTGGGGACTGAGTGTCTGGTGTGAGAAACAACAAGGAAACCAGTGCCAGTGGGTGGTAGCATAAATGAAGGGAAGAAAGGTTTAAAAAGACTAAAAAGGTAGGAATGAACTAGGTTATAAAGGGCTTTGAACAATGTATTTTATGGTGGATTTTGGAGGTGATAAGGAGCCACTGGAATTTGCTGATATGATTACATCTGTGTTTTAGAAGTCTAATCTGGCAGTTGATGTGAAGAATGAGTCTAGAGAGACTTGAAGTAAGAAAACTACTGCAATAGTCTAAGTATGAGGAAATGAAGGCCTGGATAAAAAGTCTGAGGAGAAAAGGGAACATTTAAAAGAGATGTTCAGCAAGCAGAATTAACAGGTTTTGGCAACAGATTGAATATGGGGTGGGGTGGGGTGTAGGGCAGGAAATGGGAGAGCGTAACAGGTTGTTGTAGGTTGTAATAGGGAGGATGATGGTATCCTTGACAATAATAGGGAAGTTAGGGAGAAGGGATGGTTAGGGGGGAAAGAGGAGTTCGATTTTGGACATTTTGAGTTTGAGATATCTATGGGACTTTCAGATCAAGATGCCCAAAAGACAGTTGGAAATGTGCACTTAATAAATGTTGAGTGATTGATTGACATATGCAACTGAAGTTCAGGAGACAGCTTAGGAATGGATAGGTATAACTTTGAATTCAGCATAGAGATGATAATTTAATCCATGGGAACTAATGAGATCACCAAGTGAAAGAGTATAGAGGGATAAGTAAAGGCCTAGCACTGAACCCTGGGGACCTCCTAATGTTAGGGGTATGACCTGGATGAAGGGGAAGGAAGAAAGGGATCAGCCTTTATACATTACCTACTAGTGTCAAATGCTGTGCTAAGTGCTTTACAAATATCTCATTTAATCTCTACAACAGCCCTGTTGAGATGGATGTCGTTACTATCCCCATTTTATAGTGGAGGAAACTGAGGCAGACAGAGGTTAAGTGACTTGCCCAGTGTCACAAACTTAGTAAATATCTGGGGTCAGATTTGAACCCACATTTTCCTGACTCCAGACTCAACCTTGCTGCCTTGATTAAAGGTCAAGTAAAGGAGATTAAAAAGATCAATGTCATGAAAACCTATGGAGAAGAGATCATCAAGGAGAGGGTGACTGACGCAGATGTTAATGCCTGCAAAGCCTTCAAGAAGAACGAGGATTGAGAAAAGGCCATTAGATTTGGCAATTAAGAGATAACTGGTAACTTTGGGGAGAGAAATTTCATTTGAATGATGAGTTAGAAAAGCTAGACTGAAGAGACTGAGAGGAGAAGAAGTGAAGGAATCTATTGTAGATGGTCTTCTCAAAGAGTTCAACTACAAAAGGGAAGACAGTCAGCAGGGACAGATGGATCAAGTGAAAGTTGATTTTGTTTTTTTGAGGACAGGGTTTATAGGCAATAGGAAAATAGTTGGTAGACAGGGAGAGATATTTGGCATTCTCAAACTACTCTATTTTTATAATATATTATTCCCTTCTCACACTCTTCAGTGCAGCCAAATAGGCCTTATTCCTATCATTCTTCACACCTATGATCCTATCTTCTGTCTCTGTTTTTGTTCTGACTGTTCCGCTCGCCCCACATTCCAGTCTGGAATACACTGTCTCCTCACCTTAATGCCTTAGAATCCTTTTGTTTTCCTTTGAGACTCAGTTCAAGTACCAACCTGTGCATGAAACCTTTCCTGATCCCTCCTCTTCTTAGTGACCCCCTTAACAGTACCTTATATTCATTTTGTATATACTCTCTATATACCCATAAATGTATATGTTGTCACCCCCATTAAAATGTAAGCTTATTGAGGACAGTCAGTTGCTTCCTTTTTTCTTCTGTTTTCACCAGTGCCTAGTCCAGTGCCTGGCATATAATAGGTGCTTAATAAATGCATGTTAATCGTTGAAGTAATTTAAAGGTTTTTCTTGTTTCAAAGACAAACCGAAGTTTGTGACCAAGGGTGACTTGGTTGGTGAGGGGACACACTGTATTAGGATGTGCTTGAAGACATTGAGAATGTTTAAGTAGGGGAAAAGAAGACGGGGATAAAAAGAACAGTTAGGAGGTAACTTCAGGAAGGTCATGTGGTAAATGGGTTTGATTTGTTCCACTTGGCTCCAGAGAGTGCTAGGAATATGGGGTGGAAGGTGCAGAGAAACATTTTAGCTCTATAAAAGGAAAAACCATTTAACAATTAGAGCTGTCCAAAAAGTAGACTAGTTTGTTATGAGGACCTTGTAAATTTCCCCATCATTCCAAAAGGAGCTTGGTGATTTCTTGTCTAAGGGATTCAGGCTCTAGGTAAAGATTTAATTAGATAAATTCTGAGGTTTCTTCTAGCTCTAAGATTATATTCCTTTCACTTCAATCTGATGGGCATATATAAATGGATATATAAATATATATGAACATTTACGAATACTTTGCAAGGCATTGTGCTAACTATGCTACCTATACAAAGAAAAAGAAAAGAACTTGTCCTAAAGAAATAAATAAAGTCAGCAAGCATTTATTAAGTTCCTACTATGTGCTAGGCACTGTGTGAGGCTCTGAGGATACAAAGAAATAAAAAAAAAAAAACCAGCCCCTACCCTAAAGGAGCTGACAATAGAAGGAGCCAATATGCAAATAACTATGTGCAGAAATTGGAGATAATCTCAGAAGCTTCTTGTAGGGAAGTCAAGAAGGCAGAGATAAGGAGGGAGAGAATCAACCAGTGAAAATGCTTGAAGTCAGGATATGAGCATCTTGTATCAGGAATGGAAAGGACATCAGTGTACAGAGTATTTGTAGAGGAGTATTTGTAGAGGATAGGAGATGTCTGGAAAGGTAGGAAGGGGCCAGTTTATGAAGAGCTTTAAAAGTCAAAGAGAGGATTTTATATTTGATCTGGGAGGCAACAGAGAATCACTGGAGTTTATTGAATAGGGAAGCATCATGTATAGACTTGAGCTTTAGAAGATCTGACAGCTTAATGGTAAATGGACTAGGGTGGGGAGAGATTTGAGGTAGGGAGGTTGATCAGCAGGTTAATATGTCTGGGTATGAGATAATGAGGGTGGTAGCAATATCAGAAGAAAGATGTTGCAAAGGTAGAATCAACAACTCTGTGTAACAGACTGAATATGGCAAGGATCCCCACCAACATGCCACCTAGGTTGAGAGTCTGAGTAACTGGGAGGATGGTGTTGCCCTTTGTTGTAATAGGGAAGTTAGGAATAGAGGAGAGATCAGAGGAAAAGATGATGAATTCAGTTTTGGACCTGTCAAGTTTAAGTTGTCTACAGAACAAAGAATTTGAAATGTCCAATAAGCTTGGAGATTGAAAGAACGAAGGCCAGGAGAGAGGTTAGAACCTTGTACTCTACTAGAGGGGTAGAGAAAATACAACACGTACACAGAAAAATACATTCTAAATAATATGATGATTCATAACCTTAATATCTTAAAAAATTTTTCTTACTAATCATGTCCCTCAGGCTTTGGAAATTGAAAAGTGCTGAAAGATACATAGAAAAGATTAGGCTCTGGACCAAGGCATAGTAGCTTTTGGAGTCACCTATATTTACATTTTTTTCACAATGGGCAGGGATCAGAATTTTCCTCAAGTCCTGCTTTGTCAGGTGGCTTCATGAGAATCTGGCAGGCCCCCCTTTGTAGAAGTGGGCCTCCAGAGTTCCAAAGGGAAGTGGGGTTTGATGTGTGTGTATCCAAGTCTCCCTTCAGGGGCAGCCAACTATTGCCATGAGCGCTACCTCATGCAGGAACTGACTCCAGCTCTGAGCATTGGAAGCCATCTTTGACCATGCCAACAAAGCCAGTACAATACAACTGTTGCTGAATTTGCTCCTGCTAAAGGAAACTAAGGAATAGATGAGACAAACTATGCTCACTTTTCAAGGAATGGTTTCACTAGTCTACTGTGCCAGGCAGATGGCATAGAGAAACACAAGAGCTGGGAAGCCCAGGGGGTGGGGTCGTGGAGAATGGAGTCACTGCTTCGTGAGGTTAGACAGATTACAGGAGAAAAAGCAGTCTGTATGTGTGTGTTTGTATGTGCATGCCCATGAGTGAAGCTTAGAAAAGAAAATGACTAAAGGGTAGGGTGGAGGTTATTACAACTGTCTATAAATGTTACAAGTGTATAAACAGCCTCACAAAGTGAGGATTGTTGAGGCCAGTACCTGGGAATGTAAAGATGATGTGGAAGTAGCAAGACAGAATCTGGCTTCCTTCTGTTAGCAGGGTAAAAAATCTTTTAGATTCCAAATGGTTTTCTCCTACTGAGTTACCCTGACACTAGCTTTAGCACTGGCTCATCTCATCTTAGAAAAGTGCCTCAGTTTCCTTGGCTATAAGATCAATAAAAATCCTTTGCTGAGGATTCCAAGTAATGCACTCATCCACTAGCATGTTTACTAGTTCACTAATGTTTATTTAGTGCAATGACAATAGATATCAACTGAGGTAGAAAGCCTAACGTGGGTTACATTACCAGGTTTTATTAAAACTCTCATTTTGTTTTAGTCTTAGTTCCTTTTTGATGTGACCTAATTTCTTTGAGGTCTTTGTCCTGTAGGATCATGCTAATTTAGTTGGTTGTACAGTTTCTGCCTCTCACCTAACTCACAGGATTACAGTGAACATTCATGAAGGAGTTGTAGTATCTAAAAGTTGGAAGGATACTCCAGAAATCATGAAATTCACACTTCTGTCCAAGATTAGATCTCTAATCTATTCTTAAAGACACCCCCCCAAGAAAATTAGATTACGTGACTTCCTATTGCATTTGTGATGTATTTTTAGTTTAGTGGAAAAATAAAAACATTTTAAGAGTATTCTTATTACCTCTTCTTTCTAATCCTGGGACTTACTGACTGTGGTTTGTACTAAGATTCCTATACAGAAATCTTTACTTACAGGGTGTAAATCTTGACCTCTCCCCTTTTGCTGCCATGGAATTCAGGTCACTGGCGCTGAGTGATATCTAACCACCCCCATTTCTAGGGAGATGGTTCCTTCCTTCTCTGCTGTATCACCCCCCATTCTTAAACTCTTTTAGCATTCTTGCAAGCTCACAAGATGACTGTAACCTCTGAGTACTAATGAAAATAGAAATACTTATGCCTTGCCCTCTTCAGAAGCCTGCCTATTTGAGACACAAAATCATCACTAAAATTTACCTGAAAAAAACCCCAACCCCCAAACTCAATCTAGATTTCATCTCAATTGACTATAGGATGACAAGACTATACAGTCGGAGCACATCCTAAAAGGCACCTTGTTTTGGAAAGGTGGTCCTTTATCTTCTTCTGAAAAAAATGAATATATAAAATATAAGATATTAGTGCTAGTCTAAATAAAGCTTTTCATTTGGGGCCTTTAATATACCATCTATTAGATAATACTCTCCAAGTATGATTAAGGTCATCCCTCTGCATGTTGTAAGTCATATATTTTCATCTATTTTGTTTAAAAATCCTGGAGAGGGCATTCCACAATCTCTCTTGATAACCTCTGTGTGTATATACATATCTACATATATCATCTTGGTGTTTACATACACACATATGCATGTATCCTAGTGCCCTCTGCTGGAATAAGGAAGATTTACTATATTTTTGTGCATGTATTCTATCTCCCGACGCAGAGGGTGGTTTTGCTTTCTTCAGAGCATAGGGAAGGACATAACCCATTAGCCAGAGAAAACAATCAAAGGGCTATTTGACAGTGCCTTTTCCACCTGGTATCCCATGAGATCACCTAGTGCATTCTTTTGTTGACTACAAGGGAAGAACACAAAGCTTACTGATGAGAAAGGCTAGGAAACAGAGTCCCCTGGTGCTCTGATCATATAGAATGCAGAGGCTTCTAAAGTGTGCTACATCTCTCTATATGGTCTCCTGTGCGTGTTCCCACAAATCCACCTGTCTCGTGTTTGTGCGGGGCAGTGGCTACAACAATTGTGCTATTGTGTGAAGTGTTGTGAATTACAATAATAATACCTTGAAACAACTGCAGGATTTCAGGAAGATAGAATAATTCCCAGTACAAAGTACATCACAAAGGCACTAGTCAAGATATAATCATATTTTAAATAAGGTTTCCTCCATGAAAGGGAAAATTTTAAGTTACTCACCTAGTGGGACTTCAAATATTTGCTTCTTATCTGCTAAATTCTTCCTCCTCCAGGGTCAGTCCATCCTTGATGTGAAGGTACTGCTGTCGTTGCACAGTCAAACTGATGTCCTGCCCCTCCTCCAGCTCAGACTCCACACCAGGCAAGCTTCAGAAGCCCCTGAATCATGGCTTTTCTCACCCTTTCTTCTCTTGTTCCCTTCCCCTTTTTAATCTTTGTGCCAGCATCTGCATCTGGCTGTTTTGGATGCTTGCAGCTAAGGCAGTGAGATCCTGGTTGTCCTCCTCTCACTCTCTGCACTCCTCACTGCATCTCAGCTGGGGCTTGAGCATCCTGAGTAATGGCGCTAACGACTGGCTCCTTGTGGTTGTCATGGCAACCAGGAGCTGGGGCCTCCTGCAAGCTTATTAACACAGGCAGCCAAAAGGTAAGAGAAATAGTGATGCTGAGGAGTGGTTGGCTTCCTGATTATGCGCTCAAGAGCCTCTGCCCCTTCAAGGGGTTAGAACAATATTCCCTTTCTCTCTGTCCCTTCTCCTCCACCACCCTCCACCCGAGACAATTTATAGGCTATTCATTCCAGTACTATCTTGAGCTCCCAGGGAATCCTGCCAAATGAAAAGTCTATGCTAGACACATTCTACAAGGTGGTGGCTTTCATGACAACTGTATCTGATAAAACAGACTGAAGGGTGAGGAGGAAGTGGTGTGGGCAAGACTTCTGACATCAAGGAAATGGGAATAAGAGGAAAATCCTGGTCCCCTTAAAAGGACAGTGTCAAGGGTCCCTAGCCCCTTATGATCCATGGAATGAATCTGTTTTTAATACCTGAAATTTTTCATCATACTCATAAACTCAAAAGGATTCATGAACCAATTCACTTCACTTGGAAGTCACAACCCATCCATAGCTTCCCATCCTTCACCATTCTTGTCCATATCATCCTTTAAGTTTGACACAAGACAATCAACCAAATTTGCTGGGGGGAGGGGCACTCAATATCATGGTACTATTAACTCCTCTCCAGGTTTATAGTGATCCATTGATCAACACTTTAAGCATAGTGGTTCAACCAGTTTCAAATCCCTCTAACATATATGTATATGTATATATAATATATATATATATATATATATATATTCATTCAGTCTATATTTCTTCTAGCCCCTTTGCTCTCTAGCATTTCAACCAAACACAAAACTTGGGTAGGATGGGAGAAAGAAACCCTTGATGACTCCTACCTTATAGAAATACCTGATAATACCTCCAAGGGTCAGTGTAATTCAATAGATATTTATTAGGAGTCTGTTACATTCAGGGCATTATACCAGAGGAAGGGATACAAAGATTTACATAAAATACAATCTCTGTCCTCATCCATTTATAATCTAGTATAATTTATTTTTCCATTACAGAGAGGAGCGTGAAAACAAGTGAGAAATAGACATGGAGATAAGTATTTCCAAATTCACTCCCCAATAATTTTAAAGTGACAGCACAGTATAATGAAATTACTATTCTATTGGAAATCAAGAGGCCTGAGTCAGAAGAAATGAAACTTGAACTGAATTTGAAGACTAGGTGAGATCTGGATAGCTGGAGAGGAGGGGGGTAGCAGAAAAATAGCTTTAGTAAAGATGTGGAGGTAGAAATATATATGATGTGTAAGGGATAATATCTATACCAACCTGGTTAGAACTGAGGACTTTAATTTTAAAATAAGTGGGAAAGGGGAGTAAAGTATCAAGAACTTGTGTAGCCATGCAGACTAACTTGGAGGGACCCAGTTGCTAAGCCATCAGTAATTTTCCCAGTCTTCAGTTAGGTCTATCCATCCTCAGATGGTGGCATTATTTCTCAAAAAAATCTGTTGCTTCCAGGGGTATCTAACAGGAAAGTACACTGACAAGCAGGGAAGAACAACTATAGGGGAATTCTAGGAATTGAAAAGAGAAGTGTTGGCTTTTCCTTATCCAAATAATCCAGTAGATAGGAACTCATATTGGCCAGCATACTTTGGTCATGTTGTTTCAGCTCCATAAGAATTAATGAATATGAGTAAAGTTTTCCTGGAACTGAAAAGTTCTAAGTTATGCATGATGATGATGATGTTATGGTTATGGCAGGGCAGATAAATAGTGCAGGCAGAATTTTTTTTCACACTGAAGTCTAACGTGCATTTCTTTTGGTAAATCTGACAGTTAAGCCCTTTTGCCATCACCAAGATAAACATAGGATATAGGCAATTCTCATGAACATTGTCTTTCCTAGGCAAGCCACATTGTTTCTCTATTTATAAAAATCAGGGAGTTCAACAGGCTTTAAGATTCTGTGACTCTAAATTGATGAGATAAGAATGAAATAGTCTTTAATAGAACAGGAGAAAATATTAGTCATGGTTTTCAGGGAGTTTGATGATTATTAAATTCTCTTTCCTTGACCTGTTTTCCAAGTCATTTAAGATATATGCCAGAAATCTTCTATTTTCTTTTATTTTTTCAGTTTTTAATTTTTTCTAATATTTCTTGCTATCTGGTGGAGTCAATGATATCTTTTTGGTCTGCTCTGATTTTCAGGGAGTCTATTTTTATAGATAAGGTTGATCACTTTCTCTTCCTAGTTATTTATTCTCCTTCTAGTTCCTTCCTCCGGATATTTTATTTCATTTTTTATGTCTTTTTTCATTTCTTGTAAGTATTCATGTAAGTCTTAGTAGAAAATCCATTTTGTTTTTCCTTTAAGTCCTGGAGTTTGCTGTTGTTAAAGAGTTACTCTCCTTTTGGGGTATCCTTAGATTTATAATAATTTTTGTTACTGGTTGGTGTTTTATTTGCTCATCCTTCCAGCTTCCGTTTCTGAATTGGGGTTTGTGCCAGGGCCTCTGTTGAATTTATGGATGGGGTGGTTGGCCCTGTAGTCTTACCTGGGTTGCTGTGTTGATCTCTGCCTTCTGAGGATAGGCTGCCTAGATCTTTGGGTATCAGTGTAGGATTTTCAGGGTCTGCTACGGTATCTTAAGACAGAATATTAAGGACCTCAGAGCCTCTAGACTTGGGTTATCCTCCTTGGAGCAATAAGGCACTACTACTTCCCTATTTCCAAAGTCTCTATCCTATAGCTTTCTGACAACTCAGGCTTTACCAGGGGAGTCCCCTACTCTTGCTCTCTCCAGATACAAGACCTTGAAGGTTATTATGTGTCCCTGACCATCCTTGATTTTGTCAGCAAATTCTCCTGCACTGGAGCTGGTTTTGCTGGTGAACCCCTCTCCTATGGAGTTTCTGACTGACTTTCTGTGCAGTTTATGAGGAGAAGTCACTTACTGTAGTTTCTCATTGAATTTCTTGATCGTCCTTCAGGCTGTTGTGAACAGAATTTTTTGCCAAAGTAAGTATGTTCAAGCTGATGATCCGCTTTACATTCAAGCAGCCATGTTAACCAGAAGTTTTCCCAGGAGTAAATATTGGAATAACTACTAGTGGTCTTTGAAGATCGAAGTTGCAAAAGCAATATCTGAGCCAGTCCTCTTATCATGTTGCCAACTGGACCTGTCAGACTCAAAGACGAAGGCGGTAATAGGGGGAATTAATCCCCTGAGGTGCTCAGAGAAAAATTTGTATGTCTATTCTTGCTATACCTTTGAAGTAAATATTCCTTTGTAAAAGCTAATCTGACTATTATGTGGCTAAATGGAACTGAAGTGCCTGGACTCCTAAAATTGGGAAAACAATCAGTGGGGGCTTGAGCCAGTGCCAGAGATGAGATACAGCCCCCCCCCCCCCACTTAAGGGTACTAGAGAACCCTGCAAGAGAGGAGGAAATATAACATACCTGGTCTTGAGGCAGGAGGACAGGGGGATAGAGCAGTCATTTATATTTTAATACAGGTCTTTACATTCATCTATTTGCTGTTTACTTTCATATTTCATCCTGTTTCAACTTTCTAGTCTATCAGGATAATTTCTCATCTTAATTTTGTTGTTTGCAGAAGAATTTTAGGATGATGGAGAAGTTGCTGGACTTGTAGTCAGAAGTTTAGTGTTTGAGTCCTGGACTTGACACTTATTAATTCATAGTTTAACAACTAGAAGGGACCTCAAGGGTAATTGAAGTTAATGCCCTTATTTTACCGATGAGGAAACTGAGGTCAAGAGAGGTTGAGTGACTTGCTCAGCGTCACACCAAGAGGCAGAGCTGGTATTTAAACCCAGGTCCTGTGACTGGTGAGTCACTTGCACCACCCAACTCTTTCTGTGACTGAATTAAGACCTTTACTCTTGCATGCCACAGGGAGAGAATGACTGAGTACCCACAAGAGTTTCTTTAACTAGAAACAGTATATGTATTTGTATTGTTAATGTGATTAAAGATCTTCCCCACCTGCCCAGTAAGGAGATTTTGATTAGAGAAGATTTGTAGGAAGGTCCACACCTTTTGTTAATAAGGCACTGGTTCTCAAGGGTTGGAATGCCCTCTGAATCTAAAAAAAGTATAAATACTCTGAGGGTGAGGTTTTGCTTTGGGGCTTAGTTTTTGGAAGAAGCTTTATGTGCCAGACTAGACACTGGGAAATCGCTAAGGAGCCCCCCCATCAACTTGGGCTTTGAAAATCCACATGTTGGTGCTTCTCTCTCTGGCACTTATAGTCAGACAGTCTGTTGATTTGTGATATATGTATTGCTTATGTCAGACATTTTGGAAGCATTGTCTGTTGATTTCCTGAACTAAGTGAATAATATATGTGCTTGATTAAAGGAGATTGTTTTACCCTTCAAAAAAAAAAAATAAAGATGACAACCAGTTCCAACTATGCAGCCAATGGAAAGAGGCTGCTTCTGCCCATAAGGCAGACCAACACAGAATGTTTTCTTCCAAGAGCAGTTCCTTGGCATCTCCCACATGGGTCCCTCTATCTTAGGTGATCTGAGAGAGCACCAAAGCCCTATTAATACATTTTAAAAGTAATTAATTTCATAAATATTAAAAAATTAAAGTCACAGAATTTGAGAGTTGAAATGGACCTTAGCAGCTATTTCAACACTTACACAAAAGGAACGCGGATTATAAGATATCTGACAAATGAACATTCAGCATCTGTTTGAAGACCTCCAAGGAGGGATACTTAAAGCCGTTCAAGAAAAGTCCATTCCACTTTTGGATAACTCCAATTGTCAGGATGTTTTTTTCTGACATGAGCCTTAACTTTGCTTGTTTCCAACTTCCCATCCCTCCTGATTCTGCCCTCTGCAGTCAAACATAATTATTTTAATCCCTACTCCACATAACAGCCCTTAAAATACTTGAAGCTTTGTATTATAAAATTCCCCTGGTGTTCTCTTCTAAATATTCCCATTTGTTCCAACTGATCTATGTATGACATAGTCATTGCTCCCCTGGGGACACTCTCTGAACACAATACTTCAGATGAGACCTGATGAGGACAGAATAGTGGAACTGTCATCTTCTAATCCCTGGAAACTATATCTCTCAATGCATCTTAAAAAGCACTGATTTTTTTTTGGTTGCTTCATTATACTACTGATATATTGAGCTTTTAGTCTATTCAGACTTTTAGATCTTCAAAACAACTAACCATGTCTCTTCTGTCTGATACTGAAGTGTTTTTTTGTCCTCACCTGTAAGACTTCATGTTTATCCATAATGAATTTTGTGTTATTAGATTCAGTCTAATGCTCTAGTCTCTCAGAATCTTAAACTTCCATATTCGAGAATTTTGAAATCCCCTTATCTGACCATAATGTAATGACTTTCCATTTTCCTTCTGTTTTCCTTTATCCAAACCCTCTTCTTCATTGGCCTTGACCCTTCAGTTTTTTCCAAGGTCATCTGCTCTATACTTCCTACTCTCTCATCTTTTCCTCATCTTGACCCTTGATGACCCATTTCAAGTCTTAATACTACAACTTCTCTTGAGTCTCTAGCCCTTTTAATCATACTGCAGATTGGATGTGCCAAGCTTCAGCTTTGGCTCACTCCTACTATCCACTGCCTTTACTGCTACACACATACTGCTGAATGAAGGTGGAGAAATTTACACAAGTATACACTACAAATTTGTGTTACTTAATCTCAACTGGGCCTTTACTGATACAAGGAGATCTTACTACACTTTCCTTATCAATTTCTTATTCATTTCACAGAGGCTCTTCCAAATCTTTTCATCCCTCCTCAAACCTACCATGACTCCTCCCATCACTCTCTCTCATCTTTTATAGAAAAGAAATGAGATCAGAGCTGAAAAGAAAATTTGACTTTCAAACACAAGAATGAGAAGAAGCATGAAAAAGTAAACAGCAAAGAAAAGTCATAAGGGACTTACCAAAGTTGAACTGTTTACATTCCTATATGGAAAGACAATATTTGTAACTCCTGAAATTTTTCAGGGATTACACACACACATGCACACACATGTACATGCGTGTGTGCACACACATACACACATGCACACGCACACAGAGAGAGAGAGAGAGAGCACAGAGTGAATTGAATAGGATGGGATCATATCTTAAAAGAAATCAAGGTAAACGGTGAGAGAGAAATGTAGTGGGAAGAGAGAGAGTGAAATGGAATGGGGTAAATTATCTCTCATAGAAGAGGCAAGCAGCAGACTTTTTAGTGGAGAGAAAAAGAGGAGAGCTGAAAGAAAAAAAATCCATGAAGTTTACTCTCATCACATTCGACTAATGAAAGGAATAAAATGCACATTCATTTTGGTATGAAAACCTATCTTACAATACAGGAAAGTGGGGGAGAAGGGGATAAACAGGGTGGGGGGGATGATGGAAGGAAGGGAGCAATTTGAAGTCAACACTCAGGGAGGGACAGGATCAAAAGAGAGAATAGAAACAAAGGGGGACAGGATAGGATGGAGGTAAATATAGTCAGTCTTACACAACACGACTATTATGGAAGTCATTTGCAAAACTACACAGATATGGCCTATATTGAATTGCCTGCCTTCCCAAAGGGA
>CM053770.1:165446222-165487806 GCA_028658325.1 Potorous gilbertii
TATAGTCAGTCTTACACAACACGACTATTATGGAAGTCATTTGCAAAACTACACAGATATGGCCTATATTGAATTGCCTGCCTTCCCAAAGGGAATGGGTGGGGAGGGAGGGATGGGGAGAAGTTGGAACTCAAAGTTTTAGGAACAATTGTTGAATATTGTTCTTGCTACTAGGAAACAAGCAGGTAATGGGAAATAGAAAGTTATCTGGCCCTACAGGACAAAAGAGAAGATGGGGACAAGGGAAGGGAGGGATGATAGAAGAGAGGGCAGATTGGTGATAGGGGAAATTAGAATGCTCAGTGTAATGGGGTGGGAGGAGGGGACAAATAGGGAGAAAATTTTGGAACCCAAAATTTTGTGAAAAAGAATGTAAAAAGTTAAATAAATAAATTTATATTAAAAATAAATAAATAAAGGAATTGTTAAAAAAAAAAAATGAGGCCATTTGCCATGAGCTCTCCTCGCCTTTCCCTCATCTCATATTTCTTAGTTTCCATCTGCTGCCACCTTCTCCATCCAACCTTTGGGTTTGAATCAGAAAAGGATCATGTCACAAATGATCCCATTCTGTCTGGTCTCCTCTAAAAGATTGCCCCTTCTGTTATCCCCACTCTATCACTTACCTTCGGTCTCTCCCCTCAACCCTCTTTCCTCTTGCTTACAAATATATCTATGTCTCTCTTGTCCTCAAAAAACCCCTCAATGATCCTTCCATGTCTGCTAATTTGCTATATTTCTTCTGACTTTTGGGGTTAAACTCTTTTAAAGGGCTGTCTACAATAGATGCCTCCAATTTTTCTCCTCTCACTCTCTTCTTAACCAGTTACAATCTGGCTTCTGACCTCATCATTCCACTGAAACTAAAGTTACTAGTGATCTCTTAATTGTTGAATTCAATTTTCCTTGACCTCTCTGCAAATTTTAGCACCATTTATCACTGTCTTCTCATTGATAGTTTCTTTTCTTTAGACTTTTGAGACACCACTCTCTCTTGGTTCTTCCTTTATCTACAAAACCACTCTTTCTTAATCTCCCCTGCTGAATCCTCATCCAAATCATAGCTTTTAACTATAGGTGTCCCATAGGGCCCTATCCTGGATCCTCTCCTCTTCTCCCCCTATGCTACTTCACTTGGTGATCTCATCAGCTCCTGTGGATTTAAATACCATCACAATGCTGAAAATTCTCAAATCTACTTATTTTGCATTGACCTTCAATCTTGTAACTCCAGCTACCTTTCAGACATCTCAAACCAGACGACCAATTCTCATCTTAAACTCAACATGTACAAAATTGAATTCATTATCTTTCTCCCTGAAGAGGGCAATACTATCCTCCTAGTCCCTCAGGCTTGCAATCTAGGTGTCATCCTCAACTTCTCACTATGTCTCTTATCCAATCTGTTGCTAAAGGCTGTTGATGTCATCTTTGTAACGTCTCTCAAAAATAGCCTCTTCTCTCCTCTGACACTGTCAGCACTCTATTCCAGGCCCATTAAAACTGGATCACTGCAATAATCTGCTTGTGGGTTTGCCTACTTCAAGTCTCTCCCCACTCTAATCTATTCTCCATTCTGCCACCAAAATGATTTTCCTAAAGTGTAAGTCTGACCACATCATCCCTCTAATCAATGAATTCCAGTGGTTCCCCCTCAGCTTCAAGATCAAATATAAAATCCTCTGACATTCAAAGCTCTTTCTAATCTAGCCCTTTCCTACTTTCCAGTTTTCTTACTCCCCACCATAATCCCTTGGATCCAATGACACTGGTCTCTTTGCCATTCACAAACAAGACACTCCATCTCCTGGCTCCCATATATCTGACTGCTCTTCCTCCTCATCTCCATCTGCTGGCTTCCCTGACTTCCATTAATGCCACCTTCTACAAGAAGTCTTTCCCAACACATCTTAATTCTATTGCCTTTCCTCTTTAAACCTATTTATCTTGTACATAGCTTGTTTGTACATATTTGTTTGCTTACTGTCTTCCCCAGTAGATTGTGAGTTCCTTAAGGTCAGGGACCATCTTTTGCTTTTCTTTGTATTAGCTCATAGTACAGTTCCTGTCATGTAGTAGGTGCTGAAAAATATTTATTGACTTTCGGGGTCTTGATTCCTTAATTTCCCTGCGTCTATATTCTGTACATTTCTTTTTGATATCTAAATCGTTTGGTGAATTGCCTCTTCATCCATCTTGATTTCTTTAAACAAATCCCATTTTTTATTCCTTGTTGGAATTGTTTCTTTGTGCCTTCAGAATTTTGTCCTTTATCTTCTTCCATACTTCCTGGGCTGACTTCTCCTACTAGGTGAAGGTCAGACTGTGCCTAGATTTTCTCTCCTCTAGTACTAACTCTATGAGGGAATGGTCACTTTACCCTCCTCCCCACCAGGATTCCCATTCATGTCCTCCTCAGAAAACAGTAACTCCTGGTTAGTAAGGATCAGGTTAGCATAGGATTACCCCGTGATGGTTCTTCCACTTTATGAAGGATGAAATTAACACTAATATAATTTAAGAAGATATTGCTCCTCCACCTTTAGCAGAAAGAGAGAGCCAACATATGTCTAGATGATTGAAGTCCCCCAACACTATTAAATTATACCTCTGTGCTAGGCTTGTGATAACTTGCTCAAAAATCTTTATATAGTTATCACTTTCTGCTCAGGTGATTTCTAATTGCCCTCTAATAACAAAATCACTTCTGTTTCTCCACTGAATTATGCTTCCCCTTTCTGGCCTCTTCACATGAGAAAATCCTTCATATACAATGCTGCCTGCTTTCTCAGTATATTCCCTCCCCAACATTTTTATCCATCTTGTTTGTTTTAAATAATGTATAAGTCCAGAGTGTTGTCCAGGCTCAGGTTTTATCCTACCAAATCTCAGGGACACCTGGTCTCTAATTAACTTCTGTTTGTTGTCTAAATCTTGGGCATTTGGATATAAACATTTGAGGTATTGGGCTAGCCTACTGACTCCTTTTCTGGATTTCTGTGAATTCTCTGTCCTTCCTCATATGAATACAGAGGCAATCTTCTACCTCTCCCATTCTTTTTTAGTTTAAAATCCTTTTAATTAGAATTTCAAGACATACAGCAAATATATTCTCACCAGCCTTTCTTAGGTGTATTGAAACTCTGGCTAGGAATTTGTTGCTTCTATATCTGATCCAGGATCTAGAAATCCAAATTAATGTTTCTATTCATTTCTTGCTTTCAGTAAGCACCAGTGAGAAAAGCACAACCTGTGCCCTAATGGACTTCAGTATCTTGCACAGGACTTGATAATAGTGGATAATACCTTTTAAGCATGAGCAGCTGGGTAGCACAATGGATAGAGGGCTGGGACTGAAGTCAAGAGGATTCATCTTCTGAAGTTCAAATCTAACCTCAGATAGAAGCAGTGTGACCCTGGACAAGTCATTTAGCCTGGTTTGCTTCAGTTTCCTCATCTGTAAAATGAACTGGAAAAGTAAAGATACACCAGTATCTTTGCTAAAAAAAATCCCCAAATGGAGTCACGAAGAGTTGGATATGATTGAAAAACAACAACCTTTTAGGTTCCTTCTGATGGTATCCTTCATGCCTATGTGACTCATCAGAAGTAAGCAATTATTATACATTTTGACAGGTCTTGAAATGTTCTCTGTTATATCTTGGGAATGTGCCCTGGAAAGATAGCAGACTTCTCTTTTTGTTGTATCAGATTGATAAATAACTGCCTCAGTATTCCCAAGGGTCACCAACTATTATTAACATTCTTTGCCTCTGATTGTCTATGACTTAGCCAGGTGGTGCAATAGGATAGAATGCTGGACCTGAAATCAATATGACGAGTTCAAATCAAGCCTCAGATCCTTCCTAATTGTGTGATAATTGACAAATCACTTAACCTCTGTCTGCCTCAGTTTCCTCATCTATAAAACGCCACCTCATCTATAATAGCACCTATCTCCCATAGTTGCAATGATCAAATGAGATAATGTTTGTAAAGTGCTTTATGAACCTTAAAGCACTACAGAAATGTTAGCTATAGTTATTACTATACAATTTTGGAGAACAATCAGCTTCTTCCTTCTCACAGTATCCAATTCACTCATCTTCAGGAAGATCTTAAAATCCGTTTTTAAGCTCTAAGAGTACAGCTATCTTTTTCCTTCCCCTTCTCCTCTGTGTAATGCTATTCCAATTGCTAACCTTCTGACAAGGGGTCAAGTCTTACCTCCTTCAGATCAGATTCACTCCCCCTCCCCCATTAAACCCTTGTTTTTGCTTCCTTTAGAAATACTTTATTCTCCCTCATAAATCTGGGATGTGGAGAGTCATTTTGTAAAAGTTATGATGATCAGCTAAACTGGTCCGTAGGTTGATCAGCTTACACTTAGAACACAGATGTTAATTGCTTGGCTATGGCAGAAATACGAACACAACACACACAATATATCACTGTACAATTTTTCCTATTCTCTGTACTATAACCCAAACAGCTATAAAATCATGCATATACTTTGACCCAGCCATACTGCTACTAGGTCTATATCCCAAAGAAGTCAAAGAAAAACATAAAGGACCCATATGTACAAAAAATTTATAGTAGCTTTTTATGTGGTGACAAAAATCAGAAATTGAGGGGATGCAGATCAATAATGGAATGACTGAATAGGTTGTGGTATATGATTGTGATGGAATACTGTTGTACTGTAAATTATGAAGAGAAAGGATTCTGAGAAACCTAGGAAGACTTGCATGAACTGATGCAACATGAAATGAGTAGAATCAGGAAAACATTGTACAAAGAAACCGCAATATTGTAATGGCAGTCAATTAAATTTTCACATTTTTCTTGTTTTTTGGGGGGGGGAACATGGTTAATATAGAAATATATTTTGCATGACTTCACACATATCATATTATTTGCCTTCCCAATGAATAGGGAGGGTCTGAAAAGAGGGAAAGAACAAAACAAAACAGAACTTGACTCCCTCTTTCAGCTTCCTTTTCTTAGTCTCAACAATGGCTCTATAGTCACTTTCACCTAACCTTCAATTTTGCATAAACCTCAGATCTGTCTCATCAGTTTATACCACCTACCAGTCCACTTCATCAATTCTCTTTACGCTCATATAGTGCTTATACATTTTCTTCAGCACTTTTCCTTCCCTTGTCCTTTTCCTTCATAAGTATTCCTCTTCATTTCTAAGCTTTAATCTTCTTTGATGCTAAGCTGCCATGTGATCACCAAGGATGGCAATTAAATAAGGGAGCCCAAAGGATACCTGCTACATCCTTTTATATCCTCCTTAATTGCCCTTAATCATAGTCTTTTTCAAATTGCAAGTAGAATCTGGATTATATCTGGTGTTAGAGATGGTTCTAGCCTTTAAACTTTCTCCAGTTTCTCCCAAATATCTCCAAGTCATTTTTTGCACAAGTTCCCATCCAAGTCACCTACATAGTTTCCTTCTTTTTATTCAGATCATCTTTCTTTTCCTGTTTTTTCTCTCCAAACCTTCTCATATGGAAGCTAGGAATGGAGTGATCCTGTGATAAAATAGGATGGGGGAGACTTGCCTGAGCATCAATTCATCTGAAAAAGACCTAGTGTATCTAGTTAACCACAAGTTTCACATGGCTGTTAAAAATGTTAGCACAAGCAGACTGCATCACTAGAAGTACCATCTTCAGTGTGTCAAAGGGTCATTTTATTCTGTTTGGACCAAACCTCTCCTAGAGTATTGTGTTTATTTTGGGGCTCTGTATTTTAAAATGGACACTAGCAAACTAGAACATATCCAGAGTGGGTAACCAGCATGAGGAGGGATCTAGAAACCATATTAAGAGATAAATCTATACTGTGAGGAGTTTGGACAAAATGATCTATATGTTGCATTCCAGTTCTAAGATTCTATTTTACTATGAACTAGAAATCTTTAACCTGGGAGAGAGAAGAAGAACCAAACTTTCAAAGGGCTGTCAAATAAGGTGTAAAAGGCAAAATTTCAAAAAATGAAGTTACAGGACACACAATTTCGATTCAATATAAGGAAAAGTTTTCTTAATAATTAGACTTGTCCAAAAAAGAATGGACTCCATGGGAAAATAATGAATTAGTTTGCTATCACTGGAAGTGTTTTAAAAGGCTGAATGGCTATCTGTTGGGGTTGATGTAAAAGAGATTCTTACAATGAATGCGAGACCTTGAAGGCCCTTCCAAGCCCAAGTTTCTACCATATTATGACCCTATCTTGTGAATTTTTGCCTTCTATTGCTATTTAACTCTTATCTTATCATTTTTATCATCTATTTGTTATGTTTCTCCAACTAAATTCTCTACTTGTCTGTGGCTTCTGAAGTATCTACCCTAGGATTAAGCACATAGTAGATTCTTTATTTATGGGGTAACAAATGTCTGGATCTGTAATTTCATCAGTATAGACAACTTCTGGTTTTGGAGTAACTATACTTATAGTTGCAATTTATAGTCTTAGAAAGTTTCTTAGGACGTTGAAAACTTAAATAATTTGTCCACTGACAGTAAAGGTCAGAGATAGGGCTTGAAATGACATCTTTTTGACTCCACAGCTATGTGTTGCTTCTCTATGTAGTAGGCACTCATTTGTTGAATTAATTTATATGCCAAAACATTACCCTTTACCATTCTATCTAGAGTCTGATACAGAGACCTTTTTCCTGGCCTACTTTAAGAAAACTACCCAACCTCAGACTATAAACTCGGTCCATAGAGCTAAATAAAACATTCTGTTCCATAACCAGAACTTAGGCATTAGGAGTATCAGATCTGCCATGTAAGTTTATTTATTATTGCTTATTTCTTTCATATATTGGCACAGTATGTGTTATGTAATCCCAAAGTTCTCTTGTGCTGAAGATGATAAAATGCTCAAGGGCAGAGATACTAATTTTCCATTTGTGACTCTTTGAAGTACCCAGTACCATGCCCTGCTTTTAGTAGACACACAATATGCGAGTGATTATCTGACTAGCTTGGAAAATGAAGTGTCTGCTTTCTTCTTAGAAAACCTATGACATAAGATCAGATGTTGATCAGATTTCCTTATCTTCCTCTCTCTGTAATCCATTTAGTCCACCCCAATGTCCACTCCACTGATCAGGTGAAAGGTAGCCCCTTCTTGTGTCAACTGTCACCCTTGCCCAGCCTAAGTTCACAGAGTCTGGGCATCCTCCAACAGGCAAACAGATCTGCTCATTCAGGGCTTTGACGTGAAAAAAAAGATCGTGAGGCACTAGAGAGTGACTCGTAGCCTTTTCAGAGTTAGGACATGCTGTCTGCTTCTGTTTGATTTAGCAATACCCCTACCCTATTCTCCCAAAAATGATGTCTGGCATACATATTCATAAGATCTAAATATTTTACATAACACACATTTGAGTGGGTGAGTGGGAGAGGCGAGGGCAGATACAGACTTGTAGTTTCATGGTTTCATTTATGTAGAGAACTCCCCAGTGTGGCAACTTCCTTCACTTAAGCAGATTGGCATTTGTATGTAACTTAAAATCTTATCGAGTTACTTAGGACACTGTGTGGTTAACAAACTGGTCTGTGGTCACTGTGTCAGAGGTACCACTTACACCCACACCTTCCTGACCCCAAGGCAAAACCTCTATAAACTATGAAATGCCATCTCTTGTCACACGTTTCGTAATTCATAAAATACCATCATTTAGTATATGTTATTCATCTGTAAAATGGGAATAACAATATTTTCACTACTTACCATAGGGACATAGTCCCTTATAATCTTTAAATCACTATATAAATGTGTTATTATTATAACTCATTACAAATTTATGTAATATATATTATTATAGAGATAAGGGCTAAACCTGTAATTTCACTGGAATAGAGAACTTATGAATTGAAGAAACTCCCCATACCAATGCAGATTGCCATCTTCTCTGCAACTTATTGTCTTAAAAAGGTGCATATAGCTTTGAAAGGTTAAATGATTTGTCCAGAGTCAATAACCAGTTTGTGCCAGACGCAGGATTTGAATACAGATATTCTTGGCTCCAAAGCTAGTTTTCTCTCACCACTGTATCACACCGCCTTTCTTTATTATTTTGTATTTGTTAAATAAGATGGAACATTAATTAGTTTTATATTGAGAAGATGGGGCAAAATTTATTGATAATCTTTGACATAAGTAAAGATACTCCACATTGTTACGCTTGAGAATTGATACCTCGGAAGAGACATGACAGACAGAGAGCTAGCATTGCAGCCTGCAATACTTTCCAATGAGGCCCAAACCAGATGAAAATTTGGGGGGAAATATTTAACAAAATAAATAAAAATAGAACATAGATAATATTAATATGTGGTTTTCTAAGTCAATGTGGGACTTGCAGAGATCCTTATGTATGGTTTAGTGGCCTGGTTTTTATTTAAGTTCAAAGCCACTCCCCTAGAAGGTTGGGACTGTGTGTGACTAAATCATTTTTTGCACTAGCATACATAATTAGATTCCTAATAAGTGCTTTTTAAAGGTGTTATCTTTGATGGAGATATGGCTCAGATCAATTCTTGTCTAAGGCTTTTTCTAAAGGAAAGGTAACTCTGGGATCGCTTGTATTCTGTTCCTATAGTCTGTTAGATACAAAGAAGTCCGTGGGTTGAAAAAAGGGGCGTGTATGGAGGAAATGTCTATGGGAACCTTAAACTCCTTTACTCAGAATTTCCCACAGAGTCTTTGATATCTAGCCCTTTCTCATTGTTCTTAATCAGGCCAGTTACCAGCATCAATCATAATATTTAGAATTGCTAAAATGTACACCCCAGTGCCAGTGAAGGTTCTCCATTGTTGTATTCCATTAAAATGCTGGGTGAGGCTCCTTAGATTGAAACAATAAATCAACACGCCAATAATCTTCTCCACCTGGGCTTGCCCATTATGCCCAGTTAATTCCAGTATTTCTGGAATGAACATGTCTTCATCAACAGGAAGGAGAGAGGTATTGTCAAATGGAAAAGTGAAGAACAAGTCTAAGTGTGGAAATAAAGGTACCATGCAGCTTGTGTCCTTAAGGGAGACGTAAGTGTGCTGCTATTAACTAGCTATGTGACTTTGGGCAAGTTACCCCCTCACTTTTGCCTCAGAGCTTAATTTACAGGTGAAGAAACTGCTGTGAATTAATGATCTTGTGATTGCTGAAGTCATCTTATAAATGTCCAAGTTCGTTAAGATAATGGGAGAACATGGACACATGAACTTGGGGGATAATTTTAAAACTCTCTAATAGCTAGCTGATTCATCAGTTTCCCCTTTATGCATCCTTTTGACTAAGACTGCTTCTGAATAGTAAAATGAAATTTTCTTTCTTAAGGAGAGAACTATTTAGATATATTTGCAATTAAGATAGTCCTTAGGGAAGAACAGCTCTTAAGAAATGGACATTTTAGGACCAAACGTTATAAAATCCCCAGGTGTCAGGAGAGGTCCATTTGCCCCTCTAGTGAAACCTGTTATCCCCAGAGCATCTCCAGCAAAATTCTCTCCCCCAGATATTGTATCCCTGCAATGTCCTTACTATTGGTGGCAATTTCCTATAGTCAAAAGGTTTGTAAGCTTAATACCAGATCTATTCAATTATAGATTATGGATAGGGGAATATCTGAGGTTGTCTAAAATTAAGCTATTAGGCATAGGACTTTAGACCAACAACATTAAGTTAGGGTCCTTTAATTCTTAGTAATACTGTGGGCACGATTAGGTCAAGAGCTTGTGAAGTTAGCAACATAAATATTATCTATGTCTCAGTTGGTTAATGTTTAAAAAAAAATTCTTTTGTGGTCCATATTGTAAATGCTTTAAAAAGATGTATCACCTGATCAAAAGTCTGAATTGCTTTATCTGCTATAAACTGTGCTAAAAAAAAAATTCTCTCCCCTCAGAAGCTATGCTGCCTGATGCTCCTGGGAGAGCTCATTCCTTGTGAGGCAGTGGCTTCCCACTTCCCAATCAATCAGACAAAGAGATATAAAAATGACAGTATCTAATGGAGCATGTTGCTCATCAGCATTCTCATCAATTTCATGAGCAGAATGGAGGAAAGAAGGAAAGAACGGCAATTAGATTTCATGTCACCAAGATGGCCAGATGCCAACCAGGCCTGGAAAGATTGTCCATCCACTCAGCTGCCTGCTTCAGAAACAATCAAGATCCAAGTATAGAGCTCAGCACAGTTCTGAAACAGTCTCACTCCCCCGCGCCCCTCCATGCATTCTTTAGAGCTCTTAGGATTAGCACACTGGACAATAAAACTAGAAGGCATTTGCCTCGTCAAGCCCTGGTACTGGAGAGGGCCCTCAAGAGAAAGGTAAGTCATGAAAGATCTCTTTGTATTTTTGTCAGACTCTCTGTGGCCCTTTCTACAGGAGATGATACTTGGAGACCCAGAGACAGGATTAAAGTCAGTAATCTCCTTAGCGTCAGTACCAACAGTGAGATGAAGGATATGCATAGGTATCATGGGGGTTGGAGATAAGGGACAGAACTAAAGCAAAATATGAAAGAAAACAAGAGGGGGAGGGAGAGAAGAAAAAGGAAGAATACAAGAGATCAGGAAGAGAGGGTAGGAAATAATAGGAAGGATAGGAAAAGGAAAAAATAATTATACTTGGAAGTGATAGAGCTGCCTCAGGTAACACCCAGTGACGAGGTAGGCTCTTACTGGTTCATTCTAATTAGCACCTTTCTCTGACCAAAATTCTGTCTTGTCCTTTCACTATTCTAAACTTTTCAAATAATATCTTCAAAATTCTGTTCTCTCTCAAATTTTATTTAGCCAACAAAATAGTGTCATATTCAGTTCAGTTCAATAAACATTTATTAAGTGCCTACTATGTGCCAGGCAAGGCTAGGTGGTACAGTGGATAGAGTGCCAGGGCTGGAGTCAAGAAGATTCATCTTCTTGAGTTCAAATGTGGCTTCAGACTTATTAACTGTGTGATCCTGGGCAAGTCACAACCCTATTTGCTTTAGTTTCCTCTTCTGTAAAATGAGCTAGAGAAGGAAATGGCAAGTCACTTCAGTATTTTTGCCAAGAAAACCCCAAATGGGGTCATGAGAAGTCCAACATGACTTCAGTGTATCAGGCATTCTGCTAAGCTAATATATAAGAATTGCATACTGATGTATAAATGAATATTTGACCTTATTAATGTGGAGATTATCTTCAATGATGCAGACCGAAGCCCATCCATCATTGCCTATACTGTATAACCTCTTCCATGTGTCCCATAAATTTGCTCCAGAAGGTCCACTCAATGTGTTGGAAACCTCCCTTGATTTCTCTTAACATCTTAAAGATATAGTGGAACACAATGGTCCATTGTTATTTCTTGTTTTCACCCCATCATGACTCACCCATCTTCTTTTTCTATTATATTCCTTTGACAATAACTATATATCTTATATTATAACCTGCACGTACCAATCAACCAATCAATCAACAAACATTTATTAAACTCTTTCTATGTGATACATACTGTGCTATGTGCTTGGAACAACTAGGTAATACAGAGCATTGGGCCAGGTAGACACATGTTCAAATGGAGTTTCCAATGCTTGCTAGTTGTGAGCTCCTGGGAAAGTGATTTAATCTCTCTGTTTGCCTCCATTTCCTCAGCTACAAAATGGGGATAGTAACCTACCTGACTCCCAGAGGTATTGTGAAGAGCAAAGGAGATAATATTTGTAAATCGCATAGAACAATGCCTAGCACATGTTTAGTAAATGATTGTAAATGATATAGTCTCTGTCCTCATTCAATGCATCAATAAATCAATCAACAAACATTTAATTTAACCTCTGTTAAGTGCTAGATATTTTTCTTTTTTCCTTTCTTCCCTCCCCCATCCCTGAATTAATAGCATTTTATTTTTTTCAATTACATGTAAAGATAATTTTCAACATTCACTTCTATAAGATTTTGAGTTTCCCTTCCTTCCGCCCCTTCTCCTCCCCAAGATGGCAAGCAATCTGATATAGATAACATTGTACAATCATATTAAATGTATTTCCACATTAGTCATGTTTTATGAAGGAGTGTGACAACAAAAGGAAAAAACTCTGAGAAAGAAAAAACTACAGCAAAGTGAAAATAGTATGCCCCAGACTGCATTCAGACTCCATACTTCTTTCTCTAGATGTGGATAACATTTTCCATCATGAGTTTTTTGGAATTGTCTTAGATAATTGTATTGCTGAGAAGAGCCAAGGTCTATCATAGTTGATCATTGCACAATGTTGCTATTACTGTGTACAATGTTCTCCTGGTTCTGCTCCCTTCATTCACCATCAGTTCATGTAAGTCCAGATTTTTCTGAAGTCTTCCTGTTCATCATTTCTTATAGCATGATAGTATTCCATTACATTCTTATATCACAACTTCTTCAGCCATTGCCCAATTGATGAGCATCCCCTCAATTTCTAATTCTTGGCCACCACAAAAAGAGATGCTATAAATATTTTTTGTACATGTGGATCCTTTTCCATTTTTTATGATCTCTTTGGGATACAGACCTAATGTCTAGTACAGTACCAATGTATTGCTGGATCAAAAGGTATGCAGAGTTTTATAACCCTTTGGGTATTGTTCCAAACTGCTCATCAGAATGGTTGGATCAGTTCATAACTCCAACAGCAATACATTAGTGTTCCAAATTTCCACATCTTCTCTAACATTTATCATTTTCCTTTTCTGTCATGTTAGCCAATCTGGTAAGTGTGAAGTGGTGCCTCAGAGCTGTTTTAATTTGCAGTTCTCTAATCAATAGTAAGTTAGAGCATCTTTTCATATGACTATAGATGACTAATTTCTTCACCTGAAAACTGCTTGTACATATCCATTTATCAGCTGAAGAATGACTTATATTCTTAAAAATTTGACTCAGTTCTCATACATTTTAGAAATGAGGCCTTCATCAGAAACGCTAAAATTGTTTCCCAGCTTTCTGCCTTCCTTCTAATCTTGTTTGCATTGACTTTATCTGTGCAAAACCTTTTAAAATTTAATCTAATAAAAATTATCCATTTTGTATTTCATAATGTTCTTTATTTCTTATTTGGTCATAAATTCCTCTCTTCTCCATAGATCTGACAGGTAAACTATTCCTTGCTCTCCTCATTTGCTTATGATATCACTATATGTGAATCACATACTTATTTTGACCTTATTTTGGTATGTGGTATGAGATTTTGATCTATGCCTAGTTTCTTTTGTCAAATAGTGAGTTCTTATTCCAGAAGCTGGAGTCTTTGGGCTTATCAAACAGTAGATTACTATAGTCATTGACTACTGTGTTTTGTGTACCTAATCAATTTCATTGATCCACCACACTATTTCTCAACCAGTACCAAATAGTTTTGATTGCCACTTTATAATATAGTTTTAGATCTGGATCTAAAGGATACCTTCCTTTGCAATTTTTTCTTTAATTCCCTTGATATACTTGACCTTTTGTTCTTCCAGATGAATTCTGTTATTGATTTTTCTAAGTGGTAGGTATTTTCCAATACATTGGGGATGTAAATACAAAGGATGAAATAATCCCTATGAACTAACATTCTACTGGAGGAGGAGGGAATCAACATGTATATTTATAATTCTATATGAAATATGGACATAGTAAATATGAGGTTATGTCAGGGCACAGGCATATGAAAGGAGGCCCATGGAGCTCAAGAAGAGCTGTGAGTCGAAGAACCAGAGAATTGGAAGTGCGTTCTAGGTACGGGGGACAGACAGCCTTTGCAAAGGTGTAGAATCAGGAGATGGAATATCATGTGCAAGGGACAGCTAAAAGGCTAATTTAGGCAAAGTGTGTGAAGGGAAGTTACAGACATCTAAGAGATCTGGGAAGGGAAGCTGCCGTCAGATTGGGAAGGGCTTTAAATATTCAGTAGAGAAGTTTATATTTAATCTAGAGGCTTCTTGTAATGCAGAGTAGTAATAATGTCACTTTGGCAGTTGTATGGAGGATGGATTGGAGGTGGAAACTAGAGGTAGGGAAAACAATTAGGAAGCTATTGAAATAATCTAGGCAAGAGTAATGAGGGTCTGAATTAGAGTAGTGGCCACATGAGTGGAGAGAAGAAGATTGATGTGATGGATGTCATGGAGGTAATGTTGATAAGACTTGATAATTTTTTGGCTATTTAGGAAGAAGGAGCGAGAAGAGTTGAGGATGACAAATTGTGAACGTAGGTAACTGAAAGAGTGCTGGTTCTCTCAACTGAAAAGGGAAATTAGACAGAAGTGGGTTTTAGGGGGAAGGCAACAAGCTCTATTTTGGATATATTGAGTTTGAGATGTCCTCAGGAAATATCCAACTGTGAGTCGGAAATGTGGGACTGAAATTCAGGAGAGAGAGTAGGGCTGGATAAATAGATCTAGAGGTAATCAAAATAGGAATGATGATTTGGCCCAGAGGAACTGGTGAGCTCACTAAGAAAAAGACTAGAGAGAGGAGGGCCTGGTACAGAGCACAATTAGGAGGTGGGGCATTGAGAATGATCCAGCAAAGGAAATTGAAGAGTGGCCCAGTAAGGAAGGAAGAAAACCAAGAGAGGACACCATGAACCTGTCCCTTGTCCTCTTGAGTCATATTCGTTAGGAAGTGTGCCATGCCTGATACATAACTCTAAGTGAACAGAAGCCCTCCTTCCCTTTCTCCTCTGTCACATTTGTTTTTTACTCTCTACCTCCCAACACAGATCAGCATTCCCCTTTGTCTCTTCAGAGCCTTTTATTTCTTTGTTTTTATGTTGAATCCTTTCTCAGCATTTATTTTTTGTGTGAGGGCCTTCCCTGTGGCCCTTCAAATACCTATCCTGGTTAGGTGATAACTCTGCCTGTGTATAAAACTGATCCACGATGTTTTATTCGTTCTCTCTGCAACATAATTCCCCAGCATTTTCAATATGGAACCTAATACCCACGCTTGCCGCACTTTACCACACCCTTCTTATTGATGTTTTCATGTTTATTTTCTGTCATTGTCCAGTCAAGGGCTTGGCTCCCTTTTATTGAAGCTTATTCAATAAGCTTTTCAAGAGTGATTCTGTATAACTCATCACAAGCTGTGACTTACGGTTGTGTTCTTTTGTTCCATGCTGACTTGTAAAAATAGACTCTAACCTTGTTTGTAGAAAAGTGGGAATTAGTTGGGAAAGGGATGAGAAAGGAAAAGTCGCAGGGAGTCTGTATATTCTAAGTTAGGGGAAGGGAAAGGGTTAGGAGGAGAGGGAAAACAATGCTCTTGGCGAGGGTCAGCAAACTCCAGCCCACTGCCTGTTTTGGTTTTTTTTATGGCCCATGAATTAAGAATGGTTTTTATACTGTTTTATTGTATTGTAAAATATGAAAACTATTCTTAGCTCAAAGGCCATACTAAAATAGGCTTCAGGCCAGATATGTCCCTTGGGCTGTCCATTTTATGATATCTCTTATGATCATAAAACTAGAGGGATCCTGGAGAGGGCATTTAATCCATCCCCCTCAAAATGACCTAAGAGATGCAGCAACATGGCTTAAGGAGATGAATTCTGGACTAGAGAGCAGAAGATTTGAGTTCTTTTCTTGTTCTCAGTGACATTGAGTAAGATGCTGAGACATTTGGGCAACTCTGTGACTCAGTTTCCTCATCTACAAAATGAAGGAGAGGTAATAGGTGGTCTCCAAAATGCCTCCCAGCTCTTAAGTTCTGTGGAGACCAGACAAGTTACACAAGTTAAATAAGTAAACCAACAAAAATATAAAATGGTCACTTGAAAAGACTTCTTTCCTTTATCTTTTCCCCATCCTTGAAGGCTGGAAAAATAGAAAGTGGTAGTCTGAGTCGTTAGTAGTAATAAATAATAAATAAAATAATAGTAAAATAATAAAATCTTTCACCAGAAATGCAGAAGGAGACAGAAGAGTGAGAAGGGCTCAGTGTGTTTTGTCCTACATAATCAGCCCTAATAGTTTGGTAATTGCCTTAGCTCCTACTTTACAATGTCTGATTTGGTATTTACAATGCCAATCCTGTCCAGGCAGGAGGATTGTGGAGTTCTACAGGGGACCACAGGGAGGAGGGTACCCAGGGCTGGAAACATAACTCCCCACTTCTCAATATGGATCAGGAAAATTAATTCTCAATGTGTTGTCTGCCCAGGATTCTCTCCTCCAAGTTCTGACAATATTATTTTTGTGATCTCTGTTGTGGAGTCTGTTTTCCTTTGTACTTCCACCATCCTGAATCTCCCTGGCAACTCTCACTGACCAGGGATCAAAGGGCTACATTTACTACACAAAAAAACAGTCCATGGTGGGTGGGGGAGCAGGAGAAAATTTGCAACTCAAAATCTGATGGAAGTGAATGTGGAAAACTAAAAATGAATAAATAAATAAATAAAATAAAATAAAATAAAATAAAAAACTTAATCCAATAAGTTTATAGTTCTAGCTCTTTTTTTTTCTTCAAAACCAAAAAATGTATTATCCATTCAGATCTGATTCACTGGGCATGGCTCCAAATAACTTTGCTTTTGTTTTTTTAGTTTGTTTTTTTTTTTAATTAATTCACAAGAATATGAAGATTTTCTTCTACTGAGGATATAAAAAAGAATGTGATATAGACTTTAAAGAAGATTTTAAACATATTCTGAACAGTGGCAGTGCCTGTGTGTGCTAGGGCCAGTCACTTAACTCTGTGCACTTCAGTCTGTAAAAGGAAAAGGTTGGCTGAGATGGCCTCTAGCTATGGATCTCCAGCTTGGGAAGGTGAATACTTTGAGAAGATCCATAGTCACTTGGATTTGCAAATTTTGGCATGTTTGTCCAAAAATCGGTCTCATTCGTTATAGAGGGAAGAAGTCACACTTTAGGTATGGGGTTGACTAAAATAACTAAATTGACATCCCTTTCAAATCTCCAGTTCCAGTGTATGACTAAATAGTACAGAAACATGTCTTTTATGTCCATGTCCATGTTTATCTTATGAGGAGTTAAGTTATTGGAGGCCAGTTTGAATGACTCTGAAACTAGGCTGTATAAATACATTGAAGCAATAGAGGAAGCAGTAGGAAAAAAGGAGAGAGACATTAGGGGGATAATATTCTACGGAGGAAGGAGGGGAGGAGGTGGAGGATGGTTAACCAAACAACTCATGACTGTGTGGAGTCAGGTTATATAAATCTATTCAGACAGAAAAGAAGGGTTGGGGTCATTCATTTCAGGAGTGGAAAACAGGACTATGGAGGATACAAGTATGGGAGGAGAGAGGAGATGAAGAAAGTTTAGGAAGCCCTACGGTAGTGAGGAGGAAAAGCGTTAAGTGTGGGCCACAGTGTCTACACAATGCTCTAACAACCACTTGATTCAGTGGGGGAAAACCCAAACAAACATTAAAACCTTTTGTTATCACATTGATCAAACAACTGGGTGGAGTAACTTTTTCTCCATTTACTTAGTGGTCATGATATTTTGTAGATGCAGGCTCCCTCCCCCCCCCTCTCTCTCTCTCTCTCTCTCTTTTTCCCTTTCTCTCTCTCTCTCCCTTTCTCTCTCTCTCTCTCCCTTTCTCTCTCTCCCCCTTTCTCCCTTTCTCTCTCTCTCCCTTTCTCCCTCCCCCCCTCCCTTTCTCTCTCTCTCTCTCTCCCTTTCTCTCTCTCTCTTCCTTTTTCTCTCTCTCTCTCCCTCTCTCTCTCCCTCTCTCTCTTCCTCTTTCTCTCTCCCATTTCTCTCTCTCTCCCTTTCTCTCTCTCTCTCCCTTTCTCTCTCTCTCCCTTTCTCCCTCCCTCCCTCCCTCTCTCTCTCTCTTTCTCCCTCTTTTTCTCCCTCCCTCCCTCTCCCCCTTTCTCTCTCCCTTTCTCTCTCTCTCTCTCTCTCCCTTTCTCTCTCTCTCTCCCTTTCTCTCCCCCTTTCTCCCTTTCTCTCTCTCTCTCCCTTTCTCTCTCTCTCTCTCCCTTTCTCCCACCCTCTCCCTCCCTCCCTCTCTCTCTCTCTCTTTCTCCCTCTTTTTCTCCCACCCTCTCCCTCCCTCCCTCTCTCTCTCCCTCCTTCTCCCCCTTTCTCTCTCTCTCTCCCCCTTTCTCTCTCTCTCCCTTTCTCTCTCTCCCCCTTTCTCCCTTTCTCTCTCTCTCTCTCTTTCTCCCTCCCTCTCCCTCCCTCCCTCCCTCTCTCCCTCCCTCTCCCCCTTTCTCTCTCCCTTTGTCTCTCTCTTCCTTTGTCTCTCTCTCCCTTTCTCTCTCTCTCCCCCTTTCTCCCTCCCCCCTCCATTTCTCTCTCTCTCTCCCTCTCTCTCTCTCTCTCTCTCCCCTTTTCTCTCCCTCTCCCCCCTCCCTCTCTCTCCCTGTCTCTCTGTCTCTGTCTCTCTCTGTCTCTCCCCCCTCTTTTTCTCTCTTTCGGTGTGCATGTGTAAAAATGTACAAATGTGGGTAGAGGACAAGTTGATGGTTTGTGTGTGGATATTCTAGAAAGAGGGCAAAGGGATTATTATGTAACTGAGGTTAAGGGTCAGGGAGGCAATGTTTGGCTGGATTTCTAGTGATGGTGGTCATAATTTTTCGCTTCACATATGGTAAGAATAGAGTGGGAGGTGCATATTTTTTTCCCTCTCTGTCTCTCTTTTTCCCCAGGCAGCTATGCAAAGATTTTACCATGTGATTCTCAAAGCACAACAGTGAAAGCTTGTAAATTGTGCCAAGAGGAAAGTGCAGGGAAACAAAAGACCAAAACATTAGATCCAGCTGCCAGGATCCTCCGTCCCCAGCTGCATCACAGAAAAATAATAGAGAGATGTTTTAGAGATTACTGGTCCCACTGTTGGGGTCAGCATCTTAACGTGGGAGACTGAAACAGCATCCTTCTCCCATCCCCCACACTCCTAAATGTGAAGTGGCAGGGCCTGAGAAACAAATTTGTTCTCTTCTTCTGGGAATATAATTCAGTTGGCAGTGCCCACTATATATGCCAGCCTTCTGGGATAGAGGCAGGATGCTGAAATGGAAAGAACAATATGATTTGGAGTCAGATGCTGTAGGTTGGAGTCCTAGCTCTGTGCCTTTTTGTTGCATTTTTGCTGCCAAGCTGCTTAGCTTTTATGAGCCTTGGTTTCCAAACCTATTACAGAGGAGTAGTAATATTTGTACCACTCACCCCTTAGGACTGTTGTGAGAAAAGTGATTTGCGAACAACAAAGTGCCATATAAACATGAACTATTACTGACCCCTAGGGCTGACTACAGGATTCTGTAATATTATTCTATAAGTACATTCTAAAATATTACCTAATAGTATTATAGAACCCTATAGGACTATGGTCACCATAATTTTTAGATTCATGCTGATTTGAGGAGAAAATATATATGGGAGTCCTTAAAATAGTTCTTCAAAGATACTGTAGACATTCCTTTTATATTTCTTTATACAGAGTTTCTCTCTCTTCTAGCTGGCTTTTACTCCATCCATCCCCTGGCTCTACCCCTTCCTCTCCTTTTTCCTGTGCTGCCAGAATAGCCTCACTGAGTTCCTCCATACTTCTTACCCAAACCTCTTGTCCCTAAATGACCTTTGTTCTTAAGTTTAGCTCTGTAATTTTGGGAGAAAGAGATGAGCTACTTCTGAATCCAATATGAACTTTCAGTATAGAATACTACACAAGTCATTTTACTTCTCTGTGTCTTAGTTTTCTCATTTTTATTACTTTGCATTACATGTTTAATCTCACAGGAATGATATGAGGATGGAATGAAGCAATTGATGAGGCGGTAATCTAGAAATAAATAAACTAGGAAATAAGGATACTGGTAGTACTGTATACTCTAGATCTCATTTAGGACATTTATGAAATGATACATATCATGCTTCAACTAACATATAAAAAGACATTTTTTTGCCTAGGTTGCCCAGAGGCAATCTCTGTCAGGTTCCATTGGAGATGAAAAGGTTTTGAGTATGGGCAAGGAATATCTGTTGCCCAAAAAATAGTCTAGATAACTTATCATAGGTTGACCACAGATAAGGGATGTTTTGGCCACAGCAACTCTCAAAGGTCACCTACTAAGTCATATCAGAAGAAATACCCACACTAATAAAATCACAGATTACTCAGGTACTGAAATAAGTCCTATGATAACAATAGCCCAGAAAACCAAAAATACAAATAAGAATTTATTTCTAATAATTGGGATACATGAGAAGAAAAGTATATAAATATGGAGAAGGGAGGAGCAGGCATTAGATAACATTCACTCATCTTAAATAGACAGAGGAGGATTGAACACATGCATATACACACAGTTTGTTGCAGAAAGGTATCAAACTCAACAAGGAAATAAGTGAGGATGGGTACAGTGCTTTAGAAGGAGGATAATACGGGAGGAGGAAGAGTTGCAAAGAAAACAGACTTCCCCTTCTTGAAGGAGGAATTGAAGGGAAGATGGGGCAGAAGAAAATCAAAGAACTAGAATTTAAAGTTGTACTTTTGATTGCTTCTTCACCAACTGAAGAATGGAACGACTGAACAAATTGTGGTGTGTCAATGTAATGGAATATTATTATACCATAAACAAAGACGAAAGAGAGGATTTCTTGCTTGGATCGTATGTACTCATACAAAGTGAAGCGATCAAAACCAAGAGAACAATTTATATGAGGATAGCAAAACTATAAAGAGAAATGACTTCGAAGACTAAAGATCTCTGATTGATGAAACTGTTTATGATACAAGGGCCTATGATTTCAACCCATCTCCTGACAAAAAGGTTATAGATACAAGTTGCAGAAAGAGACATATGTTTTTTGGATATGACCTTTCTGAGTATTAGTTTTATTTCAATATGCTCTTGTGGAACCAACAAATAAACTTGAAATGCTAAGTGATTGAGTTGAAACAGAGACCTCATTTCAAGATAGTAGAACAATAAATCATTTTAAAGGTGCACCTTAACATCCTTTAAAAATGTACTGTGGCATTTTATTTTTTGGTAAAACCAAAGACTCCAGCTTTTGGGATAAGAACTCACTATTTGACAAAACCCCTGGAAAAACTGGAAAATAGTATGGCAGAAACTAAAGATAGGCCAACATCTTACTCCATCTACCAAGGTAAAGTCAAAATGGGTACATGATTTAGACATAAAGGGTAATACAATAAGCAAATGAAAAGAGCAAAGAAGTCTTCGTGTCACATCTATGGAGAAGGAAAGAATTTATGACCAAATAAGAGATAGAGAACATTATGAAATGCAAAATGAATAACTTTGATTGTGTTAAATTAAAAAGTTTTTGCCCAAACAAAGCCAGTGCAACCAAGATTAAAAGGAAAGCAGAAAGCTGGGAAACAATTTTTATAGCCAGTGTCTCTGATAAAGGTCCATTTCCAACATATATAGAGAACGGAGTTAAAGTCATTCTCCAATTAATAAATAGTCAAAAGATGTGAACAGGCAGTTTTCAGATGAAGAAATTAAAGCCATCTATAGTCATGTGAAAAAATGCTCTAAATCACTATTTATTAGAGAAATGAAAATTAAAACAACTCTGAGATACAATCTCACACCTATCAGATTGGCTAAGATGACCCAACAGGAAAATGATCAATGTTAGAGAAGATGTGGAAAAATTGGAACATGAATGCATTATTGGTGGAATTGTGAATTGATCCAATCATTCTGGAGAACAGTTTGGAACTATGACCAAACAGTGCATTTCCTTTGACCCAGCAATAACACTTCTAGGTCTGTAACCCAAAGAGATCATAAAAACAGAAAATGGACCCACATGTACAAAAATATTTACAGCAACTCTTTTTGTGGTGGTCAACAATTAGAAATTGAGGGAATGTCCATCAATTAGGCAATGAACAAATTGTGGTATATGAATGTAATAGAATACTATTGTTCCAAAGAAATGATGAGCAGGCTGACTTCAGAAAAAACTAGAAAAAACTTGCATGAACTAATGCTGAATGAAATGAGCAGAACCAGGAAAACATTGTATACAATAATAGTAACATTGTGCAATGACCAGCTTTGATAGACTTAGCCCTTCTCAGCAGAGAAAGAACTATGGAGTCTGAATGCAGATTGAAGCACACTATTTTCTCTCTTTTTGTTTTGTTTTTCTTTCTCTCAATTTTTCCCTTTGGTTCTAATTCTAATATGCCTAATGTGGAAATATGTTTACTATGATTGTACATGTATAGCCTATATTAAATTATATGCCATCTTGGGGAGGGGTAAGGGGAAGGAGGGGGAGAAAATTTAAAATTCAAAATCTTATAAAAGTGAATGTTGAAAACTAAACATAAATAAATAGATATTTAAAAAAATAAAAATGTGTTGTAGTTGATGACTACTTAGAAAGTTATTAGGGAAGAAATAAACCACTGACCAATACAAAATTTCAAGTAAGAATGTTGAAAAAGAATTTTCTTTACTTCAAATATCCTACTGATATGAGCTATAGATATACATACATACATATAAATATATGTATATATATGTATATATAGTCTTTATTCCCTCTGGACAAAACAATATGCTTTTATTAGCTCTTAAAGTATTATATATTAGTGTTAACACTCATTTGTTGTTGTTTTTAATGGTAGTAATAGTACCATGTCATGAATGTCTCATGAAAAGTCAGCCCACTTCCATGAGTTGGTACATGTTCCATCTATATAGTAAGATTTTGTATTGATTTATTTGAAGATAAAGTATAGATAACATAATGAACATAAAGATATTAAAAGGAAATAAATACATAAGATAAATAAACAATAAGACATTTGTTCTACATGGTTTCTCTCATCCTAGGTCCTCAGTTTGTTTAACAAATGCCAGCTCCCTATGACATACTTCTCAGTGAGGCAGCTAAGGATTGGCATATGGTGAGAAAACATTTGCCTGAGCTCACACAGGGAATCAAGAGCAAAACTGGGACAGTAACCTGGGATGATTATGTACTCTAAACACTAGTTCATATGCCTTCACTTTATGAAATCCAACATGGAGTGTTTTTACATAAAATTCTTTACATCTTAAAATCCCATTTTTTTTTTCTTTTGGGAGACCTCATGCCTCTTTTCTCTGAGGAAAAGTATCCATATTAAGAGACCTTCTCCATATAAGGAACTTTGCATGCACTAAGACTTTGATTATTGTTTTTATCTTGAGAACCTTTTATCGCATATTATCTTACTGTCCCTCCTCTCACTCATCTCTTGTCCAGTCTTATCTGCTCTATCCTTTCACCTTGAATAGTTTTGACCACTTGCCCCTCTCACTATAAGTCCTCCATTGCCTGGTTTCACTGGTTTTTGTGAACTCTTTCTTCTTGCTACCACATCCTAGGAGCATAAAGTCAGAGGTGTTCACAGAAGGAATTCTGTGGAAGAAAAATGGAATGGAAGAAAAAGGAAATCATCCAGAGAGCAGATGCGAAGGCTGCAGTTCCATATGTTAGGTCTGTGGCACCCATACCTATTCTCAATACCTATGCCCTGGAATTAATTTGTAGTGTGCCCCATCACTTTCCCATAGATCAGTTTTTCAGAGGTCAGGGTAGTACAAGACCCACAGTCCTTTATACCACCTGTTCTTTTGTGGATTATAATAACTCCACTGCCATGAGTTGCGCTGCAATCATCAGAATCATTAGAGCATAAAAGGTACCTGGACGGCATAAGTCAATGATGTAGTAGCATTCCAGCGTTTCAATGCCATTGAGGAATATGAAGATATTCTCCAGACCCTTCCTTGCTGAGCATTTGGGAGTAGCTCTGGAGGACTCCTATACCTTCCTAGTACTCTGAAGAAATGAGTTGTAGAGTATGCTAAATGTACTAGGGGCATTTTATTTCCTAATCTATGATCTTGAGGTATGGTAGGGAGGAAATGTCCCAGTACTTGTAGAAAAGCTTTTTTGTAACTTCTCCCAATCTATCCAGGTTCTACCTCCCCAGTGCATAGATAAGGTGTGTGCAAAGAGTCAGAATAGAGAGGATGGAAGTTATGATAAAGAATTTTGCTCTCCCAGAAGGGCTGAAGTAATCTAGGGTAGTGGCAGGAAGCCATAACTGGGGGGAAGGGCAGGGAGAAGAAAGCAGGAGTCTAGCTGTCTCTTCAAGGAAGCAGTCTTACAAGAAATTCCAGTTTCAAAAATAACTTTGCCAGTACCAACAAGGACCTTATTCCTATTTATCCTGCCTAGAAGTTAGAACTCAAGGTAGAACTCTTCTCCATATACAACCTTCTTTAGTCTTGACTTCTAGGACCTTATTGAAAGTAATGAGAGCTCTGATATAGTCAGCAAATGTTACTAAGACAGGCACTGAGTTACTAAGGTATTCAACTGGCTTATAGTACTTCCTATCAGAAGAAAGGAGGCTTTATGAAAAATGCCAGGATTCAGAGAGTTCTCTCTTTCCTAATGGACCAGAAATATCTCTGGCTTTGTCTGAATCTTTCCAACCTGTACCCTATTTTGGACTCCGGTTAAAGCTGTTTTAGGAAGGTGTAAGCCATTCAGATGTTCTAGAGCACATAGAATAGTAGAGAAGGAAGGAACTTTATAGAACATCTGATCCAATCACCTTAATTTGCAGAGATGAAAAGCTAGGCCCAGGGAAGGAAAGATCATTTTAGAGAGGGAAACTAACTTCCTTAGGATAACACATCAAAGTAGTAGAAGAGCCAGGTCTGGTACCCAGCTGTCCTGACTGCTAGTCCAATGTCTTTCCCACTACTCCATAGATAGCTCTAAAAGAACAAGTAATTTTTTTCTCAATTTAGATGCAAAAATCTTCCCCAGCTTGAAATTTCCAGAAAATGCTTTTGCTGCTGCTAGTGGATCAGTTTAATCATACCAAGAGGGGAAATAAGTTATTCCTTATCATTTGTGCTATCTAGGCTTTGACTTCTCAGAGGTATATTAAGAGTGCACAGAGAGCAATGGTTCTGAACGGGCATGCAATGTACCCTAGCAGGCTGCTCTCTTCTCTAGTTATGCCAGAAAATTTTGTCATCCATATATCCATTTAAAACTTCTTATTATAAACTGCCTATGTTGGACTCCACTACAAATTCAGTTACTTTTGCACTTGTAATTTATATTGTGAACCATCAGGGCTCAAAAAAAAAAAATACCTTTCTGAATTACAAGTGGTTGCAAGCCTTCTTCTATTGCAAAGTTTCACCTCACTGGCCCTCCCTGTACCTTCCTGTACACTCCTCCACACTCTGAGATTTCAACATTCCTTGGCTATCAGCCACAGTGAAAGTTTCCTGCCAGCTCTCCCAGGCTTGGTGTTGGGAAGGTTAGAATTGTAGCCCTAACCAAGTATGCTATGAGTCTTAAGGAAGTAAAGAAGAAAATGAAGAGGTAGGGGAAGAGGAGAGGCAGATAAATCCTAAGGCCAAAGCAACGGGTTTGGACACCCTATTTCTTGGGATCCTTTTTTACTAACTTAAATGTTCAGGATTCCATGATTCTTCATGGGAGAGAAGCCTGTCTCATAAGCAAAAAGAAAAGAAAAAAAGGAAAGAGTTTGAGAGCAGTTGTTCAAGATGCACTAGATTTTGGAGAAAAGAAGGGTGACTAGTCTACCAAATTAGGAGGAAAAGGCCATATATAGCAAAACAAGTGATGGTGACTCCTAGCCACACAATCCTGGAAAAACTGGGAACGCACAGTACATCTTTCAAGGCAAAGTTCAAGCCTGCTTCTTCCAGAAACCCTTCCTGAATAGTATCAGTTCCCCTGCCATCATATCTTTCTTTTTCTGAATTGTGATAGCATATATTATCTCTGTAGCACTTGCTGCCATCAGAAAGATCCATTTCCCCAACCAAATAGCAAATTCCTTGAGGTCATGTCATATTTCTTCTCTATCTCTCAAGCACATAGTATTAATGAGCACATAGTACAAGTTCTATAAATACTCATTGATTCGAATAATCATTCCTTTTTTTTTTTGTACAGGGAAAGTGATAGGATCAAAGTATCTTCTCCCCACTATCCTGCAGAGGAAAGAATCCTAGTTCTCTTTCTGTCTGTCTGTTGAATAGCTTTTCTACCTACCTTTTCTTCCTTCCACCCTAGCCTCAGGACTCTCTGTCACTTCCATTTTAGCCATCCCACTTCCCTTAGAAGATGAGATAAGCAAATATCCAGTGAGGGTATTGATGAAAGGTGGTGGTGGTGATTGTTGCAGGGTGGTGTGGAGGGTCAGTTTCTGGGATGACAGTATTAGTTCTCAATGATCTGAGCTGCATATAATTAAAAATAGAATGGTGTGTTAGATAACTATCTAGAGTCATTTTCTTGTTTCTGCTGTCCTCCAAGTCACTATAAAGAAAGCAACAAAAAGATTCCTATCATGAGATCATGTGCAGTGATCTCATCAGTTAAGACAAATATTTTTCTTTGTTTTATTTATAGAATGCTTTTTGCTTCCTTAGATGCCCTTCCTTAACATTTTCTTGTTCTTTTTTCTCCTTAATTTAGCCTTGTATTAGAAGGGAGGCAACTTTTTTTCTCCTCATCTTAACCTCCCTAGGTTTCCACTTTTTCTGTAATTCCTCTTTTCCCCTTAGTTTTCCTTTGCCAACCAAGATCTTGTAATTTCCAACAATAAAAAAATAGAAAGTATTTACTTTGACTAAACCTCTGAATTGACTTTTTATGAGTTGTTTTTCATTGCCTCCCTGGGTTATTTGGTATTCTCCATTCTAACAGCTGAGGGTGGCCTAAGGTCAGAGATTGGATGGCATATTCCCTTGAGGCTTAGAGTTGACACAGAGTTTCCAGGGATACCAAGCCGTTGTTGCTCCCTTCCTTCATATAGGACAGTGCAAAAAGTGCAGGTCATTTCCACAGACAGTTGAACAAACACCTGATTGCTCTTTAAGGTGGTCTGTTAACTTATGAGGTCATATAGTAAGGAAGAAATTAGATGAATCCCTCAGAAGAATGAATAAATTGTAACCCTTTTACTCCCAAGCCAATACCCATTAAGGAGTTGTCATAGAGATGTCAGACTCTGAAAATGATTTGACTCAGTCCCAGAATTTGCCAGTTTGGTAACATTTTAAAAAACATATTCAAATTTGTGGGAAGAAACTGGAAGGTCCTTTTGGGTTGAGGGTGATAGACAGGGTTGAACATATATGTCTAATCTTTGGATGCCTATTTCCCAACTCATCTCTTCCTCTAGGGCTCTGAATGATTGCTGTTGTAAGATAGTGGATATCAGAACTAATGGCACAGAGAACAACAAGAGCTAATTAACATGTGAGTAAAGTTTGAATTACCAAGGCTGACCAGGTGCTTCTCCTGACCCCTTAAGGTGGTTAGCTCAAATGTCACCTACTTACCACTAAACTATAGGACCAGGTACTAGTCACTCAACTCAAGGGTTCTCTCATTCCTTCTGGATACCCAGGCAAAGTCAGTGGAATTTATTTTATTTATGTCCTGGCTGTACTCTTCTACATTGTTATATAAGACCAAATATATGATACAAAATCTGTCAGTTGCCTATATTTCTGCATATTCAATTAATACTGGCACAAGTAGAGATTTGAAAAGATATTTTTAATGAGAGACATTATACTACATTTACTTTGAGCTAAGACACAGATCCCATTTGGATTTCCCATAAGCGTAGAAATGTGACAATCATATTATATAGACTAATGTAAGTTATCCATAACCATAAACCCACAGCCTACAAATATACATAATTTATAGCCCCAATAAATATAGTCAGGCTGTCCCCCATATATAGCACAGGAGTGTTGTCATAAGGCTTAAAGAGAACCAGGATAGACTTTTCTCATCTCTTTTCTCTCAACTCTTCTCCAAGGAAGACTTTATTTCCTGCCAGGCAGAGAAGCAGGAGGTAGGGGCCAAAGTTTGACCACTCTCCTCTCCTCAGAGATTGGGGATACTGTAATGGTAATTTAAATGGGAAGATTTTTCCTATTCATTAATAGGCCCAGATAACCTGCTTAAGTCACATGGAAGCCTAAATCACATGAGTCTAAGTCACATGGAACAGGAAGGGCTGGAACAGGAAGAGACAGAACAGGAAGAGGTGAAGCTAGAGCAGAGCTGAGAGGAAATTTGGTCAGACTAGTCAGAGCTGGGAAGGATGCAGGCAAGCAGGCAGCTGACTGTGAGTGAGAGAAGGGTATTTTGCTTAGGGACCCTGTTTGTGGGAAGGCCTGATAATGTGTATAGACTTCTTGGTTACTATGATGGATTTCTTTGTTGCTATGATGGATTTGACTTTCCGGTGTTTTAATAAATATTTAGGTTCTGTCTTCCATGGGGAGAGTCTGTTGTATTTCATGATTCAGAATTTCAGAATTGCACTGGCATATTCATAACCACCGTAGGCACTGTGAATATTGCATTGGTGCTATGCATGCCCAGGTAGAATTATATCTGTCTGCCCTTTAAATATTATTAGTGTAGAGGATGTGGTTTTCAGTTTCAAGCTAACTTCTGATAACTATTCATTAATCGGGGAAAGGAGAACCCTAGCTTTATATCTTGCACTGCCTCCTTACCCATCAAATATTAGTTCCCTCATAAACATACAAAGAGATGCAGTTATCCAAATTGATAAGCAAATAGAAATCAGAGAAAATATACGTAGGAGAATATTCACCATATAACAGAATGAAGGAGCTCTCCCATCCATGGGGAGTGAGGTAACTCAGAATAGTTGAGGAAGAATCCTAAATCTCACCCAAGGGGAAGTTCCCTGAAGTCTCCAGTGTAGCAAGTAGGGGATAGGGACTTGACAGAGGCCGTCAGGTCCTCTCATGTTGACTTTCTCCCAGAATATTTTCCTTTAGCAAACTGAACTGAGTTTGGCATCTTCCATATTCTCTTTCAGAGCTGGAAACCAAAAATACTCAGTGACTGCAGAGCCCAATGAGAATGCAGAGATTCAAAAAGTCCTGAAGAGATATAGAAATTTCCTGCTGTCACCAACTCTGCCCCTCATGCAGCAGAGTGCATCGATCTCTACCAATGAAGAGAGATTCTCTGCCACTCAGTGTATGATGTTGATATGATGTTAATGAATCCTTGAAGCAAATGAGTGCCTGGAAAGAATAACCCTCATGCAAGATGATGTTAGGGTATCATTTACTTATGGGGGCACCTATTTACATGGGATGTGTCTTGTTCTGCCTCATCTCCCTCCCTACCTAAATGAAACAGATAGTGCATTAAATGTAGGGAACCTATATCTTTCTTATACTCTTCTTCTCTATTAGAGAAAAAATGAGTGAAAAAGCATTTATTAACCACTTGCTGTAGAGCTGTGCTGGTAAATGTTTAATAATTAGTTCTCTCTTTAAAAAAAAGTATGTCACACACTTTTTTGTATTGTCAGCATCTTTTTTAGACAATTAACAAAACAATAAATTGAGCCCTGATTTGTAGCATTGTGAACATTTATCAATTATCTCTGGAAAACCAATACAAGCGGGGCGTAGTACACCTCTTATCACTAACCAATGAAACCAACATGGGACTCAGGGTGGGAGTTACAGAGTTAAGATTAAATCAATTTGCCTCCCTGGTAACCCTGCTTTCTTCTCCATCCCATTACTATAGGACTCTTACACAGCTAGAATAGCACTCTAACCCTGATCAAGAAAAAGAGAGTGAGTTAACATAGTTCTAGAATCTCAGCGTAGCCACTGGAGAATTTTAGGAAAGTGGTAGGAAGATTCTGGACAAAATTGTGAAAAGATCTAAAATCAAATAGGAAGAAGAGATAACATTAGATTGCATTAGGGAAATTGTGCTGTGCTTTCCACAATCCCAAGGTGCTCGCTGAGACAAGAGCTCACTTAAAAAAACCAACTCTTACCATTCTCCTGATGAGGCTATATGGTAGTCAATCATAGAAAGTTCCATCTCAGAAGAATAAAAATTGCAAGTGACCCAAAAGACAACGGAAAGGTACATTGTGGGTGTAACTGAGCACAAACTGTATCATTAAACAGGGAGGAGGGAGGTCATCTAGTCATATAGCAGAGTAGCTGATTACACTGGTATCCATGAAATAATGTTTTTAACAAGACAGAAAGAGTGGAAGCCTTCAAGGTACTTGAGAAAAGACAGGGGCAAGAGTCATGCAAGAAAATCAAGTGACTTATAAAGAATACAAAGACATAAGGAAAGACCTCTGTGAAATAATGTAAAGTAAATGAAATAGAACTGGAACAACAGAGTACATACTATGGTCATATGAGGAAATATGAACTAGAATGAATAGACAAATAAATTTAATGGGTTTAGAAGTAAGGACTAAAAGATGCTATGATACTTTATGTGTTGGAATCTATTAATTTAAAGTAAATAGTTACTAAGTATGTTTGGTTGTTGTACTAATGGTCAATTCTAGCCTCAGCCAACCACTGAATCTACAGGGGTTGGAACACTTGGTCTATTCTCTACCTAGCCATAGGTACCAAGCTGGACCAGATCAGGACCAGGTTTAATCTTAGGATCCTGGACTCTTATGAGAAGGAACTCTCTTTTCTTCAACTCATTGATTTATTACTACATGTCAACCTCAAAGAGGATGTTATTTATGACTCTCAAGTCTAGAGTTTCCCTAGAAAGTAATGAAAGCACTCAATGTAAGTGTGAATTAGGTATGGAATAGATAATTTATTCCTACTTACAAAAAGGAATACTAAACAAAAGAATCAAAGTGAATTTCAACAACTTTTTATTCCCCAGTCATTTTCTCATAAGCTGCCATGTTGTCAAGGGAATGCTTCTTTCTCCTGCCCCTCCTTTCCAGTTCTGGAGCCGTTATCAAACCAACTCTATCATTATGACTAGGAAGGGTATATCCATTTATTCCCCCAGGCAGGCCTGCACAACATATGACCCCCAGGCCCCTTTTAGCCCACCAAAGGATTTTGGGTGGTTGTGAAAAACATAGAGGTAGTAAAAAGAAAGTAAAGAGGTAATAAGTGCTTTGGCTGTGCCCTGCTCAAACCATGTTCCACTTGTCACTATTATGCCCATCATATAACTTGGTGGGTAGGTTGCCACTGTGCAGTACTCCTTCCTGTTTGTCATGTGACCTGCCACAATCAACCACTGTCATTCTGTCGCTAGTTTGAAAGAAGTGAGGGTCATACCTTTTCATTGTGTTTTTGGTCTTTCCTGGCAATGAACAGGGACAAAGTAAGTACAGCCATGCTCCAATGCAGCTGATACCCACCATGTGATGAGAGGTAACAAAGCAAGGGCTTCTTCCCCTCTCTCGATGTGAGAGTGCTCTCAAAGTTACATGAGCTTCTGGTGTTCTCTCCAAGGTTAGACACACAGTTCGGTATTTCTTTGTAGGTGAATAGTTGCTGTGAAGATTTTTTTGGTTCTAACCTTAATGTTTTTGGAGTGACTTTGTAAAATGAGTGAAAAAAAGAAATGGAACATCAAATCAAAACATAGAGTATTTAATCTGGAGTAGACAAATATACACTTGTTAACTTATACAAGACACAAAATACTGTTCCTTGTTTGCCAAGAAGGAATAGCTATTCTGAAGGAATATAATCTTTGTCACCATTTTGAATCAAAACATCTCAACTGGACACCAATGAAAAACAAATTAAAGCATCCAAATTGCTGAAAAATCTCCATGGGGAACAACAGTTTTTCAAGAAAGTAAAATCAGAAAATGAAGTGGACAATAAGGTTAGTTTTCAGATTTCTAAAGAAATTGATTTCAAATATGATTCTGGAGTATGATAAACTGATTGCTGACAAGAAATGTAATACGTCCCATTAACTAAATGTAAACAGTAAGAAAACCTGAAAAATGTATTAAAAATTGTGCCACTTAGAAAAGTAATTTTTAAAAATTAATATGATTTCATAATAAATAAAAATTCTAAATAATAAGTGTAATTAATTGAAATTTCATTTTTATTTGGTTTATTTGCAAAATAAATTTAATACCTTTACTTGGAAAGTGAGCCACTAAAAACCTATGTAGAGCATGAAGAAGTTTAGCCTATTTTAATTCTGGTGTCCACCTACTGCCAAGTTGTACAGGTCTGCCCTGTACTTATCATCTCCTTTCCAAATCAAAGTATCTCTACCTGGACACCACTCACATATGTATGTGTATGTATTTAGGGACTATCTTCACTATTTTATTTGTATCCCCAGTCCTTAGCATAGGCATATGGTAGATATTTAATGAAGACATTTTCATTAATTTTTCATTCTATGTATTATATATAAGCATGTGCTAATTATGTGAGATAGTTTTCCCTTTTCTTTCTCTCCTTTCTACCTCCACCTAGCACATTTTTATTTCCTTCCTTTTCCAATTTTTTTTTTTAAAGATTCTTGCTTGTAAGCCTACATCCTTTGCTGTCTGGAATAACATATTCCAAACTCTCTGTTCCTTTTAAATGACATGAAAGACTTAGGTATATTTTGGAAGATTTCTCACCTCTCTAGCTTGCAGATCCATGTAGAAGATCTTCTTCCTCCTACTTATGCCACTACCACTTACCTCTTCCTCTCACTTATCTTCAATCTTCCTCTTTCCACTGGCTCTTTCCCTATTGCCTACAAACATGCCTATGTCTTCCTTATGCTCAAAAAAAAAAGCCTCACTTGATCCCTCCATTCTCACTAGTTATTGTCCCATATCTCTTCTTTCTTTTGTGGCTAAATTAATTGAGAATTACCTTCAGTTCCTTTCTTCTCACTCTCTTTTTAATTCTCTACAGTCTGCTTTCAATCTCATCATCCAACTGAAATTGTTCTCTCCTAAGTAATCAATAATTTCTTAATTTCCAAATCTAATGGCCTTTAGTCAATCCTGTCTTCTTGATTTCTCTGCAGTCATTAACACCATCACTCATCCTCTTCTGTCTAGGATTCCTTGACACTGCTCTATCATAGTTCTCCCAACTGTCTGACCAGTCTCCTTTGCTGAATCTTCATCCAGGTCATGCCTCTTCTCTTCTCCCCTTATACTATTTCACTTGGTGATCCCATCAACTCCAAAGGTTTAAATTATCCTCTTTATGCTAATAATTCTCTGATCTACTTAGCTAGCCCTAACTTCTCTTCTAACCTCTAGACTCACATGTTGAATTGCCCATTAGACATTTCAAACTGGATGTCCTGTAGACATTCTAAATTCAACATATCTGAAACTGCTCATTATCTCCTCCCCCTACTCCACCCCACCTCACCAAAACTTCCCCATTTCCTAGCTTTCCTATTTCTGTTGAGGGTAGATCCTCCCAGTCGCTCAGGTTTGCAAGCTAGGTATCATCCTTACCTCCTCAGTTTCCCTCACCCTCCATTGCCAATATATTGTCAAGGCCTGTCAAATTTACCTTTGCAACATCTCCTGAAGACTCCCCCTCCCCTCCTCTAACACTACCATCTGTCAGTGCAGACCCTCATCACTTCACACCTGGATTACTGTAGTAGCCTACTAGTTGGTCTCTCTTCCTTGGGTCTCTTCCCACTCTAGTCCATCATCCACTAAGCTGTCAAATTAACCTTCCTAAAGCACAGCTCTGATCATATCATCCCCCAGGGACTCCCTATCACCACCAGGGTCAAATAGAAAATCATCTACTTGGCATTTACAACCTGTCCACCTGCCCACATCCTTCTGGTATTCTATAGCTCACTCTCTCCTGCATCTTCTATGAGTCAATGATCCAGTCCTCCTTGTTATTTCTGGAACAGGATGCTTCATCTTCTGACCCTGGACATTTTTGTTCATGCCCAGAATACTCTCCTATCTTATGGTTTCTGCAGCTTCATTTAAGTCCTAATTCAAATCCCATCTTCTACAGGAAGCCTTCCCTTAATTTTTTTGCCTTGGATTATCTCCAGTTTATCATGTATATATCTTATTTGTACATATTTGCTTTTCATAGTGTCTCCTGAGATTGTGAGTATCCTAGCACTTAGCACAATGCCTAGCACGTGGCTGTTTAATAATTATCTATTGATTGACAAACAGTTTTAAGGTTTATAAAGGTACTTTATATTCGTTATTTCGTAAGGTAAATACAATAGAGAATTCTTGCTGTACCCCTCCCCCCATCTTACAGATGAGGGAACTATGGCTCAAAGAAATTTAATTACTTGCTCATGATTACCCAGCTAATAAGTGTTGGAAGCAAGATTCCTTGACTCTCAAGTTCAGAACTCTAAGCCATAGTGGCTTAGGCACTTCAGTATATTTATTATAACATGGATTGTTACGTTGCCCCCCATATAAGCCCACAGTTCACAAAACTCAAGAAAAACGATTACAGGTTAAAGAAAACAAATGGAACTCGGAAAAAAATTTGACACCTTACAACGAGCAGCAGTCATGCACTAAGTAGGGCTAATTGTCTCCTTTGTGGAAAGTGGCATCTGCAATTCTAACCATAGCTTTCTGCACCTCCTAGAGAGTGATTTCATCATCCTTCTTGCGTTCTTTAGGTACATAGCTTTCTCTCAACACTCTGCATGCACTTTTTGGCCCTACCAGCACATAGATTGCTAGCTCCTTTTCTCTAGAGGAAAGCCCACACTACCTGGACCGAGTCTTAGAGTACGGTAGAATGGGGGTATTACAAAGCTTTCCCATGGTGGCAATATTAAAACTTAAATATTGGGCTCTAAGTAGAGTTTCTTCTTCTTGAAGCCTCTCCATGCACTGCCAACATTTGGTCTCTCAAAAGTTTGCGCAGGAATCAGAAATAGAAATTAGCCCCTCTTATCTCTGAATAGAGCTTTGTCATTGACGCTGTAATGGAGAAAGGAGAATCCGTAGTCTGCAGTCTCCTTTACTCATGTCTTAATATTCATTGCATTATTTCCCACAAGCCTAAAAGCTTGACAAAGTACCCCTGTTTCCCTCTGATTGGCTCTCTATGAGTCCCTCTAGGGCAAACTAAGTGGGGCTATTCCAATTATCTGGGGATTATTTTTCCTGACATCGATCTGGGCAGCCTTTGGCAATAACTTTGGCTGGGGTGGAAAAACAAATGAACAATCCTATAATGGTATGGCTGAGAAATGGAAGCTCAGAGATAAAGAGTATACCCTGAGGTCCAAAATCCTTTAACTCAGAACCTGTTTCTATATCAGAGGGAAAATGAGAGGAGGGAGCTATTACTTATTAGATGGGTAAGCCTTAACACATAGTCCATCTCCAGTGGAAAAGTAAATGTAGGCCTGAACCTTGGAATTAAATATAGAAATTCTTTGAGGATTATTCCTCAGTGACATCCCCTTTTGCTCCCAATCTGCTAGTAGTTTAACTCTGGAGATTACTCAATTAACTCGCTTAACCTTTGATCCTGACAAGACCTTATGGTTTTGTGCCAGGGAATGCTTTGTGAACTGACTCCTCAAGGAGCAATGCTTTTCATTCCTTTTCTAACTAGTTGAGTGACCTGAGTTCAGAGGTAGCCTTGATAGAAAGCTATAATCCTGTTTTGGGCAGTAGTCCTCCAGAGGTCTGCTTATCCTTTCCCAAGCAGAAATTGAGTTAAAGCAGGTAAAAAAATGTAGCATGGCACAGAGGAATGTCTTGGAGTCAGGGATACTTGGATTGAGCTTCTAGCTCTGACACATGATTTATTGTGTGATCCTGGGCAAGCCACTGAGCTCACTTTTCTCATTTGTAAAATAAGGTTAATAATATGTAGCATCCCCTTCAGAGTATCTCTCTGAAAGGTGGCTACAACTTTCAGAGGTTCTAGGAAAGCCTATGAATTTATAACTTAAAATTATAACTCATAAACCTCCTGTCAGTGAGCTTATCTTTATTAGTCAGCCATTAGATACAATTAGTTTAATGCAAAGGAATTAATACATCACTGGAAAATGGCTACTACTTTTATAGGTTCTAGGAAACCTTATGAATTTATGACCTGAAATTTTAACTCATGAACCCCTGTTAGTGAGCTTACCTTTAATAGTCATCCATTAGAAACAATTAGTTTAAAGCAAAGAAATTACAAAGATGATATGTAACAATAGTAAATATAAATCAATTTCTCCCCCAAATCTGTGGCAATCTCTTTCCCACAAATATACACAATAATTGTGAGCAGAATGGGCATAAACTTAGAGCACAATTGTAGTAAGGCACATACTTTGAGAATGTATAGCCAAAGCTCTTCTGTCTTCATAGAATCCTCACTACGCAGATGTTTCCTAGATCTATGTATATCCAGAACTAACCTTTCTTCTGAGCTACAGTCACACATTGACAACTGCCTTTTAGACATCTCTAATTGGTTGTCTTCTGTAGGCATCTCAAACTCAGTATGTTTAAAATAGAATTCATTATCCTTTTTCCCCAAGTCTTACTTCTTTTCAAAGGTATCACCATCCTCCCGGTTCCCCAGGCTCACAACCATAGAGTCATTTTTTATTCTTCACCCCATATATCCAATCTGTTGCGAAATCTTATCATTTCCACCTTCACAACATCCCTCATGAACATCCCCTTCTTTTGAGTCATTGTGCTCCAAGCTCTGGATCAACCCCTTGTCTGTTCAGGTTGGTACCTCAGATTTAAGATTAGAATGAAATAAAACATTGATGGTACATATAAGATTTAACAAAAGACTTACTTAGCCATAGCAGACTGACAAAGGGCAGTCAGAGCAGATGAAGAGCATTCACTAAGGATAAAGCATTGATTCAACTGAACATAGGCTTCTGATGTTGTTTATGACACTGGTCTGTATTCAGAAATCTAAAGTGGTGTAGTAGATTTATTCTTGCACTCAGACAGACCCAAGTTCAAATCTGATCTCAGATACTTACTATTGTATGACCCTAAGCAAGACACTTTTCTCTCAGCCTCAGTTTCCTCATCTGTAAAGCAAGAACAATAATAGCACCTACCTCACAGGCTTGTTAAGTCACTTAAAAGAACTAAAATATATAGAGTGTTTTGTAAACCTCAAAGCACTATATAAATGCTAGCTATTATTTTTGTATCTTGCTATTTCTGTACTCAAGTGATCAGGAAACTATGTCAACAACTCATGCCTTAATCTCTTGAGTCAATAAAATCTTAAAGACAGTTTCAATACCTTTTAAGGAAAAGCTAGCCTAAACTGCATAGGGTAAAGTCTCCTACCATACAGTGTAAACTAATGTAAGTGATCCACTTATCTATCATGAGGAATCGATCCAAGGTGACCTTAGGCAGACTCACCTCTCTGGGTTTCAGTTTTCTCCCTTATAAAATGTTGGGCTTGAGCTAGATGATTTCTAAACAATCTTCTGACTCTGACTTTGTCCAAATGGTACTTTCTGTCCTGTGCCTAGCAACCTCCCTCCTCTCTTAATCCCTGTGACGAAGAACCAAAGGCTTCTTCAACAAAACTCTAATGGCTTTCTCTTGCTCTTCATCCTTTTTGACCCATCAAGAGCTTCTGGTATTGATGCCTTTTCTTTTCTCTTTACTCTCTCTTTCCCCAGATTTCATGGTACATTGTTCTTCTGGCTTTCCTTCTATTTGTCTGACCATTTCTTCTCAGTTTTGGTGAATCAGCATCCATGTCACATATACTAACTATGCAGAGATCTCCCTCCACGATTTTTTTCCCTTGGTTCCTCTTCTATCCATTTTCTGCACTAAGGATCAGCAAACTGTGACTGTTGGTCATCCAAAAAAATGGGCTCTGTTTTATTACAGCAGGGAGCTTTAAAAAGTTTTTACACCTTTAAATGAAGTTTTATTACATTTAAAAGTGTAAAACCATTCTCAGTTGCTGGCTATACAAAAATAGACTGGGCAGAATTTGCATGCAAACACCAACTTTCTGCTGGACACAACAATTTCCTAAATTTGCTTTTCCTCCAAACGTCCCCATGTCTGTTGAAGGTAGTAATATTCTTCAAATCATCTAGGTTTGCAGTCTCTAGTCTCCCCTCTCCCTCAGTTCCTTTTTTGTCTTATTAATTCTCTCTCCACATCTCTTGTATCCACCGCCTTCTTTCTAGTCATATAGCCACCACCCTAGATTAGGCCTTAATCACATCTCACTGGTACTGTTACAATAGCCTTCTAATTGAACTCTTAGCTTTTAGACTCTCCCCCTCTCTAATCTATCCTCAGTAGAGATGCCAAAATGATCTTCCTGTAGCTCAAGTCTAATCTTGTCACTCAAGGACACTTAGCAGCTCTTGATTTCAATCAATCAATTTATAAGTATTATCAAATGCCTATCATGTACTAGATACTAGAGATACAAGTTTTTGTTGTTCAGTCATTTAGTCATGTCTGAATCTTTGTGATGATATGGACAATAACACACCAGACACTCCTCTGTCTCCTAAAGTCTATCCAAGTTCATGTCTATTGCTTCCATGACACTATCTATTTATCTCATCCTCTGCTATCTCCCTCTTTTTCCATTTGATTTCAATCTTTTCCACCATCAAGAACTTTTCCAATGAGTCCACTTTTTATTATATAGCCAAAATCTTTAGGAGATAAAAGTATAAAATGTTAAACAATCCCTATTCACAGTGAGCTAAAATTCTAATGAAGGGAACAGGTACATATAAAATATAAAGAGCATAAATAAAAACTTAAATACATATACATATATGATATGTATGTAAAACTAGTATGTAAATGTGTAGATCTAGTAGTTAATTATCAGTTGGATAAAAGGATGGTTGAGGGGCTCAAGAAAAGCCTTTATAGAGAAGATAATGTCTGAGCCACATCTGAAAGGAAGAAAGGCCATATAAAGTGGAAGTAAGAAAGGAATACATTTCGGATATGGAGAATTGCTGGTACAAAGACACAGTAACTGGAGATGAAATGTCATGAGTGAGAAACAAGGAGAAGGCCAGCTTGACTAGACTGCAGAGTGAGGGAGAGGGAGTAATATCCAATGATGTTGGAAAAGTAGGGGAGAGTAGGGGAAAAAGTTGGGGACAGTTTGTATCAGGTTTGAAAAGATAAATGACTTATTTTATATGTTGTTCTAAAGGCAATAGTAACCTGATGATCGAGAAGCATATTGACATTGTTAGATCTTTGCTTAAGGAAAATTATCTTGACAATTACCTTGTCAATGGATTACGGTGATGAGAGGTTTAAAGAAAGGAGACCAGTTAGGAGGATATTGAAATAAACTAGGTGAGAGCTGATGAGGGCCTGAATTCAAGTGGTAGCTGTGTGGGTAGGAAGAAGGGCTTGGCTATGAGAGATGTTGTGGAGGTAGAAATAACACCATTTAGCAACTAATTGGATATGTGGGGGTGAGCAAGTATGAGAAGTAGAGAAGAATGCTTAGGTTGTGAACTGGAAGGATGATGGTGCCTTTGACAGAAATAGGAAAACTTATAAGAGAAGATAGTTATCTGGAAAAGATAATGAGCTTGGTTTTAGACAAGTTGAGTTTGAGATGTTTTCAGGGCATCCACTCTGAAATGTCCAATTGGTATTTGGTGATGTGGGACTGAAGGTTTTGGTTGGATATATAGATCTAGCATCATTGACATAGAGATGATCGTTAAACCCATGTGAACTAATGAGGTTACCAAGAGGAGAATTTAGAAGAAGAGAGTCTAGGATTGAGTTTTGGAGAAGACCCACAGTTTGTGGCATGATGTAGATGATGAGGCAGCAACCAAGATTGAGGAGTAGTCAGCTGGGTAGAAGATGAACCAGGAGAAAGAAAAAACCCAAAGAGGAGATAGATTCCAGCAAGAGGGTGGTCATCAGTGTCAAATGTAAGTAATAGGCTGAGAAGGCTGAGGACTGAAAGACTATCTTACTTGACAATTAAGATATCATTGGTAATGTTAGAGAAAGTGGTTTCAGTTTAGTGATTATGTCAAAAGCTAAATTGGAAAGGGTTGAGGATTGAGTGAGAAGAAAGAAAATGGAGACATTGAGTTTAGACAACTTTTTCAAGGATTTTGCCTGACAAAGGGAGGAGAGATATAGGATGGTATCTTGAGGAAATAATAAGGTCTAGCCCTGAAGGTTTAAAAAATTTATTTTATTTCTAATTTATGGAATAAAACATAACATAATACAATAATTTTTCATAATATAGTACAATAAAAAAGATGATTGCATGTGACACTGCAAATCTACTATGCTCAACTTGCTACTCCTTTTAAATATATAATAAAGTTCCTTGTCAATTGCTCCCCTTCCCTCCATCCTAGAAATAGTTTTTAAAGGAGAGAGGAGACATGGGCATGTTTGAAGGCAGAAGGGAAGGACAAATTGATAGGAAGAAGTTAAAGATTTGAGATAGGAAAGGTATTGAAAATTCAGTCTGCTGGAAAAAACAGGAGGGGATGGAATGAAGCATATGTCTTAGCCTTGGCAAAGAGATCACCTTTTTGACAGAGATTGAGGGGAAGGAGAAGAGAATGAGGATGATGCCAAGAGGCTTTGAGATGAAGATGATAGGAAAAGAAGGAACTCAGTCAAATGGCCTCATTTTTTTTTTCTCATTAAAATAAGAGACAAGGGGGAGAAGCCAATATGGCGAAGTAGAAAGACTCACATATGCTAGCTCCAAACCCACAGCCCATGGATCTCCTGTTAAAAGAACTCCCAAAAAATTCTGGAACAGTGGAAGCCACGCAGCAACACAGTGAAGGAGATTTTGGTTCCAGAGAGCCCTGAAAAACTAATCCCAAAGGTCCATCGCACACTGGACGGGAACGGAGCCCAGCCCTACCTTGGCCACGTGGCAAAGAGAGGAGCAGATCGGGGCAGGCTTCAGGGACGGAATCTCCAGCGGCTGTGAAGGCCCCTCCACCCACAGATGCACAGGTCAGTGAGAGAGACTTCTGGGCTGGCCGAGAGGGGAGTGGGGTGTTTCCATAACTCAGGCCCCCTTGGGAAGCGGCAGAGGCAGCACAGCCAGAGGCTCCCAGAGCAGGCAGGAGCTCCGCAGCAGTTTCATTACTGAAGGTCTCTGCATAAACCCCATGAGGGGACTGAGCCTGGGAGGTGGCCCTGCCCCCACCTGAGAACCTGATTTAATCTTACCCTGAATAGCAGCCGGCCCCACCCTTGAAAGCCCTGAGGCTGGGGAGCAGCATTTGAATCTCAGACCCCAAGCACTAGCTGGGCAGATCTGGGCTGGGGTGGAGAGGAATCTCATAAGTCAAGTAACTGGCTGGGAAAATGCCCAGAAAAGGGAAAAAAAAAATAAGACGATAGAAGGTTACTTTCTTAGTGACCAGATGAATCCCCCCTTCCTTTCTGATGAAGAAGAACAATGCTTACCATCAGGGAAAGAAATAGGAGTCAAGGCCTCTGTATCTCAAACATCTGAAATAGATATCCAGTGGGCTCAGACCATGGAAGAGCTCAAAAAGGATTTTGAAAATCAAGTTAGACAGGTGAAGGAAAAACTGGGAAGAGAAATGAGAGAGATGCAAGAAAAGCACTAAAAGCAGGTCAATACCTTGCAAAAGGAGACCCAAAAAAATGCTGAAGAAAATAACACCTTGAA
>CM053770.1:165488306-165555051 GCA_028658325.1 Potorous gilbertii
ACAAATGGGGAGAAAATTTGGAACCCAAAATTTTGTGAAAATGAATGTAAAAAGTTAAATAAATAAATTTATATTGAAATAAAAAAAAATAAGAGACAAGATCCTCAGCTGAGGTAAGGGAGTGAAATTGGGGATACTTCAGAAAAATAGGGAATAGTTTGGAATAGTTTTTGTGGGGAATGACATAGGGAATCAGTTAGGAAGGATGAAAAAGATCTGCCTTGCTGCAATTCATGTAGCTAGTGAAGTCTGGATAAGTGAATTTGTAAAGTACTCATTAGCACAGTTGTGAGATTTCCTCCAGCTTCGTTCAGCACCTTGTGAGGAGGGGCAGAAGAAACAGATGGTGGGAGTAATCAGGTTCTGAGGTTTGGCAAGGGAAGATGGGCAATAGAACAGGTGGATAAGATGTTCAAGAACAGAGGGATGGTCCTATGATTCAAGAATAACAAAGATGAAGAATGCTATGACAGAGAGGTGATGGACTGAAAATGCAAAGGAGACATACATTTTTAAACTTGGCCAATGGGTAAATTTACTTCACTCAGCTATGTATATTAATTATGAGATTTTTTTCTCTTTTTTCTTGTTCAGTGGTGTATGTGGGGGGCTGGTATGGTGAAAGGAAAGAAAGTAAATGCTTTTTAGTTCGTAAAAAATAATTAAATTAAAAATACCAATGGCTAACTATTGGGATGAGGTTGGAGAGAGGAAGAAAAGAAATTGAAACAATGGTAATGGTCTCGGAAAGTACTGAGAGTGGAGGGAAAGGAGATCTTAGTGAGGCAGAAGAGGAAGAAAGCATAGGGAGATGTAGAATAATACGAAGTTATGGTCAGATGAGAGAATGTCAGTTTCTAATTAAGGAAGTGGAACTCCAAGGATTAAATCTAGTGTAACTATCTATAAGGGGTAGCTTAGGTAGCAAAGTGGATAGAGTGAAGGGCTCAAAGTCAGAATGACTCATCTTCCTGAGTTCAAATCTCACCTCAGATACTTACTTGTTGTGTGACCCTGGGCAAGTCACTTAACCCTGTTTGCCTTAGTTTCTTCATCTATAAAATGAGCAGGAGAAGGAAATGGCAAATCGCTTCAGCATCTTTACCTAGAAAACCCCAAATGGGGTAATAAAGAATCAAGACACAACAACAAAAACCATCCCTGAGTAAAGTTGAAGCCAACTGAAGGAGTAGGTCACAGGACTTAAGAAGGTTGAGGAAATCAGAGGTTAGGAACCTTAAGGGAACAACTATATGAATATTAAAGTTTCCCAACAGAAGGGCAGGGAGTTGAAGAAAATAGAGATTCAGGTACTAAACTTCTTCAGACTCTAGATAACTCTTCAGGCTCCAGCTAACTTTACACTTTTTTCCTTGAGGAGAGATGACTAAGCACAGACTGGGCATTCTGGAGTATAATGATGCCTGGCAAGGGGAAATCTATCTCAAAATTGCATTGTTTGTTTGAGGAGCAGATGACCACTGACCAGGTCATCCTGGAACCTGAAGACCCAAGCCTTGACTTGCTGGTCAAAAGACCTTGAGTTGCTGCTTAGCCAGTGTGGACTGAGGTGAAATTACAATCTGTTTGGCAGTCCCACAAGTCTCTAGAGAGTCTTTGTCTCCTGGGAGAGTATAGTTGTGTAATAAGTTGCCTATTTCTGCATCTGTTTATGGGCTCTTGTGATGGGTTACTATTTCATGGTTTAATAGCTGTACCTGTTAATGTGCTTTTAGGAATGTTTGGTGTTTAAAGCATTTCTGTGTCTATATTGGAGGAAATAAATGGGTCTTGTATACTTGGATACTATTACTTTTTACATGAAGGAACTTTTCTAGAAAAGACTCTGTTCTGGTCCTTCGGGGGGACCCTACATTTAAATTATTAAATATTAAATGTTAATTTTCCTCTGAATTCTGGGGTCAGGGCATAATGAGCCAGAAAGTATGCCCTCTTTTGAGGAGTAACCTTCCACCGGAACTGAATCTGATCTGCTTAAGGCCAGAACTGGAATTGTTTTATGGACAGGAGCTGCATGGGCCTCAGTTGACACTTGGTATTTGGTAGGAGACCATTTCATCTTCTTCTCAATATAGCCTCTCATGGAATGCTGCTAATGGCAGCTTCTCTTCATTGAGTCCCTCAAATAGATTAGGTTTGGTATAGCAATTGCCTGTCCTTTTCCTTTCATATCAATATACACGTTTACCACACAAGCAAATGTCTTTTTGCAATTAATTTTGGTTGCATTACATTTTTGTTTAAGATAAAAGTTACCACCGCTATTTGACTTTCAAGTTGAAGGCATGGAACTAGAATTAGCTTTCTCAGGGCCGTGATATGGTGAATGTCGACTTTGAACTCTCTCAATTTGCAGCTATTAGTAACTGGTCTTACATTGACAGTCTCATGAGCAGGAGGGCATTGATTTGACCAGAAGAAGGAAATGTTGGCTGCCTTCCAGATCCACCCTGATTTCCATGGAAGCAAAGCAGCCTACACAGTACTGCATAGATGGTCTCAGTTACAGAGCAGTTTTATAGTTTACAATACAATTATAGAATGAGTTGCAAAGAGACTTAACAAATCATCTTGTCCAATCTCCCCATTTACAGATAAGAAACTATACTGTGGTTCCCACTCCACTACTAGAAAGATCTCTTTCACTCCTTTCTCCCCCAACCCCAGCTTTCTTCCCTTCCAGAGGCAAAATTGGGAAGTTGCCCATTTTCTTCTCTTGCCTCTTCGCAGTCACACTTTGTCTACAGCCCTTTGTGTTGCCCTTACTTCTTCCCCCAAAGCTCTGGACAGATGCCTCAACTCAGTTAATACCTAATTACTACTTTTGTGTTATTGATGACATCTAAAGCTATATCTCTTCCAGGATTATTTGCCACAGTTTAAAAACCTTCTATAATAATGGGTATGCATTTACATAACAGTTGGAAAGTTTGCCAATCCTAAATTTATTCCCCATTTATTTTGATTCCCCCAAAAGCCCAGTAGAAAAGGTGCTGCAGATATCATCCTCATGTTATAGATGAAGGGCCAGATACACTGAAAAGTTATTTGATTGTGATCATACAGCTACTAAGAATCAGAAGCTGGATTGAAATTTTAAACCTAATAACTCAGGACTCTTTCTGCTCCCTACTGCATCCCATGGAAAGAATATTTTATAGTATAATTTCCTCAGACATTTCATTAGGTGTTGGGATGATACTTATGAAGCAGGGGTCATTCAGTCTTTGAGTGAGGTATTTTCTCCCAACTTCTTTGAGTACCTTTCTTCCTAGTCCTCCAAGTTTCCCTGATGCTACTAATTTGAGATCAACAGTCTGCTGCCATTGAGACCATTTCCCAAAATGGCGTATTGTTGTGGTGTACTAGGTGTTGCAGTAATTATCTTCTTGTGAGACAGGGACTCACATGAGATGAGAAACAGGGACTCAATCCTAGGTCAGATGGTGGGAGTAATCCAAGCCTAGAGCTTGGCAGGGCAAGATGGATGATAGGAGAAGGCAGCAGAGGACTGGAGAGAAGAAACTAATTTAGAAAAGAAATGGTTCATCAAAGGGGTAAGATGAGCAAGAGGAGAGGCAGGCAGACAATTGCACTGGCTATGACTCTTTACAAATCTTTAGTTACTGGAGTAAGGGGTGGTTGGGGTCTGTGTAACTATCTCTCTGCTCTTCTTTCCTAGATACACACTGGGTCATACACTGTAGGTTTGAGGGCAAAATACACTCCCCTAGATAAGTCAATTAAGGTGCAATTTTACTAAACATCAGGGTGATGGACTTGATAAGCTCCAGAATTTCCTTTGTGCTCTAAGGTTCTTTCAAAACAGGGCAGATTAAGGACTCCTCTTCCCCTCCTGTTTCCCATTCCTGAGGTTGAAACTGTCAGAATGTTTTCCATATAAGTGGGAAAATTTACTGTGTTGCAGTAATTACCAAAGGAAGAATTACGTCCAGTTCAGGATTAGAGTTTCTAAAAGAGTTTACTGGAATAACCAAGTTAAGGATGGGTAGGATTCAGATAAATAGAGAGGATGAGGAAGATCAGCATTTTCACCAGGAAAGGTTCATTGGAGAAAGCCACAGTTTGTGAATTTGAGTCAACAAAACAAACTTGGGAGAAGACAGAGGCTAACCTATCTGTGGATGAACTAATTAAGAAAAATGATGACTGCCTGTCAGTCAGTAGAAGTGAAGGGAGATATCTGGAGCAGAGGGAGAGAAGTATTAAAACACTGTGAGACTGAGGGTTAGAGCTATCTGGATCTTCCTTCCAGTTAAGAGTGAATAGCTGGAAACAGTAGATCCAGGAGTAATGAAGCAGTTGGGAAACAGAGGTTGAGTCAGCAGAGTACGTAGCACAGCAAATACAGGTTGATTTCTCCATCTTACCCTCTTACTCAACCTTTCAGTTACCCGTAAGTATGTTTTCAGAAATAAGGAAAGTAGTCAGTAGAAAGGGAAAGATTGAAGATTAAGGAGAGACTAGATGAAGAGGGGGACATCTGCTGAAAAAGATGGGATGGAATGGAATCCCTTGTGTATGTAAAGGGAATTTCTTTAGCAAGGGGAAGGGACACTTCTTCATGTGAGACAGGGGTATGGGGGTATTGGAGCCAGCTAGAACTGACCTTATGATTGTTAAGTTTAAAGCATGATCATTTACACCTTAGAAATCAGCAAACACTACAAATCAGAGCTCAATTTATTATTTCGTTGTTGATTGTCTAGATTTAAGAATGGGATGGAGAAAGTGTTCATAATACAGATTAAACTTAAATGTGTGTCATGTATACATTTTCTTCCTCAAAAAGCTGGTTGATAAATATTTACCAGAATGCTCCTTGCCAGGGGTTAAGAGGGAAATGTTAAGAGGCATTTGAGTGATGTGAGCTCAGGAGCAGGAGAGAAGAAGGTGCTCTCAGTAAATAGCCTCAAAATTTTCAATGAAATATGAGGTAAAGTCTCAGATGAAAGGGGAGGAGAAGAGGGGACCATGGGATGTTTGAGGAAGGATGAAAAGGCTTGCACTCACTGTGGTGAGTGGAATAGTGGTAAAGGGATTCCCTTGCTGCAGTGAGGACCCAGTTGAGATTATATTACATAAAACTGTAGCATATCCAGGTAGCATGGTTGCTCAGTTGAACTATAGCAAACAAAGATCTGGGCAAAGCAAACAAGACCAGTTTTGTTTAAATTAGACAGTTCTTCATTTACAAGGATTCCTCATTGTCCAATTAAATCTTTGTATATCTCTTTCTCTCTGTCTCTTTCTCTCTGTGTCTCTCTGTCTCTGTCTGTCTGTCAGACTCTCTGTCTCTGTCTGTCTCTCTGTCTCTCTGTCTCTCTGTCTCTCTCTCTCTGTCTCTCTATCTGTCTCTCTTATTTTACCCTGTCTTACAACAGTTACATGCAAATGAGCTGAGAGGCCATGGTGTCCTGGCTTTCAGTCGTCTACCAGCTCACCATCTCATAGTGTCTGTGAAACTTCCTTTATACTCCCATTTTTCAATTTTTAATAAATACAAGTTCTTTGTCTTCCCTTTTAAACTATAAAACTGTCCTTTTCTCAACAAAATATCACACAACCACTTTCAAAAAGTAATTTGTCTTCATATTTATGGCACAGTTCATTTTCTGTCCCAAGTTGCTTAAAACCCATTTTACAATTGTGTCTCTTCAGACATATATTTTTAACATTTTTTTTAGTAAATTGAAAGTTAAGGTAGCAAAATGTTTATTCATGACAGAGGCAATACCTTACATCCTTTACCAGTTCATTTAAAACTTTTCCTTTTTGTAAGGAATCCTTTTCCATTCCTTTCAGTATTAATCTACTTCATATGAAAAGGGCAGTACCTTAAAGCGACAGTAGATAGCAAGTTTTTTGAGGGCTAAATGAATACACCTTATTCACTGTGGTATCATCTGTAGTGTCTAGTACAGTGTTTTGGACATCAGAGAAATTTGCATTGACTATTCTCCATGTCTGGAATGTTCTCTCTCACTTCTACCTGTTGGAGTCCCTGCCTCCCTTCAAAACTTAGTTTAAGTGCCACCTTCTGGTCCCCTCATATGCTAGTGCCTCTCTACCCAAGACTGCCTTGTACCTGCTTTTGCTGTGTGTCTTGTGGATATATGTAACTTACTTGTGTATATTGTCTCCCTTGACAGATTGTAAGTTCCTTGAGAACAAGCACTATTTCCTCTGTGTCTTTGTATCATCCCATAGTACCAAGCACATAGTAGGTACTTAATGTTTGTTGACTGATTTGTTAATGGATTGATTCTACCCCTCAACATAGAAATTTTGAAGTTCTCCACATTTTCCCCAGTAAGTTTTCAAAAGACATCCTAAAAAATTTAATAAAAATTGAATAACTTTCACTCTCAACAGCCCCTCTCTTCCCATCTTAACCAGCAATGCTGGGGCTGGTGTCTCATGTCTCCTTGTCCTTGTGCCAGCACTGCTATTCCTTAGATGGATTTCTTCCATCCTCTGGCCTCAGTTTCCCTTCCCTAAATTCCCTCAACTCCTTACCTCTCTTTCTCATTGCTGTGGGTAGGGAGACCAGAGAAAGTGTTTCTAGTTCCCTGGGTATCCCCATTTGATCATGCCTTATCCCTTCCCTAAAGCTCCAAGTCCTGGACAATAAATACGTTCTGAGGAAATGAATTTTGATTTGAAAGAAACAAGTTTCACATATTCTGATCTTCTAACAACTGACTGATTAGCCTTGCAGCACTGATAAAATTTTGTACATGCTTAAGTGATAGAGTTAAATATTCTAAACTTACCTCATTCTGCTCCTCTTCCAAAATCCAGTCCTTCTCCATATTTAGAAATCTGGATTGGGCAGGAAGGGTCCAGCCCTCACTCTTCTTGGTGTCTGCTGGGAGTTGTAGTTCCTGGCTAGTAAACACTTTTATTCTACTTAATAGGACAGTAGGACTTTTTTTTTCCCCCACAAGGTGCTGGGTGGAAAGAAGGCAGGATGAAAGTTGTATGCGTGGATATCATTCCATAGCCTTTGGTTCTGTTTCCAACTTTCTCCATGCAATTCTGAGCAAAGCATTGCTCTGCTAAGGTTATGTTTCCCCATCTACAAAATGGGACCAATTATGCTTCTCTCATCTAATCAAAAAGATTGTAGAATCACATAGTTAACAGTTTTAAAGTGCTTTGAACTCTCTCCAGGAAGATACATTCCATGAATACAAGTTGTCATTAAAGAGAAAAATATTTATTGTGATTGCTTCATTGTTTCCTCCAACCTAACACTGCAACACTTCATAAATAATAATAGCTAACATTGCTATAGGGTTTGCAAAAGTGCCTTAGATACATTATCTCATTTCGTCCTCACAACAGTCCTTTCTGGTAGGTGTTATTAGTAACCTCATTTTACAAATTGAAGCTCAAATGGATTAAATGATTTGATTAAGGTGCAACCACTAGTGAATATTCCCAACCTGAAGGTCAGAGTCCTGTCCACTTTACCACACTGTCTCTCTATTATTTATCTTATTCTGTCTACCCTTATCATTTTTCTGTATCACATTTCATTTTTTTTATCATCTCTAGCCTCTCATTTTCCATCAAGTCCAATAACAGGATCACTTCCCTATCTCTGAAAGAAAAGGATCAACTTTGACCCTCCACTCAAACTCTTCCTATTGCCCCCCTCAACAGGAAGCTGTAAAAATGGACCTGATGTGTATCAACAGCCTTACTTCTTACTTCCCTCAGCTTTTGTGCAGATGCTATAGGAAGGTCTTTCTTTTTTTTCTGTGTGGTGGATCCTGATGAGTCCGGTATCCATCCTCATTGTAAAAGGGACCAGAATTCACAGGCAGAAGAAAGAAGAGAATAATGTAGTTAAAAGGGACCTTAGAGATTAGTTAGTCCAACTCCGTGTTTTACGGAAGAGCCCTTTTGACTTCCTGGTCTTGAAGATGGTGAAACACTGGGAGAGGAATTTGCCATTATAGAATCTCCAGTGTAGTGGATCAGGCTCTGGACATTGGAGTCAGGAAAGTTGGGGTTCTTTTCTTGCTTCCAACTTCCCCTTGTAGGGGTGTTCTAAGGAAAGTTGACATTGGTTATCTAGTTGGACCACTGAAGTGTCTTCCAATTCTCAGATTTTTTTGTTATATAAGACTACCTCCAAAGAGTTCCAAAACCACCAAAACTTTCTCTTTGTAGCCCTCAGAAAGGATGGCTCTTTCTGGCTAACTGGACAATCATTTTTGATACAGCCCTACCATCATAGCACTCTTTGGACCAATTATGAACTGTTGCTTATGTTTATCCTTTAGCAAGAACCCAGAGCACATGTTTTACCAGAAAGGGGTCTCAGGACTTTCTCATTTGAAATGCCCCAGTTGAGAAGTTCAGAAAAGTTCATTTTGATTACGCCCATGACATGTACATGTGGAGTGAGGTAAGGCTCCAAATCTGTTTTGTTTTACCATACAATTACTCAGTTTTCCCAATAGTTTTTAATTGAATATTTGTTCTTCTCTAGAGCACTTTTTCAGATAGTTTATCAAACACCAACTTCTTATATATGTTGTATTCCATTCTTTGGCTTTCTATTTTATTCCTTTGATTTTATTCCCTATCCTTCTCCCTCCCTCCCATATCAGAAATTTTAAAGTTTATTGTTTTATGTAACATTTTGAAATCTTATAGAGCTAGGGGCATAAATTTATTATTATGAGATTTTACAGATCATCTGGTCCAATTTTCTTACTATATATATACATATATATATATATATATATATATATATATATATATATATATATATATATTTGTATTTATATATGTGAATTGAAGCCCAGAGAGGCTAAATAATTTACTTAAGGTCACGCAACTGTAAGTTGTAAAACCAGAAAGAATCCTCTGATTTCAGATCAACATGCTTTCTACCATACTACCTCCTGTTGCACTGTATTGCTGTTATCTTTTTCACATTTCTTCTTGATGTTCTTGCCTATCTATTCATCTGTTCAGATTAATTGTGTAATAATTTTATCTTATGAGAAATAACCTTTTGGTCTATTGATCAGTGTTGTATTAAAACTGGTCAGGAAACAAACATTTTAGCCATATTTCCTCAACATAATCATAAAGAACAGATGTAAAATTCTGATATTTCATTCCATATCTGGCAAGTTTTCAGTGTTGAAGGGGTTATGGAAAGCTAGGAACACTAACATACTGTTGGTGGAGCTATTAATTTGGTCCAACCACTCTAAAGAAGCAATTTGGAATTATGCTAAGCGAGTGACTAAAATCTGACCTTTGACCCAGAGATTCCATTGCTTGGACTGTATCCCAGAAAAAGGTCCTATACATATCAAAACGTTGATAGCACTACTTTTTTTAACCACAAGAACTGGAAACAAAATTTCTATTGACACAAAGTCCATTGTTAGGTTGGCCAAACAAGTTGTGGCGCATAGATTGTAATGGAATATCACTACACTGTAAGAAATGATGAATATAAGTAATGCAGAGAAACATGAGAGAATTTATGCAATGTGAAGTAAGTAGAACCAATAAAACATTATTCCCAGTGACTAAAACGATATAAATGGAAACTAACAAAAATAAAGCTGAATGATGAGTAATACAGTATAATGGTCAAGTCTGGATAAAATCTCTTCTGTCTTTTTCCCTTTTCTCAAAGATGGGGAGCCTCCAGATTACTGTCAGATTGATGTATTGGTTTGTTTTCCTGAAATGTTCTTTTTTTCTTCATTTTTGATCCTTTTGTTCTTGGATATAAGGAACGGCTCATTGAGTAGGGAGGGGGAAAGATATATTTTGAAATGAAGATGATGCAAACACAAGAGTTAGTACATTTTAAAAAGAGAGAGAGAAAGGGGGCATACAAAGTCCCTCAAGTGAAGGACTGATAAATACATAAAAGGGAATGAATGGAAGACTTGTTTTCATCTCTGTTTACTTACACAGGCTGTGAAAACAACAAAAAAAATAATACAGCAGTTCTAATGAACCCTGTGCACACGAGTTGCCTTATTAACTATGTTAACATGTAATTCCTATTTCTCTACCTCCTCTTTCTGGTCCCTTAAACTCTGATTTGGCTTTCACCTCTTCAATAAACCAGCCTCAATAGTCATTCACCTTTTGTTGGGGGGATTAGTGAAGGGGTGTGGTAATCCTACCTGTAATCTGTCTCTATAATGCCAACTATATTTCAGAACTAGACACATTAAAAAGAAAAAAAAAACGAATACCAGGCAACAGCCCTCCCAGGCAAACCCAGACAAAGCAAAAGGGATGGTGACAGCATGTCTTTTCATAAATGATCTTTTCTCCAGAGAAGTCAATGTTCTCAGTACTAGGAGACAAGCAGGGCATTGGGCATCTAACTGGATGAGATGAATATATCTGAGGATATATTCACGAACCCTTAAACTACCTGAACGCTTAAACTCATAAATTTACCCTCAGAAGGAACTTGATGTCTTCAAACTTCCAGCAACAACAATACCATTTTAATATAGAACTAAGAAAAAAAGGGAAGCATTCCCAAGCTTAATGGTAATTTTTTCCCAGTCTCATGAAGGAAAAATGTCTCTAAAACACCCTGAATCTGGCTGCTTATTATAGACTAGGTCTTAAATAAATATTGTACCAGTTGAAAGTAATTGAACTGAAATGAATTGACTAAATTGATTTGAATGGGTTTTTTAAAAAATCTCCAGAAACTAATTCCAATCTCTGAACTCCCCCAACCCCAAACCTATTTGAGTTTGTTGACATTTTGAATTCCACCATTACACTTTTTTGGTTTAAGTATTTATACTCTGTTAAATATCCCCGGAAGAGATGGAGGAGGGATAGCACTGTGCTGTGTGCTGCCTATGTGTATTATGAGAATGAAGATATGACTCCTGAGTGGCTGACAGAACGTTGAACATAATTATTTCATGTCTGTTATCAAGGGCTTATTTCATGTAGTAACAGAGAAACTTCTAAAGAAGACCTGGATGGAAAAGGGAAAAATGAGGAAAGCAAAGACAGAGATATAGAGTCAAAGAAGGCAAAAATCTTTTAATTGGAGGAATAGAACACTTTGAGCTATAGAGAGATGTGAGAAACCAGCCCTATTAGGTCCCTTGACTTTCAGAGCTTGAAATTCTAGAAACTCAGAATAGACTTCGGCAGGGTGAGATCATTCTCTTTCCTGTTATGGATTGAGATCTTATCTCAGTCCCAGATAAATAGATCATTTGCTCTCTATTCTTTGGTATAGTATACTCTTAGAGCTTCAGTTTCTACTTGATGCTTTTTTTCCTTTTTAATTTATTTATTGTTCTTTATTTACAATGGTTTTCACAGTAGCGTTTGGTGTGAATAGACTAAGCTGGAAAGTGTAAGTTTCCCCCTTATGAGTGATCAGAGAAGATTCATACCTCTAGATAAGTTTTTTGACAAGTAACACATATAATTTTAGTCTTATACTCCTCTTAAAGACTAGAGAAGAAATCACCCAACTTTAATAGATCTTGATTCTGCCAGCTCCTTCCCCTAACTAGGCTGTTTGTGTTGTTAGCATGGTCCTTCTGGTACTCCCCCACAAAGGAGGAAAGGCAGTCCCCCTTAGAGATTGGGTAGACTAGATTAGATCTCAGATCATGCTACCTGTGAACTATATCTATATATTTATATTTTTAAATAACCTCATTCACACATATATCCTATATTGGTGTGGGAATGACTTGATCTAATTCTTATCTTTTTAAAAAACATCTATATTTTATTTTCCCCTAATTATGTGTAAAAGTAATTTTTGCTGCGCGGCTTCCACTGTTCCAGAATTTGTCAGGAGTTCTTTTTACAGGAAATCTATGGGCTGTGGGTTTGGACCTAGCATAGGTGAGTCTTTCTACTCCGCCATCTTGGCTCCGCCCCAAAAGTAATTTTTAACGTGTGTTTTAAAAATTTTTTGAGTTTCAAATTTTCTCCCTTCTTCCTCCCCTTCTTCCCTTAATTGAGAAGGCAAGCAATTTGATATGTTATACATGTTCAGTCATGCAAAACGTATTTCTATGTTACTCACGCTGGAAAAGAAAACACAGACAAAAAAAATAAGAAAAATAAAGAAAAAGTATGCCTTGATTCGCATTGAGCCTCCATTGGTTCTTTCTCCAGAGATGGATAATATTTTTCATCGTAAGTGTTCAGAATGATCATATCCTTTCTAAACAGTACACGAAGTGGAGATTGGTGGAATCAATGGAAGGGGAACACCTTTAAGTACCTCTCTTTTAAGGATTGAGACATGTATCTTCTCAATTCTTAAGACTGTTTTTTTTTTTTACTTTATTTTGCAAATGTACTTCCCAGAAAAGAGTCAGGAAAAGGGGCAGAGTGGATAAAGAGCTGGCTGCAGAATCAATAAGACCTTGTTTGAAATTCTGCCTTGGATATACACTGACTGTGTGACCATGAGTAAGATACTTAATGTCCGAGGGACCCAAGCAGCTCACTAAGTCTAATATTCATTCATTTCACTCAGATTGTCAGATTTATCGGCCTACAGTTGGGCAAAATAGCTTATAATTATTGTTTTAATTTCTTCTTCATTGATGACAATTTTTGATACTGGTAATTTGGTTTTCTTTCTTTTTTTCTAAATCAAATTAACCAAAGGCTTATCTGTTTTATTGTTTTTTTCATAAAACCAGAACTTAATTTTATTTATTAGTTCAATAGCTTTCTTTATTTCAATTTTACTAATCTCTCTTTTGATTTTCAGAATTTCTAATTTGATATTTAATTGGGAATTTTAAATTTGTTCTGTTTCTAGCTTTTTAGTTTCATGCCCAATTTATAAAGTGTTAAACAGTTACCAATTTGCATTGGGAAAGTTTCCTTCCAGAGAAATCTTTGCTGAAATCAAGCCTAACTCAGCAAAGACAAAAAAGAGAAAGATTTTCACTTTTCTTAGCTTATTTGAAAGCCCAAATGTGGTTTAACTATCCTTAGAGGGCATGGGAACAGTGTAAGTCAACCTGTATTAAGTTTTCCCCTTAATCCTCCACCCTATCAAAGCCTTCTTTTGGCCTGGCATCAGAGAATTTACTCAGCCTGCTTTGAGGGAGTTTGGTGAGTGTTCTTTTGGTGGATGAAAGGTGACAGCAATGTGGTCTCACAGTAATCACTCTATGAGATTCATGAAGAAGAAGCATTGAAAAAATTCATGACATGATCTTCTGTTGGCCACCTTGAAGATTAACTCCTGTGTTAAATTTTTACTTGCCATAAAAACAAAGTAAGATTTCTGCCTTGTTTTGTAGTAAGGGCCTAGGAATAAGGAATGATTTCTACTCTAAATTCTTGGTCTAGTTCCTTTAAAAGAGGTATTTCCCCTGGGATAGCAATGCCATCCAACTGAAGGCCATGAGGTATGAGAGGAGCACATTCAAAGACTATGACAAAGAGCACATTTTCTAATATATGTTGTTTTAACTCATCCTGTGTTACACACTACTGTGAAAGGAATGTTTTTCACTAGAGAGACTCTGGATAAACAGCTGTCATTAGTCAAAAGAATTGCACATGCTATTCCCTGGTGAAAGAGAATAAAATCTGCCTAGAATAATCCAAGGTTCAGTGTTGAGCCAATGCCTTCCATATAGTAGGTATTCAATACATGCTTTTTGGATGAATTATGGTCAGGTTGCATGAAGGACGTAGGGATATTTCTGATTCCTATTAGAAAATCAGGTACATCATAGAATTTGAGAATTAGAACATACCTTAATGGTTTGACTTAACCTGTACAGAAAGTTAATCTCCACTATAACAAAACCAAGGCATTGTCCTGTCTCTGCTTGAAGACCTGTAATACTTCCCAGTTCATTTTTCAGATAGCTCTAATTAAAAAGTTTTTTCCTAACATCAGGCCTTCACTGGAATCCATAAAGAGAAGCATTGGGAGAGTTGCTTGTTGAACTGAAAAATATTATTTCCTAAGGGTAAATATTATTTCACAGTGGGTAAAATGTTGCTGTTCAGTGATGTCTGATTCTTCATGACACCATTTGGAGGTTTTCTTGGTGACTTCCTGACTTTTGACTTGGCACTCATCCATTTTGCACCTAGTTACCCCCAATCTGCTGATTTTTCCAAATTCATTCATTCATTTGATAAACATTATATGCCTACTATGTGCTAAGCACCACTGTGTTTGAGAAAGAAGAGGTATTAGACTTACTACTAAATTGAAGGTCTACAGAGCCATTGTGCTGACCTCTATTTGTCATGTGCTGACAACCGCTGTTGTATGCCTGTGAAATGTGGACAGTCTACCAGTGCCAGGAAACTGAATCGCTTCCATTTGAATTGTCTTAGGAAGATTCTGAGGATCACCTGGAAGGATAAGGTACCAGACACTGAAGTTCTTGCTTGAGCTAAACGGCCAAGCATTCAAACTATGCTCCAGAGAGTGCAACTCTGATGGGCTGACCACATTGTTCAAGTGCAAAATGTACACTTGCCAAAAAGACTATGGAGTCATGGAGAACTCACATGGGGCAAGTGATCACATGGTGGTCAGAAGAAACAATACAAGGACACTCTCGAGGTCCCTGTCAAGAAGTTTGGATTTGACTCTGCAACATGGGAGACACTGGCAACAGGACTGCTCAACAGGGCATGCCCACATCAGAAAAGGTGCTGTGTTCTATGAGCAAAGCAGAATTGAGACAGCACGAAGGAAATGTAGGATGCACGAATTTGGAGGAACCACCCCAAATATTCACATGGACTATCTGTGCCCAATCTGTGGTAGAGCATTCTGAACTCATGTTTGTGTGATCAGCCAAGGACACACTCTATTGTGGTGATGTCATTTTGGTCCTCTTTGAGAATGAAGGATGACAACCAACCAACTGTGCTTAGCAATGGTGATAGAAAGACCAAACCAAACCAAGACCAACAGTTTCTCCCCTTCAAGGAGCTTGCATTGTACAAATTGAAACACACCTAAAAATAACATGAATATGAATATATGTCTCTATAGATCTAAATCGGTATCCCTGAGAGAATGGAACTCTCTTATTCCCTCATCTTTGAAGAAGCCAGAGATAAATTGGAGGCCACTGTAGATAAGACTTAAGGAGCCATTCCAATGACATATGATCCTGGGAATTGGGACCAATTATATCTCTAGGAATCCAACTTTAACACTATGAGTATGAAAAGAAACCTGCAGAAATAATAGAAGAAAAGGGGCATAAGGAAGCATGAGCATCTTTTGAAGATGAGTGCATCTTCTAAACATAAGTAGTACACATTCCAGACAATAAACAAATCAAACAGCAACCACCAAAGGTGGTAGAATTCTAAAACATTGTTAAATTTGTTGAGTATGCAGGTACTGACCATTACCTTGTTAGCTGATCTACTAGTGTAAGCCTTTCTATCTGCCTTTCTGGTACACCCTTAGGATTTCCAGGGGGCACACTCCATTCCTAAAAGCTGCCTTTTTAAATCTGGATTTATTGGCTACAAAGATCAAACCTTAGACTCAATTCACTCTGGAGCTCATAGACTGAACAAGTCCCCACCCACCTAGCACAGAGTGGATGTAATAACTAAATAGTCATTGTTTCTCTTTTACCCAGGAACCCTGAGGGTCTTCCCCTCCCAGTTTGATATATATATATATATTTTTTTTTATTAAAGGGGCCATCCCTTGAGTAACTACTTTAAAAAAGGTTATTCATTGAATGGGTATATCTCACTCAAAGTGAGAATGTGATAAGACCTTAGCCTGAAAGGGCCAGGGTCTCATGTTGGGTCATCTCCTGTCATACCGATGAATATCAGGCCACTGGACCCAGATGGCTCAGGAGAAGAAAGTGAGGCTGGTGACCTTGCACAGCCCTCCCTCACTGAAATCAGAGTCAACTGCAAGTCATGTCATTATCTGGACAAACACAACCTGTGAGGATTTCCAGGCCTCTCCATCCTCCCAGTACCTGAACTTTCTTTTTATGTTTGAGCTCCTTGATACCAGGAAATGTTTTGGGTTTTTCTTTGTTGTTAGCACAGTACTTGGCACATAATAAGCACTTAAATGTTTTTTTCATTCATTCATTGATTCACCTTCTTTGCATCCCTGGATTGGTTTGGTACCTCAGCTCTCTCATTTAATTTATCTGTGTGACCTTGATGGACTCCAGTGTATTCATCTGTAAAATAAAGGAGTCTGAAGTAGGTGAACACTGAGTGCTCTCTGAACTTTAAATCTTATGATTCAAATGTAACAGGAGTGATCAGAAGTACCCCCAATTTGTTGATTTGGAGCAGCTCCTCAGGAGCTGGATGGGTATATTTGGCCTCTTGGTGGAGGACATGCATTATATTGGGATGACAGGCAACTCCTGATTTTTCTCCATGAACCCCTGTGTTTGGAAGGCGAGTAGGGAGGTTGTGCTGAGAATCAGGAAGATGGCCTCTAGCTGCCTAGAGTGAAAACAACTCCTCCCAGTGACTTTTGGTCCTTTCTCTAGTGAGACTATTTTCCATCACTACCTCCCTTGGCAACAAGAACCAATGCTCGCCCAGGTGAGAACGAGTCCCTGTTGATTTTCTTATGCTTAGTTGTTTTATTTTCTGAGCATAAACCTAGTGATGACTGATCCTGAGAAATAAACCTTCCCAGATTTGGTGGCTACTTCATGAATTCAAGAGTCTGCCTTTTTGAGTCCAGCTGGTTGGTGAGAGCCATGACAGCATGATTCTGAAAGAAGAGCCCCACCGCCAGGAGGCTTCTGAAGCTGAGAAGGACTCAAGAAAATCAAAGCCATGGCCTGGTTGGCCAGGAGACTTGGGAGACTATTTGGACAGGGCAGTGTGAAGTGAATGTGAAATACTGGTCTGGCAGTCACGTTGAAGTCTTTACTATAAACAAATATAATGTTCTATTTGAGACATTTCATGTTTTTGTATTTGCCCATGAGCGCATATATTCCTTTGAATGTTAAATATTTTCTGGGGTGGAAGAAATAGACAACTGTCTTCTACCAGAAACCTACACTGTATATTAAGTACTTTTGCTAATAAGGGACCCTGTTAGTCACTTAGTCAGTCAATAAATACTTCTTAAGTAAGAGACTTTGTGCTAAGTACAGTTGATACAAAGAAAGGTAAAACATAGTCCTTACTCTTGAGGAACTCATAATCTAATAGGGGAGATGATCTGGAAATAACTATATATAAACATATATATTTTATCTATATATATATTTATCTACCTAAATTTGAAATAACCAACAGAGGAATTTTAGTTGCAACTTGAAGGAAGCCAGGAGGCAGAGATGAGGAGGGAGAACATTCCATTCCAGGAGGAAGGAGACCCTAGATGTAAGTCATACCTAAGAGTTTTGCCCTAGGGTGGGAGTAATGAACTAGAAAGAAATGGAAATAAATCCTCTCTTTGAGGTCAGATGCTCCTCCCCCAACCCTCAATAAGGTGAATCTAGGTTCATATGAACCTAGAAATCCTTTTCCTTTGTCGAGCTCCTGGGCTTCCAATCATAAAATAATAACGCTACTATTTCCCCATGTGCTTGAGAGTACTGAAATTGGGAAGATGGGTGGTTGGGTAATAAAAATCTGTACGTTTTCGGCAGAAAGTCCACCTGTGAAAGGATGCCACATTTTAGTGGTTGGGACACAGCATATTTGGATGGAATGAGGAGAAAAGAAGAGATGTCCTTGAGTACTGTGAAATGTCTGGAGGATATAAAATGCCAAGTTACCACGCATCCTGATAGAAGTGAAAATTAGGCAATACACAGCACAATCATAACACAGATGATACACACCCTAATCATAACAATCATGGCAAAATTCATATAGTATTTATTGTTTGCCAGGCGCTATGTTAAGTGCTTTATAAATATTATCTCATTTGACCCCCACAACAACTTTGTTATTGTTCCCATTTTACAGACAAGGAAACTGAAGCACTTTAGTGATTTGACCAAGGTCACACAGGTCGTAAGTATCTGAGGCCATATTTGAACTCAGGTCTACCTGACTCCAGACCCAGTGTTCTATTCACTGTGCCACCTAGCAACCTCTAATATGGCACAATATAGTATAATGTCATATATGAAATATATCAAATTGCCCTAAGGGCTTCATGGTACAATAGAAAGTATGCTGAATTTATAGTCACAGGACCTGAGTTCAAATAACATCTCTGCTACTTACTTGTGTGACCTTGGGCAAATTACTTAACCTCTCTGAGTCTCTCACTTTTTTCATTTGTCAAATGAAAAGATTGGGCTAAATGACCTTTAAGGTTTCCTTCCAACTCTCTATAATTCATTGAACTCCATAGATGATAATCCCTGAAAACATGCTGTTGTTCATTCATTCAGGTGTGTCCAACTATTCATAACCCTATGGACAATAGTATGGCCCTCCTCTCTTCCTCTGTCTTCGGATGTCTGTTCAAGCTCATGTTCATTGCTTCCATGATGCTATCTATCCATTTCTACTGTCCGCCTTTTCTTTTGCCTTCAATTTTTCCCAATATGAAGGTCTTTTCCAATGAATCCTGTCTTCTCATTATGTGGTCAAAGTATTTAAGCTTCAGTTTCAGTATTTGTCCTTCCAATGAGTAGTTTGAATTAATTTCTTAAACATTGACTGAGTTGATCTCCATGTTCTCCAAAGGACTCTGAAAAATGTTTTTTAGCATCACAATTCAAAAGTGTGGATTCTGTGACACTCAGCTTTCTTTGTAGTCCAACTCTCACAGTTGTATGTTTCTTCTGGAAAACTATATCTTTGATTGTATAGACCTTTGTCGGGAAAGTGACATCTCTGTTTTTATGTACTGTCCAGATTTGTCTTAGCTTTCCTTTCAAGGAACAAGCATCTTTTAATTTCATGGCTCTGTCTGCCGTGATCTTTGAGCCCAAGAATACAAAATCTGACACTGATTCCATTTCTTCTCCCTCTGTTTTCCAGGAAGTGATGGCACCAATTGCCATGATCTTAATTTTTTTTTTTAATGCTAAGCTTCAAGTGATCTTCTACACTCTCCTTTTTCACCCTCATCAAGAGGCTCCTTAATTTTTCTTCATTTTCTGCCATCAGAGTGTTATAATCTGCATATCTAAGATTGTTGCTATTTCTTGCAGCAACCTTAATTTTGACTTTTCATTCGTCTAGTCTGGCATTTTGATGATGTACTCTGCATACAAGTTAAATAAATAGGGTGACAATTTGCAGCCTTGACATACTCCTTTCCCAAGCTTAAACCAATCAATTGTTCCACACTCAGTTCTAACTGTTCTAACTGTTGCTTCTTGACTTGCATACAGATTTCTTAGCAGATATATAAGATGATCTGGTACCCCCATCTCTGAGAATTTACCACATTTTATTGTGATTCTCACAGTCGAAAGCTTTAGTGTAGTCAATAAAGCAGATTTTTTTTTCCTGGAATTCTCTTGCTTTCTCCATTATACAGCAAAGGTTGGTAATGACCAAGTCTTTAATCCCTCTGTCTCTTATAAAACCAGCCTGCTTTTCTTATGATTCTCAGTGCACATATTACTGAACTCTAACCTACAGAATCTTAAACATGACCTTGGTGGCAAGTAAAATGAGATGAATTGTTCGCTAATTTGAATGTTCTTTGCCATTGCCCTTCTTTAGATTGGCATGTAAAGTGATCTTTTCCAATTTAGAGGCCTCTGTTGAGTTTTTCAAATTTGCTTGTATATTGAGTGCAGAACTTTTAATAGCATCATCTTTTAGGATTTTAAATGACTCAGCTGGAACTCCATCACATTCACTAGCCTCATTGTTAACATTAGTTCTATAGAATCAATTCTTTTATTAAGGGGATTTGTTCTCTGAAGTTTGGATTCAGTTAAAGGGTGGCACTTGAGAACTTAGCCACATGTGGCCTCAAGGCTGCAGGATCCACCCCACCAATATCTGGCTCTAGATCAGTAACTGTACCATTGTGGTTATTGGTAATGTTAAGATCTTTCTTGAATAGTTCTGTATATTCTTTCTACCTCTTATTAATCTTTTCTCCTTTGGTTAAGTCACTACTATTTTTGTCTTTTATCATGCACATTTTTGAATGAAACAGTTCCTTGACATCTCATCTTTTCTGTTTTATTATTTTCTTGTTTCTTTACATTGCTCATTTAAGAAAACCTTTTGTCTTTCCTTGCCATTTTCTAGAATTCTGCATCCAGTTGAGCATATCTTTCCCTTTCTCCTTTCTCCTTCTCTTTCCTTCTTTCCTCTGCTATTTGTAAAGCTTCGTAGGACATATTAAGACAAGTTATTGACTCTGCTTCTTTCTGGAGTATGCTGCCATCTTCTGGAGAATATGAGAATAGCAAGGGCTTTCTTGTAGGCAGAAGAAAAATTAATTTTCTTTCTTTTCTGAGGCATCTTTTTCAGGGTAGGAGGCTATTCTGAAGGTCGAGTACTGGTGCCAATTTAATCTTTCCTTCACTTGACACATACATACATACATACAAACAAACAAACATATGTATATGTAGACAGATATAGATATGCATATATATGTATACACACACTTTTTTCCCCAGGGTGTTCCCCAGGGTATTCAAAGTTAAGCAGGCACAGAATTATAACTAGAAATGTTTTCACCAGGAACAAAAACATTGCAGGATTGATTGTGAGCTTGATGGCAGCAGCAATCTGGGAAGAAGGAGTGCTAATACAAAGACAGTCTAACCATCTTCCAGGGTCTTCCTTCCTTTTGTAATCCCAAGGGGATGCAGGCAACAAGGTCTCAGGTACAGGGAAGACGATCCCCAGACCACTATGGAGAATAAGCATAGTCCCAAGAGGTTGGTATTTGGAGTAAAGCTTTAACTGCTTACTGTTTGAACAGATGTGCTGTATCATCCTGTTCAATGAAAAAGGAAATGAATGTATTAAATTACCTGTCATACCCTATCCTAAGGTTGTAATTAAGAAATTAAATTTTAGGAAACTGCAACTGAGACAATACAGGGCATCTGCCCAGGATATCCCTCTTATCTTCATTCTTTCTTTATCTATTGCCTACCCCATTGCCTACAAATCTAGTTAAACAGACTCTCTAGGTAAACTAAGTCAGGTTACAGATTAAACTACATTTAGAGGGTTCACAAATAGACTGATGGAGGAGGAAGAGTTACATGTCAACAAGGAGTCAGAGATAGTTGTGATTCTTCCTCTGGTTTCTTTTCTAAGCAATGTTTAAAGCCTTAAGCAAATTTACACATTCCTTGGGACAGATTTCAGTCAACTCAACAACCTCTCAATTAGGAGAACTGATCCTGACCTTCCCTTAGCTTTATTATTATTTTATGAGTCAGATTTTGGTCAATATTAACAGAAGACAGGCTTTAGTCAACCAAAAGTTTCTGAAGGAATAAAAGTAAATTAAAAATAAAAAATTCCATTACCCTAGGAATATTTTTCCCCAGGGTAAAAATGCTTGAGGAGGGGGAAGGGGTTAGGTGGACATCAATACAGTCAGCAGAAGACTTCAGATGAGGAGAAGAGTTCCTCTTCCATTTTGGGCAAATCATTTAAGGCTTTACTTTGGGACAGAGTCCCATTCTCTGTCACTGTCTTTATTCTCAAAAGGCAAACTCAGAGTTGAGATTGATGCCCAGAATTAAGGGTAGCCCAGGCACCAGGACTGGCTCCTTATGTTAGTGGGATTTATTAATTTCTTCTAATATTTCTGTTGTTATTTATTCTAGTTTTAAATCCTGTGAAGCTTTATTTTAACTCCCTCCCTGGGTATCATTTTCCTGCAGAAAAACACCAAAAGCTAACCTTGCCAGCCCCATTCCCATTCCAAAGTGTAAGTTAGTGGTTTGGCATTTGGGTGAGAGTTATGTCTTTATATGCACCCCTCAGGGTTGAAATACAGAATACTTATGATAGATTCAATATAAATAAGATAGTTATTAAACAACAAAATATATTTGTTTTCCTGTTTAGCAATTGGATCCAGATATAAATGAATGAATGAATGAATGAAGCAAATTTGGTTTTCTAACTTCGTTAAAAAAATTTACTTGACCTTGATGTTTCCTTAAATTCTCTCTCTCTCCTCTCTTTCATTTCTTCATGTTGCATACATTTCTCAATACCTTGTAATATGGCTGAACTGTAACTATTCTCTTATTTGCTAAATTAGTGACCTTTCTCTATACTGTTCCTTGATCTATCTTCTGTCTTTGTCATTATTAACCATTTTTTTCCTCCAAAGTATTACTTTCTCCTTTACTTTTGGAGACATTACCCTCTTTCTGTTTTTCTATCTAGAATCAGGAGGTTAAGAGTTTTTTTTTTTTTCAGGGAACAACAAAGAGGCCAAAAATCAGTCAATCAGAGTAAAATGTGCAGAACAGAGTAAGGTAGGGAAAGGTCAGATGGTGAAAGGGTTATATTTGATCCTGGAGGTAATAGGGAGCCATTGGAAGTTACTGAATGGGAGGAATGACATGATCAGATCTAAGACTTAGGAAGACAACTTTGATAGCTGACTGGGGAATAGATTGGAGTGGAGAGAGGCTTGAGGCAGGCAGACCCACCAACAGGCTATTGCAGCAGTCCAGGTATGAAGTAACAAGGTCCTGTACCAGTAGGATGGCGGTGTCTGAGGAAGGGACGGAAGAAGGGGATAAACATAGCAGTGTTCAGCAGTGCTATGGGACAGGCACTGTGCTCAATGCTTTACAAATATTTAATTTGCAACAACCATGTGAGGTAGGTGCTACTATAATTCTCATTTTATAGTTGGAGAAACTGAGGCAGACAAAGATTAAATGACTTGCCCAGGGGCACACAGCTAAGTGTGTCTAAGTGTCTGAAGCTGGATTTAAATTCATGTCTTTCTGACTCCAGCTCTAACACTATCCACTGCACCACCCAGCTGCATCAAGAAAAGAGAAGGGAGTGTATACAAGAGATGTTAGGAAAGCAAAATCAACAGGACTTGACAATGGATTGGATATGAGAGGGGAAGAGAGTGAAGAGTCAAAGATAACAAGGTTGTGCACCTGGGTGACTGGGAGAATAGTTTTGCCCTTAACAGTAGAAGGGAAGTTAGGAAAAGGAAAGGGTTTGGAGGTGGTGTGGAGGGTGGGGCAGATGGCAAATTCAGTTTTAGTCACCCTGAGTTTAAGATGGCTTTGGGATATCCAGCTTGAGATAATCTAATAGATGGTTGCAGATACAAGACTGAGGTTTAGGAGAAAGGTTAGGGCTGTACAAGTAGATCTGAGAATAAATGGCAAAGAAATAACTGAATCCATGAAAGCTTAGAAGGAGATCACCAGGTGAAAATACAGAAGGAGAAAAGAAGAAGGCTCAGGACTGGACCTTGTGATACACAATGCCTGTGATAATGACCTGGAGGAAGATCCAGGAAAAGAGACTGAGAAGGAACAGTCAGATAGGTAATATAGTCACATGTACCCACACGCACATGTGTATATAGGTATATGTGCACACACATGCATGTACATGTGCAGGTGGATATGTATATACATACACATATTATATATACATATGTGTGTATGTGTGTGTGTGTGTGTGTGCGTGTGTGCGTGTAGCCAGATTAGTGGTCAATCAGGAGAAGGCACTGTCAACATAAAAAATCCAGAGATGAGAATATCAAGGAAAAGAGGGTGATTGATGGTGTCAAAGACTGCAAATAGGTTAAGAAGAATGAGAATTGAGAAGAGATCATTGGTTACTTTGGAGAAAGCAGCTTCAGTTGAATAATAATATTAAGAAGAGAGTGAGAGAAAGGAAGTGGAAGCACTGAGTATGGATGGCTTTCTCAAGGAGCTTGACCAAATAAGGGAGGAGAAATATAGGCTAACAGACATGGATGGATTAAGTGAGGGTTTTTGGAAGATGGAGCAATTGTGGGTGTGTGAGCAGGCACTAGAGAAGCCATCAGTAGACAGGAAGAAATTGAACATTAGAAAGAATGGATGATAGAAAGGAAGTCTGCTGGAGAAGATGGGATGGAATGAGATCACTTGTGCATGTAGAAGGGCCCATCTCTTTATGTGAGACAGGAGTTAATGAGGTGACAGTGGTGGAAAGAATTTGAGTCGTATGAGGAGAGGGGAGAATAGAGAGCTCTTGGCAAATGGTCTCAATTTTTTTTTTTTTAGTAAAGTATGAGGTAAGTTTCTCAGCTAAGAGGGTGAGGGAAAGGGAAGATAGGGGAGTTTTGAAAAGAGAAGAAAAGCCATTATGGTGAGTGGAATAGTGAATTTATTAGATGTAAAAGGCATTCCTTGCTGAAGTGAAAGGGCACTTGAGATCATAATTCTTAGAAGTTAAGTGACTTTTCCAGGCAGAAATTAATGAATATGTCCGGGCTTACACAGTTAGAGCCAGATCTCTCACCTGACTCCATATCCAGTGCTTTTTCCTCTAAGCTTTTAGTAGCAAGGTACTAAAATTGGAGCACTCTGAGTTTTTGTTGCATAAATAAATAAATAAATGAAGAGATAAGATTGATCTAGATTTTTGAGAGCCTTGGATGCCATGACAAGTTTGAACTTTGATTTATAAGCAGTGAATAGACATTGAAGACTTTTGAGCAGACCAGTGACATGCACAGTCTTGCTTTAGAAAAATTATCTGACAGGAACAATATAACTAGATTTGTAGTTCAGAGATCTGGGATCAAATCCTGCCTCTGACAATATGATCATAAACAAATAAACCTTACCAACCTCCATTTCTTTACTTATAAAACAGCAATAAAAGTATTTTTAGTACTATCTTACAGGGTTATTTTCAAGGTTTTTGTTGCTATTGCTGTTCAGCAGCTGGGATTTAATTTTTATGAAGGCTTCTAGTGAGGAAACTCCCTCCAGTGATGTAGATCTTCCTAGAGCACAGGTGTAACCATGTCACCTCCCCTACTCAATAACTTCCAGTAGCTTCCTATCACCTCCAAGATCAAATACAAAACCCTCTGTTTGCTGTTCAGAGCCCTTGGCAATCTGACCCCTTCCAACCTGCTGTAGTGGTAAGGGAATTTGAAGATCTTCCCTACCCTTTAATACTCCCATGTGACCAGCTTTGAGCTTTGGTTCAGCCCTTAGCCTAAGTCACATGGAACTGATGGTGGGAGGAGCTTGCAAAACTGGTAGAGCAGGAAGGGCAGAACTGAGAGAAAGGCAGAGTTGAGGCAGAGCAGCTATGAGTGAGAGAGGGTGGAATTTTGCCTAGGGGAGTTTGTTTGTGGGGAGGCCTGACAGAGGGAAGTCTTGGGGATGGCCACGCTTCCCTTTTTGGTAATGTGTACAAACTTTGTTGTTACCATGATGGAATTGGCTTTCTGGTATCTAAATAAATATTTTGGTTTCATCTTTGAGGAAGAGTATATATTTTGTGAATTTACCTCGGAAATACTCATGCATATCCATAATGGCTGCTGTGGGTATTGCATTGGCATTACACATGCCTAGTCACTTTACAACACATTTTTTCCCAGACAGTTTTCACTCCAGTGACACTGGCCTCCTTTCTATTTTTTAAACAGTCACTTCATCTCTCAACTCTGGACACTGTCATGGGCTGTCTACAGACCTGAATGCTCTTTGTCTGTATCTCTGGCCCCTTGATTTCTTCAAGTCTCACCTAAAGACTCACCTTCTTTAGTCCTTTAATCCTCTCTAATATTAATCTGAAAGTCTTTCTAATTAGTCATATATATATACATAAATATATATATAAACTATAGATATATAAATATATATACAAGCTATATACATATGTATATAGTTTGTATATATTTGTCCTATATCTTGTTTGGACATAGTTGTTTGCAGGTTGTCTCCATGGGACTGTGAACTCCTTGAGAACAGGAATTATTTCTTTGTATTCCTAGCACTTAGCACAGTGGCTAACACATAGTAAGGCACTTAATCCATGCTTTTTGATGGAAACGGACTGACCACGCAGCATGTTGATGAGTGATCATTTGGCTGTTCTTGTCTGCAGTGTCCAGAGATAGTCAGTCTAATGACTTTCGAAGCTCAAGGGAAGGTTTAATCTAGGGTGTTTTATCTAGGGTTATCTAGGGTGTTTGTAAATTGGAAGAGCTTCTAAATCTTGCCTTGGTTTGAGAATGCAAGATTGTCCAGTTAGGGAGCAATGAGGACCAGCAGACAAGTAGTTAGTAGAGAAGCACCTTCATAAGATACAGATATTCCCGAATGAATTGATGACAATAAAGCCGGAGTGGCGAGTTATCCTGAGAACATGGATTTTCCTCCCTCATTTGCTTCCTTGACAGGATTTTATAAATGTGTGCTCACTCTCCCTGATAGCAACTAGATGTATTTGTGGAGGTGTGATATGGATTTATGTATGGATTGTAATATATTTATCATTCCTTCATTTTCTCTAATCTATGAGTACCTGTCATATTATATCTTTTACCTTTTTGCTAAATAAATGAATATATTCAAGATTTAAAAGTATCATCTTCTCAGTGACTGGTTTCTGTAAAAGGATATGGATTGGAAGGGAGTCATAGGGAATAACAGTGAATAGGAGGAGGAAGTATATTCCCCTACAACAAAGTAATGCCCAGGATCCTGAGAGAATAAGAATGTAACCTTGTGGTGGTGGTTTTTTTTGGGCACCTAGAACTTGACCATGCAAAGAAAAGATGAATTGATCAAGCCAATCTGGACAGTGAGTAGGCATCTGTATGCTGATGTGAGATGTGTAAGGCATTACAGTTACTGAAAGACCCCCTCACTCCATGCACCCAAGGATTACATATATTAGTATTATAATATATGTATATAATTTTAAATACACATGTTGGAGGTGCATGCTCAAGGTTTTATGTGTTTATTTTGTTTTTTCTTAACTGATGGGGCACATGATCAAAAGAATATTGGCCGAAAGATAGGAATTTGGCAGGTATGGGGTCAGGGCCAGGGACTGAGATAAAAGAGTGTTTCTCATAGCCCTCAGTACTGGCCCTGGGAAAGTTATCTAATTATCCAGAAATTATCATTGTCAGTTTTAAGAAAAGAAATATGGATAGTCATCCAAAAAATCCCCTTAGCCTCATATCTGATCATATCAAACCTCTATAGGTTTATATTTCCTCTGTTCATGGGCATGATCCTTGATGAATGTCCTATATCAATGTCTAAAGGTGGCATGGAGAGGACCCTGAGTTCTTAAAGACTTTGCCAGTGGAACACATGGTATAGATTCTACCAAAATGGAAAGGCTTAGAATATGGGCCCTGTGACAGCGAGCGTGCCTATGGCCTAAACTCAGAGAGGCTAACCAGGTTATCCAAAGGGTGATTAACGTTTTGGTCTCTCTAAGACCATCAAGTAGAATGTTTGTAATAGAAGTCACGACACAGATCTTTGAAGTGTTGACAAGGAAATGTGGGGATAGTATTTAAAAATGATGGGCTCCTAGAATTTAGGGACAACTAGGTGGAACAGTGGATAAAGTGACAGACCTGCAACCAGGAAGACTTATCTTACTGAGTTCAAATCTGGCCTCAGACACTTACTAGCTGTGTGAGCTTGGGCAAATCAGTTAAAGCTGTTTGCCTCAGTTTCCTCATCTGTAAAGTGAGCTGGAGAGGGAAATGGCAAATCATCTCAGTATCTTTATCAACAAAACCCCAAAGGGAGTCATAAAGAGTTGGACACGACTGAAAAATGACTAAACAACAAAAGAATTTGGAGCAGATAGAATACAAACTCATTCAATTTATTCCTCAGTATCATGATTGCACTGTTAGAAAATTACAAAAGGTTGTGTTACTGAAAGGTTGAGTTGGAAGGTAAGATGGAAATGTTAACCTGTATTTGTTGCTCTACATATAAGGCTTCCCATTCTACTCTCCGACTCGACCTCTCAGTTACTCAATTTCTTAGTTTCTCCCAGCTGGTCCCAGCTGTTCTGAGCTTCTGCTCCCCCTTAGCCAGGTGGAAGATCCAGATACCTCTAACCCTCTGTTACAGATATTTCCCTTTGCTTTTACTGACTGACATGCAATCCTTTCATTTCTTTTCTTAAGATTGGTTCTTCCACAGATAGGTTAGCATTTGCTTTCTCCCAAGTGTGTTTTGCTGACTCAAACTCATGCACTGGGGCTTGCCCCAGTGAATCTTTCCTGCTGATAAGTGCTGATCTTCCCCACCCTCTCTAATTATCTGAATCCTACCCATCCTTAACGTGGTTATTCCAAGTTCCTTTAGAAACTCTTGTTGTTATGTTTGTCCTTTGTTTTTGAAGAGGACCATGACATCAGAGAAATGATGACATGACTTGCACTTAATTTTGTTTTGAGTGAGGGATGGCTGTGCAATGTCACTAGTCTCACTTTCTTCTCCTGATCCATCTGGATCCAGTGACCAGATATTCATCAGGATGACTGGAGATGGCCCAGGATGCAGTGGGAGACCTTGGCCTTTTAAGGCTACTTAGGTACAAGAGTGAAATATACTCCCCTAAATGGGCCTTAAAAGGTGCAGTTTTACCAAGCAGGTAAGTTGAGTTGGACACTCACTTAAGTGAGTCAGGTACTCATTTAAAGTGAGGTAATGCCCATTCAGTGAATAAACCTCTTTAAAAGGTAAGGCCCTTTTAACAGAAAAGAAAAATAAATAAATAGATAATTCACACTGGGAGGGGCAGGAACCTCTGGGTTGTTATTTTAGAAGAGAAACTGTTACTATTGACATTCACTCTAAACCAGGAGGGTCCAAAACAGTCACTGAGTGGAGGTTGGGTAGGGACCCTTCCTTGTTCAGGATTAAAAACTCTAATCCTGCAGTGGAGGTAATCCTTTCTCTCCAGGGTTGGTTGGTTGGTTGGTTGTTGTCCTTTGCTTTCCAAAGAGGACTACACTGACATCACCATGGTAAAGTGAAGCTTCAGTGTGTCCAACTGTGACTGATCAGATCAACATGAGCTCAGAATGCTCTACCACAGGTTGGGCACAAATAGTCTGTGTGAATATTTGGGGTGGTTACTCCAAATCTGAGCATCTTACATTTCCTTTGTGCTATCTCAATTCTGCTTTGCTCATAGAGCACAGTACCTTTTCTGATGTGGGCATGCCATGTTGAGTGGTCCTGTGCCAGTGTCTCCCACGTTGCACAGTCAAATCAAAAGTTCTTGAGAGAGAGTTTGAGGGTGTCGTTGTATCGCTTCTTCTGACTACGATGTGCCTGCCCCATGTGAGTTCTCCATAAAATAGTCTTTTTTTCTGCTAATTACTGCAACACAAAACCTTTTCCCAGATGTATGGAAAACTTTCTGACCACAGTTTCAACCTCAGGAATGGGAAACCAGAGAGAAAGAAGAGTCCTTAATTTGCCCTGTAGGGCACAAAGGAAATTCTGAACTTTATCCAATCCATCACCCTGCTGCTTGGTAAAACTGCATCTTAATTGGCTCATTTAGGGGGTGTATTTTACTCTTGGACCCACAGCCTATGACCCAGTATGTACCCAGGAAAGAAGAGCAGAGAGTTAGTTAGACAGATTCCAGACACCCTCAATCCCAGTACCTAAAGATTTGTAAAGAGTGGTAGCCAAGGCTGCTTGCCTCTCCTCTTGTCTGTTAGCAACCTATTAATCTCAGATTAGTAGTATCAGAGATACTGGAAGAATAGGGAGAAAACTACCCAGAGGGAATAAAGAAAGCTATCTAGAGAGGAAGAAAGAAAACTACCCAAAGAGGTAGCCAGAAAAAGTCTCACTCAAAAATTGAATGATCCCTAGTTCAAATATATCACCTCAACACCTAAGCTGAAGTTTACTGTTAGATATTCATTCCTTGGGCTGCAGCAGTTTGTTGTAGAAAGAACTCTAGATTAGCAGATGTAAAATTTGAATCCAGTTTCTGATACTTACTGATATCTACTGCTACGCTTCTGTGACCATGATCAGATCTCTTCTCTACAGTCTCTGGTACCTCATCTGTAACATGAAGATCATTCTTGCAGCACCTACTATATAGCACTTTTTTGGGGAACGGTCTCAATTTCTTTTCAGTGGAATATTAGGCAAAATTCTCAGCTGATGGTGTTGGTAGAGGGGGAGCCAAGGGAGGTTTGAGGTCTGAAAAAGCCAGTTTGGTGAGTAGGATAGTGAGAAAAATGATTATCAATAACCAATGATTTGAGGATACCCAGAGTTGCCCTTTTTCTAAGGTCCTAATTTTAAAGTTCAGTCTCTGAAGGACATTACTGATAATGAGATTGAATTAACTCTCTCCCCAATCTTGGTCAGATTCCACCCAACTTTACTATGAATTTAATCTAAGACAGGGAAACCCATTGTACTCTACTCAGGTTTGGGTGGGGATAAATTCTTTGATTAGATTGTCCAAGACTGGGCAGTTTAGAAGAAAATTACTGCAGTGCCAATACATATTTATAGTGGCTATGAATATGCCAGCACAGTTCTGAATCTGAATCTGAAAATAAAACAGACTCTCCACATGGAAAACAGAACCAAAACATTTATTCAAACATCAGAAAACCAAATCCATCATAGCAACAAAGAAATTTATACATATAACAATGCATGGGGTACTACCATTCCCAAGCCTTCCCTCTGTTAGGGTTCCCACAAACCAGCTCCCTTAAACAAATCACAAACAAGGTCTCCTGCTCACACTTGTTGCTGCCTGCTCTCTCTTTCCCAGCTCTGACTGCTCTGACTCAACTTCCTGCTCCACTTGTTCAGCAGACTCCTCCCACCACAGTCTCCATGTGACTCAGACTTCCATGTGACACAGGCAGGTCACATGGGCCTATTAATGGATGGGAAAGAGCTTCCCATTTAAATTACCATTACAATGACATAGTTACATGCCTTGGCCCTTCATTAGAGTAGGTCCACCTCTCATTGTAATATTTATTTTCTCTCCGTTGTAAATCAGAGTTAATTGCCACCCTCAGGAACACTCACTCTTCCAAGGGAACATAAACTGTGAGCCCACCCTCATGAAGGGTCTTTTGTCATTTGAGAGTTTCATTAATAAAATTCTGGCATTATTAAAAACATGATTAATTACCCAGAAATGACATCTCTTGAACTTTTTAAATGTCATAATAGTGAATTGGTTAGGAAGTTGTAAAAGGATTCCTTTGTCACAGTGAAGATTCAGTTGAGATTATGTATCATATATGTGCATGGTTCATGATTTTACTCCAGCTTCATTCAGTAGTAGCAGTGAACAGGGAATGTATGTTGGGAGTAATCCAACAAGAGACTAGAGAGGGCAAAGACAAGGAACTGGAGAGGTGAACTCTGTTCACCATGAAAGGGTGATAGCTTGGGAAAGAACTGAGGCATGGAGATATTAGAGAGCATGGTGAGAACATAGGATAGGGTTAGAAATTATAAGGCAAGGGGAAAGATGGAATGAAAGATGATGATCAGAAAAGCAATTTCTGTGTTCATGAATGTCAAAATAGAATACTGGAGGATTAAAGGAGAAGAGGTCCACTTTCAACCTGACTAGTTGACATCAACAGGCAGGTAAACCCGAGTGACCTAGGAGTGGCAGCCCTCACAGCCATGATCCCAGGAGATGTGACATGGTAATTATTTCTGTAGATGCTGAAGTCAAAAAATTTTTGACATGAAAATCTTTGATATTATCAAAAGTTTTAGCATTTGAAACTGATTCAGCTTTATTAATTGAAATGACATTAAAGTTTTTTTTTTTGTTTCATTGTTACACCTTAAGCACCATGGGACTCTTCCTTCTAACTTGCATCTGGAACCTCTTAGATGTGTTATCTCCCCCATTACAATGTGAACTTCTTGAGAAGGGGAACTTTTTCAGCTGGGAAAAAAAAATATATATACATATATATATATATATATATATACACACACACATTTATATATATATATATGTATATATACAATGTGTGTATATATATATATATATATACACACATTGTATATATACATACACACACATATATATCCCCAGTGCTTAACACTGTGTTTGGCACATGGTAAGAACTTAAGAACTTGGAGAAAAAAATGGCAAACCAATCCAGTATCTTTGCCAAGAAAACTCCAAATAAGGAAACAGAGTCAGAACGACTGTAACCAATGACAAACTCAATAACACCACAATATGAACTTAACAAATGCTTTTAAATTTATTTACTCATTCATTCAAGGGTATAACAATCTCTGTGTGTAGCTGAGGTGGGGGAAGGAATAGGTTATGAGAAATTAAAAAAACCATGCAGTTAAGGTATTTAAGTGAGTATCAACATGTATGTTGAAATCTAAGCATTTACCTATTTTCCATATATAGATGACTGTTATGTCTATATGGTCAACATCAAGCTCTCTCTTGAACTTCCTTCCCACATTGGCTACAGGACCTGTCTGACAGATGTCCTATTAACAAATCTGCACCAGAACTTTCTATTTCCTTAAATTGACCGCTCCTAAAAACTTCTTTATCTCAGTTGAGGGTACCACTATCTTCCCAATCATCCCATTCTGAAACACTGAAGTTATCCTCAACTCTTTTCTCTACCTTCCCATTCTCTACTCCTCCATCCAATAGCTTCCAAGTTGTTTCTACCTTTACCATATCTCCTCCATTAGTCACCTCTTGGCTTGAACAACCACTACCTTTGTTCAGACCCATCCCTCTCATCTGAATGTCTTAAATGGTCTCCTTGCTTCTAGTTTCTTCTCCCTCCAAGCAACATTACAGTAAAATTAATCTTCTATAAAGCCTACTGGTCTTACCAAGTCATTCCCCTACTCAAAAACCTTCAGCAGTTCATTACTTAATATTTGATTAATTAATCTTCTAGGGTAAAATACAGACTCTTCAATTAGACATTAACATTCCTACATAACCTGGCTCCAGTCTCCCATTGCAGTCTGACTACTCATAAATCCCCTTAACTCGCTCTATATCCTAGCCCGATTGAACTCTCAACTTAACTTTACACAGCATCTTTTCCCTCTAATCCTTTGCAATGTTTCCCATACTTAAAATTTAGCCCCTTCTCAGTCCTGCCTTTCATAATTGTAACATTTTTTTTAAGGGTTCGGATCATTTCTTCCTCAGTGAAGGCTTTCCCAACTCTATAGATGTGAGTCCTTTCCTCACTCAAATTACTTTGTATTTATTTATCTGGATACATGTTGTATGCCTGTAGTAGAATATGAGCTCCTTGAGGGTAGATACTGTTGCTACTGGTTTTGTGCTTTGTCTTTTTTGTATCTTTAGTGACAGCACAATGGCTTGAACATTATTGGCACTTAATAAATGTTTGTTGAGTTAAATTTCATTTCCATTAAACCCCACATAATCTCTCTTTCCCAATAACCTGACATCTCCATGCAGGTCAAGGGTGACATGTTGCTACCAAGTAACTTATTCCCAAACTTGTTAGGAGCAAATGCCTTAAATTGCTCAGGTCAGGGGTGGGAAATCCATGGCCTGGAGGCTATATATGGCTCTCTCGATGCCATAAGCGTGGCCTTTGACTGAGTCCAAGTTTTATAGAACAAATCTTGTTCTACGAAGTTCTATGCAAGAGCACACCCAGATTGGTTTTTCATTTGTTTGTTTTGGTTGGGATCTGTGTTTTTATTGGCATGGAGACTTCTCCAATGATGTGTATGCAATTCTCTTTTATAACTCAATACTGGAGTGCTGCTTGGGGTACTGAGAAAGTTAAGCAATTTGACTAGGATCACACAGCTGACAGGATTCAAATTTTGATCTTCTTGACTTTAGGATCAGCACACCAGCCACCATGTCTTTAGAAAAAGAGAAGTTTTTGTAATTTTTTTTTCCTTTCTTTTTTAACATTTAATTTTATTTTTCCAATTACATGTAAATAAAAATTTTTAACATTCTTCTAAAAATTTTTTCAAGTTCCACATTCTCTCCTTCCTTCTCCTCCCTCCACCCTCCTTGACAAGCCAAGTAATTTGATACAGATTATACATGTGCAGTCATGTAAAACATTTCCTTAATAGTCCTTTTGCAAAAGAAAACACAGTAAAAAAAAAAAAACCACCTCAAAACAAACTCACTAACAACCCAGGAAACATATAATAAAAAAAAAAGTATACTTCCATCTGCACTTGGACTCCAATCAGTTCTTTCTCTGAAGAATTTTTTTCATTTTTCATGGAGCATTTTTCATCATAAGTCCTTCGGAGTTGTCTTGGATCTTAGTATTGCTGAGAACAACTAAGTCATTCACAGTGGATCATCGTACAGTCTCGCTGTGATTGTGGACTACGTTCTCCTGGCTCTGCTCACTTCACTTTGCATCCGTTCATATACGTCTTCCCAGATTTCTCTGAAAACACTCTGCTAATCATTTCTTAAAACCAAATAGTACTCACTCCATCACAACCTTATACCGCATCTGGTTCAGCCGCCATTCCCCAATTAATGAGAATTCCCTTAAATTTCCAATTCTTTGCTACCACACAAAAAGAGCTGCTATAAATATGCTTGTACATATAGATCATCTTCCTTTTTCTTTTATCTATTTAGTAGTGGTATTGCTGGGTCAAAGGATATGCGCAGTTTTATAGACGCAATTCTCTTAGAGATACAGCTATCTCTGGCCGGGCTGGAGAAACCGGTTTCAGCACTGACTGGGGCAAAGGGTCGGTCTCCCCAGCAGCGGCTCAGAGTCCCTAGAGGCTGGCATGCCGGACGTTGTAGTTGTCCCTCCCTACCCAGAGCCCTTGATGCGGGAGCTGAGAAGACTACAGTTCCCAGAGTCCTCTGCTTCCCATGTGCCTATCAGGAAGAGATCAGTGAGCTCCGACCAAGATGTCCGTGGAGGGCTGAGTGGCCTGTCCTCTCTCCTGGAGCGGGAGGTGAACTTTCCACGGTGGATTTGACTCGTGGGTGAGGGTGGTCCCAGGTGTGGTTCAGACCCTGCCGAAAGAGGGGTGCCCGAGCAGCAGCGGCAGCAGCAAGTCGTTGTCAAGTTCAAGGTATCACACTAGGTTGACTCAGGTGAACTCAGGCGGAGGTGGCCTGGAGCCCGGTGACTCCTCAGAGAGAGCTCCTCCCTCCAGGACCCGCCACCGCAGGGGAAGCAGAACCTCGCCGAGTTCAAGGCTGACTCCAGTAAACTGGGGCGGAGGTGACTTGGAGCCTGGTGACTCCTCAGAGGACCTCCCCTCCTCCCCACCCCCACCTCAGCGGCAGCAGCAGCAGTACAGCAGCAGCGGAGGATGCCAGACATTTGCCAAGTTCAAGGTTGAACCGGTAAATTCGGGCAGAGGTGGCCTGGAGGCTGGTGACCGTTCAGCCCCACCCCCTTGCAGGCAGAACCTTTGGGAACCAAGCACTTTCTGCCTCTTCCCTTGGAGAGAACTTCCCAGCTTCCCCAGTCCCATCTCCTAGCCACATACCCAGGAGGACTTGGGTTCTAATCCTAATTCTAGCAGTTACCTTGGGCAAGTCACTTCTCATTGGGCTTCAATTTCCTCATCTGTAAAATGCCGGGGTTGGACTGGATCTCACAGTGCTCTTTTCCTCTCTGAACCTAGAGTCTGTGCTGTTGGTAGGGGGGCAGGGCACCATGTAGATAGGCTTTCTCCTATTCCCAGGCAAACCACAGGAGAGGGACTAGCAGACAAGAGTTGCCAACTGAAAGGTACCAGTCACAAGTGAGCCATGAAAAACGAAGTGTCACTATCAGCCCCAGGACTCAGGGGTTCTGTGGGGCCACTCAGAAGCAGTGAGCCCGTGGGCTTGACCCCACCGCCTTCTCTACTCGAGAGCCTGCTGGAAGAGGCTGCAGACCACTTAGTGGTCCACCGGAACTTCAAGGCATGCCTGGAGACATGCCAGAGGGGCTGTGAGAGACTGGGCTCTTCCTTACAGGCAGAGGAGGCTGAGGACAGGTATGTAGAGATTTGGAGGCGAGCAATCTGGGCTCTGACATTTAGCTGATGTGGGACCACACCTCATTAATCTGAACTTCAGAGGTTCCCTCACCTGTAAAACAGGAATCATCATAACTCCCATTGTGCCTTCTTCATACTTTCATTGGAAAGAAAATACTTTTAAGAATATGAACTGTTATATTTTAGACTCAGCTAGGTGCGTCTCTCTGTCTCCCCTTCCCCCGTTGAACTTTTGATTAAAGGGGCCATCCCTTGAGTAATTACTTAAAGAAACCTATTCGTGGAATGGGTGTATCTCACTCAAAGTGAGTATATGATAAGACCTCAGCCTGAGGGGCAGGGTCTCCCATTGCATCCTGGGATATCTCTAGTCATCCTGATGAATATCAGGCCACTGGACCCAGATGGCTCTGGAGGAGAAAGTGAAGCTGGTGACCTTGCACAGCCCTCCCTCTCAAATCAAGGTCAACTGCAAGTCATGTCATCATCTTGATGTCTTGGTCCTCCTAGAAAAGGAAGGACAAACCCAGGTGTGTCCCTCCAGAGTGTTAAGACCCACCCTCTTTGGTTTCAGTGGAACAGAGCAAGTCCCACCCAGCAGTTATATGGGGTGGGTTGTAATCTGCATCGCAGATCTCAATATCTTTTCCCCTAAAAACCACCTCTCATGAACTTCCCATATTTCTGCCACATCAGCATCATCCTTGAATCTTCACTCTCCTGAACTTTATATGGCCAGTCAGTTGCCTTCTCTTCTCTAGTCTGCTTTCACACCATCACTTGTACCCCTCTGTAGGCCTTCATCACTTTTTTTTTTTTTGGAGGGGGGAAGGCAAGGCAATTGAGGTTAAGTGACTTGCCCAAGGTCACACAGCTGGTAAGTGTCAAGTGTCTGAGGCTGGATTTAAACTCAGATACTTCTGACTCCAGGGTCTGTGCTCTATTCACTGTACCACCTAGCTACCCCCATCGTCCCTTCTTTTAATTGGTCTTTCTGTCCCTAGACTTTCCTCTGTCTATTGTTCACACAGCTGCCAAGTTGGTATTCCTAAAACCCAGGTCTTATTATGCCTCTCTCCTACTTAATCAACTTTAGTGCCTTCCTGTGGACTCTAGAAGCACATATTATTCCATCTTTATCTCATCCTTTTCAATTTCTATTTTTGTGAATTGTGTAATGTTTAGTTATTTAAACATATAAATTGTATAATAATTAAAATTGTGTTAATTACATTGAACGTAATTGTTAGTATAATAGTACTTGAATATAATTTACAAATAAGCAAGTATACATATTGGAGCCTCAAAAATTTTTATTGATAGGATGTGGGATAAAAAAATTAGGGCATCACTTCTTTAGATGTTTTCTAAGGCCTTTTCTAAATAAAAATCTATGATTCTAATATCACAGTCTGAGGAGCTCAGGTGCCCTTTTCTCATAATATGTTTTTAAAAATTGATAGTTTTTTTGGATCCATCATACAAGTTCTCTATTCCTCAAACTTGTATCTTCCACAATGCTTGATTCAACAAACATTTCTTTATCACTTAGTGTTTGCAAGTCACCATGCTAGCCACTGTGGATACATAGATGGAAAGCAAAATCTGCTCTAAGAAACTTGTTCTGAGATAGATAAAACAGCCTGAAAAAGCAATTTCCAAGGATAGTGGAGGTGCTGCCCTCTAGCAGTTAACTGCTTGTTAAAAGAAAGACAGGTATGCTTTTTAGGTTCCTGTAAAAGTAGTGTGTTTTTTATTTGTTTTGTTGCCACTTTAAAGGTGTCTTAGTTTTTCTCTGTTGTAGTAATTGTATATGTTTTTTTGCTGCCTTCTCAACAGAGGAAGACTCTTATTCTGAGTTTATGAGGTAATTGTAGTCAGGGTAGCATTCAGGTGGTGGAAAGTAAGGGAAATGTGCCTGTCAGGTCAAATAATATGGTAAGAAGCACTGCCTCACAGCTACATCCCATGTCCAGGTGCCTCTGTCTTCCAAGTTTGAAAGGCTTTTTCTATGGAGAGGGATGGTGTCAGGGCCTGAGATTCTGGCAGTGGCTTCTTTATTTTTTAGTCACTGGGGAAATGCCTGATTCTGCCTCACAATGACCATATGACACTTCTGGCCATCTAAGAACAGTGTTTTCCTTCAGGTTTTTCTGGAAAGTTAAATTAAAAAGCTAGGATGTTCAACTCCTTATTGACATAGCTATTTCCTTCTCAGAAGAGAAGGAAGTAGTTTTATGAATTGATGTTTAGAAAGATATCTCAGTTTTATATATACATCTGTACACACATATGTGTATATGTATAATTGTACATATAACAATTATATATGTGTACAGATACAGATTTATCTCTATACCTATATATACTCACAGTTAACTGCAATATATTCCTTCTGTGAAACCCCTTCTGGGCTAGATAAGTAGGCTTTCTTACAGTTACCCTGCAGGCTGTCCTTTTAAGGTGGTTTGGTAGATGAACTCAAGAACTGAGAGTCAGGGTAGATCTCAGTATACATTCTTTCTCAGATACTTACTGGCTGTGTGATCCTGGCTGGGCAAGTCATTTAATTGCCTCTCTTTGCACATCTGTAAAACCTACCTCACAGGGTTGTTGTGAGGAGCAAATAAATTAACATTAAAGTGCTTTGCAAACCTTAAAGCACAGCATAAATGCTAGCTTCTTTTATAATTTTTATCATTCATTCCCCCTAAAGCCTGTTTTTCATGTTAACCTGATTATCACATGTACAAACTTGGTGGGAGGAAGATGCTGTGATTTGCTCTAGCGTTCCTCAATCCTTCAAGAATATTCAGTAATCTTTAGCTCCTGAGAGGAGCATTTTGTATGTACAGAAGCTGGCTAGTCTACTTGGGAAATGCATCTAATGAATGGTGAGAGTGATGGTGATAGCTAGGTTATTCGGAGGGGAAGAGCATCCCAGGTCCAGAATGGAAGGGGGAGAGCAAGGGAGAGATGGAGTGGTAGCCTCTACTTTGAAACTCTGATCACCACAGCAAGGACCTGAAGTGCTTCCTGTGTGTGGTGGGGATCCAGGCCCTGGCAGAGATGGATCGATGGCGAGAAGTTCTCTCTTGGCTTCTGCAGTATTATCAGATCCCAGAACATCTGCCCCCTAAAATTCTGGAACTGTGGTAAGTTACCATTGACAGATCATAGATGCACACTAGAAACAAAGGGGTCCAATGTCCTCAGTGAGGTTCGTTTGCTAACCATGCCTTCTCATATTTTTGGTCCCTGAATCTCTGTACCCTGAAACACAACAAATAGAGGAAGTATGAGGGAGATGTAGATGGGGAAAGGATAAAAAGAGTGGGAAGAAGAAAGGGGTAGGAGGAAAGTAAGGGAGGCCAACCCTTCTTAGAGCTGATCCCAGAAATTCCAAAGATTTCCAGTCCTAGCATTTCATATGGAAGGAGGTTGGGAGCTAAGAAAAGAGGAATATGAATAACGATGAATGGTTGACATTGTTCTTTGTTGGGGTTGGGGATTGTAGCATTCTTTTATACAGCAAAGTGAAGGAACCCCAGGCGATCCTGGAGGTGGCCAGCAATTGGTTGAGAGATCCAGCTAATCGAGACCTGCCAGAATATGGGGCCATATTTGAACTTTATCTGTTTCGGGTGCTGTTGCCCCTGCACTGTTGGACAGATGCAGAGGATATGGTTGGGCTCTGTGCAGAGGAGGACCTGCGACGGGCTGCTTCTCATGCCATCCACACAGCAAGGCAGCAGCATGAGGAGAACTTCAAGAAAACTGAGGAACCAGAACCACAGAAGGAGAGCCAGAGAGGTAGGACATTACTGCATCCTTCTCAATCCTCAGGGAAGTTAAGCCCTAGTGAAATTTAGTACATTGTACTGATATCCACGAGAGCTTGAGAGTAATGCCGGGTGTAATGTTTAGTCTGGACAAAAGACTTGTTGGTTAGAGATAATTTTATGTAAGGCACTTTGCAGGCCTTAAAGCTCTGTAGAAAATTGTTGTTTTTTATTATGGCTGACTTATAGAAAAAGGGTTAGATTTGTTTTACTTGACTCTTGAGGGCAGAATTGGGAGGAATTGGTGGAAGTTGCAAAATGGCAGAATTGGTTTAAAATAGAAGAAAAAACTTCCTAAAAATCAGACCTATCTGAAAGCAGCAATGGCTGCCTTGGGGAAATCATGAACTCTCACTGGAGGCTTTCAGATAAAGTCTAGATACTACCTATCAGGTACTTTATAAAGGGCTGCTCATGTTTGGGTTACACTAGATAGCCTCTGAACTTCTTTCCAATTCTGAGATTCTGACATTTTGAGGTTGTGCAGGGCCTCAGATACCAGGCTAAGGACTTGGTTCTTTATTTGGTGGACAATTAGAAGTTCTTATAAAGACCATGATAAGTTTTGTGAATAAGAAAGATTAGTTTAACAGTCATAAAGAATGATAGATTAGAGAAAGGGAGACTCATGAAGAGGCATGGTTTAATGAGAATGATTTTTAAAAAACAGATATACTGATATATTTCTGAATGAGGGTCACTTTTCTAGATAATAGCTTATGTTTATAAGGTTTACAGATCAATATATGTACATTTTCTTTTTTAAAATTATTTTTCTTTGTTTCATTAAATATTTCCCAATTATATATAAAATTTTTTTTAAACAATAATTTCTTAAACTTTGGAGTTAAAAATACTCTCTCTTTTCCTCTTCTCCCTTCTTGAGAAGGAAAGCAATTTGATTTTGATTATATGTGTGGGGTCTTGCAAAATGTATTTTCAAATTAGCCATTTTGGAAAAGAAAAACCTAAACAAAATAAAACAATTAATCTATGTACATTTTCTCATTTGATTTTACAACAGCCCCAAGGATTAGAGGAATTAGATCTTTTCTCCTTGGTCCTGCAAAGAAGAATGAGGATTCATGGTTGGAAGTTGTAGTCAGACAATTTTTTTATTCTATTTAAACAAAATCTTGTTAACAATTAGAACTCCACCAAAGTGAAACGGACCACGTTGGAAGGTAGTGGGGTGTTTTCAAGCTGACACTACATGGATACTTTTTGGTCACATTTAAGTATGAGTTAGATCAGGTAACTTCTTAGGGTCCTTCTACCCCTGAGACTTTGTGATTCTGTCATTAAGTGTTTCTGAAAGATCCAAAAGATGGTACTAGAGAAAAACTCCTCAGCTGAATCTCCTGGAATTGCCACAGATTTAGAGTCTGGTCCTCAACTTTGTAGCTTCAAAAACTTGATTTTGTTCGCTGATTCAGGGTAAGTTATTCACTGCAATGTCAGATGTTTATGGAGCTTCTACTGTGTGCAGAACACTGTGGGGACATACAAAGTTCAGATAAGATAGCCCCTGATATCCAGAAACTTAAAAACCTGCTTTGTAAACTAGAATGATGTCATAGTGCTTCATACTGGTAGTTATGTCTAGAAGCATAGTTGTACTGATCATTTAGGCAGGGCGATTTCTCCTAGCAGGTGGTTTACCGAACAGACCAAAATATAGAAGAATATATTACCTTGGTGAGCAAAAGAGTCAGAGAATAGAGGAATTAGATGTTCACAAAGGTTTTTTCTATTAAATTAGGTCAGTTTTAAATTTACTCTGGTGTTAGTTTGTTCTAGATAATTGGGTCTATTGGTTGTACCCAGTGATAGGCTGTATATTTATTGCCCAATAACTAGCCTAGCTAAATTGGAAAAGGCTTTTTACAACATACTGGTCACATGTTGACAAATTTTTTAGCCGCCAAAACTCTTGAGAACTGTATCTACTGGTGAGGGTGTAGGAAAGGTAGGAGTAAAGGGAGCTCCCCTCCACAAAATTCTTCTAAACAAATTTAGAACATGCATCAGACTGAATCCTGATGGGGAAATCCAGAAAGATTCCCACAATGAGTTATTTATCTAGCCCAGGTTATCGCAGAAGGACAGACAGGGACATCTTCAGACCCAGGGGACAGGATTTGACTAGGAGCTTGCAAAAGGTAGAGCTCTCCAGGGTCCAGGGAAGAGGCTGTGAACTGGGGCAAGAAGAGGGCCCAGACCAGAACCAAGGCATCCCAGACCCATATGGGGTACTACAGTGGGTTCAGGAGCCAGCAGCTGTAGTCCACTACCCAGTCCTGGGTTACTGATTCAGAAAGTATCGAGAAGGAGACCTTTGTAAGGGAGTGATACTCCCAGGTAGGGAGATTTCAGGCTGTGTATGGAGAAAGGGAGAAGTTCAGAAGCCACCAGCAGCAGCATGTGACTCAGATCCCAGGTTTAGAATGGGATCTAACCCAACACAGAAAAATAACCGGGGTGGGAATCCCAGACCAAAGGGGAACCTGCAGTTCTGCTACTCTGCTCCAACAGAGCCTTCCAGCTGACTGATAGGGATAGAGTCTGTTCAGTGGCAGTCTACTCTTTTCCAGAGCCAAACCAAGGCAGAATCTTGAAGAGTTCAGATTGGGGGAAGGGTGAGTGTCAGCAATCAGACTTTGCCCTAGATCACTTGGGAGCATATGAAAACTTACAGATCCTGGAATAACACAGCTCTCAAAAACTAAGTAGCAAGAACCAGCCAAAATCTTCTCCACAAAGTTTGGCAGAGCCCAGCTCTGGCATCAAGTATGAAGTAAGGAAGGAGTCTGGAAGAATGGGTAAACAAAAGAAAAATCCCACCAAAATGAGGTATTGTAGTGGCAGAGATGCTCAATACATAAAGATAGCAGGGTGACTCCAAGACCTCTCCAAGCAAAGCCTCAGAGAAAATACAGCTTGGGAACAAACTCAACTAGAATTTCTGGAAGAGATGAAACAAGAGTTAAAAGAAAGTTTTTATTAAAGGAGTAACACTTAAGGAGAAAAAAGGGAGGAAATAAAAGACATCTGTTGAAGAAAGAATTAGAAAGGGAATTAACAGCTTGGCTCAAGTGGTATACAACCTAATCCAAGCAGCACACTTCCTGAAAATTCAGATGAACCAAATTGAAGCCAATGACTCCATGAATCAACAAAAAATATTAAAGTCAAAAAACTGACAAAATAGAAGAAAAAGGTATTTCATAGCAAAAACAACTGACCTGGAAAATAGATCAAGGAGAAAAAACTTAAAAATCACTGGATTATCTGGATGCCATGACCAGAAAAAGGGCCTAGACATCTTATTTCAAGAAATCTTAAAAGAAAATTGTCCAGATCCCTTAGAGCCAAAAGGCAAAATGGAAAAGAACTCACTAGTCATCTTCTTAAAGAAACCCCAAACTTCATCATAGCCAAAATCCAGACCTTGTAGGTTAATGAAAAAATACTTCAGGCAGCTGGAAGGAAAGAATTAAAGTACCAAAAGGCACAGTCAGGATCACACATGATTTAGCCATACTATAAAGAAACTGAGAATTTGAAATATTTTAGAAGACAAAAAAATCTGAGCTTACAGCCAAGAATAGCTTGTTCAGCAAAACTATAGGGGAGCTTTAATAAAATGGAAAACTTCCAAGTATCCTTGGTGAAAAGACCAGAAATTTTGTGGAGAAATTTTGAAGTTCAAACACAAAAATGAAGAGAAATATAAAGAAATAAACATGAACAGTAGCTTATCTTCAAAGTTTAGAGGAGGAGCGATTGGACAAGACTTGGAAATGGTGGTGTTGTGTATCGATGATCTAAAGAAAATAATGGAAAGAAAGAGGAATAGGAAAAGAAAGGAAGGTGAGGGGAAATTATCTCATGTTCAAGGTGCACATATAGACATTTATACAGAAAAGGTAGAGGGGATGGAGGAGAATGGCTGACCCTTTAAATTCACTGATCTGAACTGGTCAAAAGAAGGAAGAATACATGAACACGCAAACACACTTGGATACAAAAATACATATCATTCAACAGAGAGAAAGGAAGGAGGAGGGAAAGGAATAGTCCTAAGCAAGACATACTCTAAGGAAGTACAAAAATATAGCTCTTTCTGAGGTAGCAAAGAATGGAACAAGTGATGGTATTCAAAATATGATATACTATTGTACTTAACTCTTATCAGAATCATGGCCTACCAGAATTTCAGAAGATTATTGATAAAACATGCTACCCACCTTGAGACAAATTTTTTTAGGACATGGCTAAAGTGAAAATTTGTTTTGATTGACTATATGTTTTTGTAATGGGTTTTATCTTTCTTGTGCTCTCAGTGAGGCTATATGGAATGGGATGAGAGAGGGAAAAGTAAGATTTTGGCCGATTAAAAAAAATATATATTTTTTTTAAAAAAGTGAGAAATCTGAAAAACACCATTGACCAACTAAAATTCCTAAGGACTCATGAAACATGTTGCTTAATTTCTGACAGAGAGGTAATGGACTTAGAATATAGATTTAGGCATGTAATTTGTTTTGTTTAACTATACATGTTTGTGACAAGGGTTTTATTTTTCTTGATTTGTCTTTGAAGGGCAGGGAAGGGAAGAAAGAAAGCAAGAAGGCTGGTCTTTATTTGAAAATAAAAACTAATTAAAAAAAGAAAAAAGAAAACTATCTGCTAAGTGGTAGATGGATTGTAGGACCTCCTACTTGGATTATTGCAACAGTCCCTAATTGGCATCCCTGTTTCCAGTTTGTCTTCTCTCTGATCTACCTTCCACATAAAATGTGATAAATGTCTATGCTGTTGGCATTCCCAGCCCAGATACACAACTACTTTTGTATTGTCATCTGTTTTATATTGCTTGTCCTTCCCTGGATGAATAAGCAAGAACTGATTCTGTGGACTGTGTAGTGGTATCCATATTTTAGGCCATAGTGGGAGGTATGACTTTAGTGAGCCTTATTTAAAAAAAAAAACAACCAGCTAAAATAACAGCGACAAAAATCTATTCCTATATTCAGCCAAATGAATATTGTCCTTGGAAATAATCATAGCTAGTATTTACATGATACTTTAAGGTTTATAAGACAGTTTTGATAGCAACGTTTATATGGCCCCGTAATGTTCACAAAATGCTTTTATTTTCATATTTCATTTAATCCTGTGAGATGTGGCATTATTACCCTTGTGTTATAGAGGAGTAAACTGAGACTGGGAGAAGTTAAGTGACTTGCTCAGGGCCACTCATCTATTTAGTGTCTAAGGCAGACTTTGGCCTCCGGTCTTCCTAACTCCAAGTCCAGCACTCTCTCCATCCTGGCACTACCTCATTTGATCCAGTACCTCTATGAGGGCAGGCAATACATAAATTGCATAAGGAATCAGCCATAGTGGCAAGAGAGTTGCACCTAGAATCAAGAGGCTTAAAATACTCACTGATTGTGTAATTAACCTCTCTGGGTCTCATCTGGATGATAGTGGTAATCATGGAGAAAAGTTCCTTCTAAACTGGGGTGTTCTAGAAATGGGACCATAAGTGTATTATGAAGTTGCTGCTGGAAGTGTGGGGTTCTGTTGTTTTTTCTTCCCCTGAACTACACTTTTGAGATTGTCATCAGAGCCAGTTTAAGAGCTTCCCAAGAGAGGCAGTCTTGTTACCTTGCAGGTGCCCCTTGGAATCAAGTTTAGAACCAGGTCAGTGTAGTTCTCCTGACTGTAACTCCCTGTCCTGTCACAGGCACCTTCTGCCGAAAGCTGCTAGCCCTGTGGAAGCTGCTGCGCTGGTTGCTGGAGTCCGTGGTGGATCATCTCCTTTCTCTGCCCTTAAAGAAGACCTTGCTGATTGCATTGATCTTTTGCCTCTTGGTGGTGAGATTTGATCCAGGTGAGTGATGAAGAGGGATTGCTCTTCTTCTTCCTCACCTGAAGCGGCATGAGCACTTGTCTGGGCTCCGTAGGAAAGATGGACGTTGACTAGACTGATACAGGTTTACAGTAGTTTCACCATTCCCTTTTAATTTAATTTTCATTGCTCTCTCTCAGTATGTGTGTGTGTGTGTATAATTTAATCTTAAAATAACTTTATTTTATGACTTATTTTTTAAAAATACTTACTTGTTTCCCTATTTCTTCTAGTTTACCTGTCTCTCTGTTTTTAGTAATTGCTATCTGCATTTTACCCCTTCAGTGCATTTTCCCATTGCTTTAAGAGAGATTCACTAATCCTTAGGAAAAGTAGGATAGTTTTCATTCATTCCTGTCAAATCTTTGCCTTTTTGCTTTATTTTATGTCTGATGAAAGTTTTGAAACTCTCTCCTACCCTTAGATTCTCGCTAGTTTCTGAGGTCCTGGCTCCCTAATAGGGAAAGTTTAGAGGGATTACTGATTAATTGCTGATTCTCCCTAAAGTTTAAGGTTTTGACACCTGTTCCAAAGTTTCCCAGGCCTGAGGTCAAGTGATAATTTTTACTGCCAGTGGTTATTTGCAGGCAGAGGGGAAACCCAAATTGGGTAGATGATACTAGAGAAGAAGAATAGGTGGGTGAAATTTTAAAAGGTGGGATGAGGTAAAGATAATGAAGAGGAAAAGGGGAAGACCGTTCACAAAAATCTCTTTGTGTCCCACAGCTTCTCCCTCTTCACTGCCTTTCTTCTACAAGTTGGCTCATATCTTCTATCGCATTCGAGGGACCATCTTTTCTCCGTGCTACTTGTCGTCTTACAATTCGTGATGGAGTGAACTTTGAAACACAACTCGGCTGTTCCACTCTTGGCAGTGACATTGACAGAACGTCTTACTGACTTCTGCATTCTTTCAACATGCTTTCTGGGGCCTCTGTTATTTTAGGGCTCATGATAATCTGGGAAAGCTAGGTCTGGTCATTTGGATCAAACCCTGACTAGCAAAAAAAACCAACTGAGGGAGGGACTGGGCAGATATGGACTGTGATACTGCCCCCGACTTCTCTCCTTTTTACAGATTTCACCTTCTCTAGTCTCAATGCCATGATTCTACATGACAGGAAAGTGGTTGGTGCCAATAAAGGCCTGTCTGTCCTTCTTCTTTAGAATAGGTCACTATCTAGAGGCACTCTCAAACAGGATTATTTTGGAATGATGACCAGGAGCTGTGAAATATTCTTGTCTCTGTCCTGAGGCAGAATCATTGAGAAGTAGGCTTGGTGACTAGACACTGAGTCATATGGGAAGGGAAGAAAAGGGGATGATTTTACAGGTCAGAGCATTTGAACCTAATTGAAAAAGACTCTTTATCCCATGGAAGTATTGCAAAGTCCCTCTGAAATTCATTCCATTAGTTAGCTTGAATGAGACCTAATAGGGGAAAACTTTTGTTTCTCAAGAGGTGATAAAAAATTTGTATCTACATGGATTCCAGAGTCCTCAGAAAATTAGAGGCAGCTAGGTGGCACAGTGAATAAGTGTCAGACCTGGAGTCAGGAAGAACCAAGTTCAGATCTGGCCTCAGACTTACTAGCTGTGTGAACCTGGGCAAGTCACTTACAACCTCTATTTGCCTCAGTTTCCTCATCTGTAAAATGGGGATGATAATGCACCTGGCTTCTCTTGGGGTTGTTGAAAGTGTCAAACTGGATAATACTTGTAAGGTGCTTAGCAGAGTGCCTGGGACATAGTAAGCACTATGTAAACGTTAGTAGTTATTAACTGTTATTCCAGGTCAGATCTCAGTCTGACTGGACAGATCAAAAATCATAGGCTTATGCCAGATTGGTAAACGCCAGGCAACTCCACTGAAAGGAGAAAGCAGTTATTTGTCTATTTCATCTTTGGTCAGAATGACTCTGTGCCCTTCTGATTAATTTTCTAGGTTACTGGGCAGTTGTCTTAAGTCCTGCTCCCTGACACATAGTGTTTTCCTGCCCCAGTGTTTCTGTCCTTTGATTGAGGGCTGCTCTTGTGCTTCTCTTTATCTTTACCTGCTGGGGTGGGATTGTTGATTGTGTTTCTAGGACAGCAGCTGGTTCATCCCTTTGCATGTCCTATGATTCCTGATTACCTCCTCCCACCCCCTGCTTTAAAATTTTCCTTTTATTTGGATAATGCATGGGTTTTTTCACTTGTGGCCTTGAGAAGTAGGACAGCAGCAGGGACTGATGGCTAAAAATGGAATTAGGTAATTATGTGAAGTGGAGAAGGAGACCTCAGGCTTGAAAGAACTGTACAATAAAATTTTTTTTGTGGAAAGCACTATGGATCATCACCTTTGAATATACTGAATGTCGAATTGAATCAAACTGAGATACTTCTGTATTTTCCATTATTTGCCTTTTGTTTATCTATCTTTATATGTTTTCAGTGTAAATTTTTGAGATGAAACACCAGTCAACTAACATGTTATGAAATCCAAAGAAACTCATATTCCTTCCATGCAGCAAACCAGACCAGTTTCATCATCATGGAAGCACCATCAATTATGTAAATCACATTCTCTCCTTGCCTTTGGAGGTAGCCTTCATCAGTTGTTGTGGCCATAAAAATCCATCATTAGGTGGTCATTCTCTCCAGTTTGGCTAGATTGTTTAATGACAAACCGCAATTTGTCACTGAGCCCTTCAAAGATTTACTAGCTCAATGAGACTGTCCAGAGCACATGTCCAGAAGTGGCATCACTTTCTAGAGTCCAGACTTGGAGGAGATGGTAAGTAGGAGGTGTCAGTAAATGTTTGATTTTCAGGCGCTACAGAGCAATAGTTCTCATCTTCTCCCCAGAGAGGAACAGTGTACAAAAACTGCCAGGAGAATTCAGAATGACCTTTGGAATAGTGTGACTGCCAATAGCTTACTACAATTGAGAAGGCGGGACAGTAGATCTCTAGACTGGAAATTGTCATTTCAGTTAACACCCATGAGGGCACCAGGCTTTGTCCCTCTCTGAGCTTACTTGTGGATGGATTATGAAAGCAGAGCCAGCCTTCTGGACATCACAGGTTGCGTAACCTTGGAGTTAGTGCTGGACATGGAGTTAAGCAAACTTGTATTTGAATCCTACCTCTGGCACTAACTGTGTGATCAAAGATGAAACATTTAGTCTCTGTGCTCCTCTGTTTTCTCACCTGTCAAATAAGGATAATACCTGTAGTGCTTACCTCACAGGGTTGTAGGGAAGCTCATAAGAGCTAAACCAAAAGCTTATCTCTGCTAGTAATTACAAGTAACCATTGTGCTTTGGGGCTGACTGTTGATCACACCAGTGGAGGGCCAGCCTAAGGCTTTCTCTTTGTATTCCTTGTGTCCCCACAGAAGGATACTGCAGTAAGCTGTACTACAACCTGCTGGAGGTCTTAGGGCACAGCATACACCAAAGTGTTGGCTATCAGTGATTTGTGTCAGACGTGATGGGCTTCTGACAGCATCCCTCTGGAAACTGCTGTTTTAGAAATACAAGTGGGCATTCGTTGGCATAGAGCACTGGGGCAAAAGCATATCTGTTAGACTTTGGAATCTGGGTCCAAGTTTCTCGTGAGTCCTACAACTATCAGAGTTGAAGAAATACACTTTGAGTGAGTCTGGGAGTGGGATCCCAGGACCTTTTAAATTCGTCATGAAAGTCTTGAACATAAGAACTTGTGTGTTTGTAAGAATATATATATATGTATGTGTATGTATGTATATAAATGCACACATGTTATATGTATGTGTATACACATATATGTATGTGTATATGATTTAAAAAAACATTTCTACCTCCCTAAGTAGTGCTCAAGATGTTTTTCTGCATTCTTTCCTTGAGAAAGGTTAGAGGGTAATAAACTACATCTAGTCTGAATTTAGATTGGCACCAAAGGACTCATGACAAAACATGCTATCCACCTTCAGACAGAGAACTGATGCAAATGGAAGCATTTTCTCTTTTTTTTTTATAAACATGGTTAACAGAAATTTGTTTTGCATGACTACACACTTGGTTTTGTTTTTCTTGCCTTCTTCTCGGGTGGGGAATCGGGTAGGGAATGGGAAAGAATTTGGAATGAAAAAAGAATAAAGTCTGTTTAAAAAAAAGAAAAACCTTTATTATAGTTGATGACTCTCTGAGAGGTGAAGAGACATGATTACTATAGAGGGAATTAGGATAGAGGGAAATTTGATATAAAAGCAAAAAACCAATAAAACATTTTAAAAAAATAAAATAATTTAGGGATTGTGAAGTGATACTTTGGGTCAGGTACAAGGATGACTTTCTTTTGGGACTTTTGATTCTGAAGATTCCAGCTAAAATTCATACCTCCAAAGATGCTTTGAGGGATATGTAACTGACCCCACTCCTTTATGAAGCCAACCTTAGTATTCATCGTTTCCTGGAGTGGTTGATATTTGCCCCTAAAGGGTGTTGCACCGATCCTGGGGGACAGTTGGGGGGTATTGAAATTATTTTTAAATAAGGGGGCAGTGGAAGCATAAGGAAAGAAGAGAAGATAAGAACATTTATCTGTTGTGTAACAGTCGTAGTGATTACATCGTTTTCCAAATAAATACACAAAATGCACGCTATAACTCATCAGTGATTAATGGGTCTTAACAAGCAAGTATTGGCAGGTGAGCGTACTGTGCATTGTCCGTAAGTCCAGCATTCATTGGCAGGAATATGTGCATGTAATGACTTGTCTACAATATGATACTATATGGTTATATGATATAATACTGTGTCATCAAAATTTAAATGCAGGAAAAACCCATGAAAATACTAAATTTAAGATGCATCATTCTTTTGAAATCATGCAAATTTTAAGAAAGAAATTCAAACCATTAAAGGGCTAAAAGAAAGTAAATTTTCGCGGGGTGCTGAGTAATTTTATTTTTTTTTAAAAGGGAGTGGTAGACCAAATAATTTTGAGAACCTTTGGTATAGATCAAGGATTCTTAATGTTTTTTGTATATCATAGATCCCTTTGGCAGTCTAATGAAACCTATGGATCCCTTCTCAAAATAAGGTTTTTAAGAACTTAAAACCCAAAGGATTACAAAGGAAGTCAGTTATGTTGAAATACAGTTATAAAAATATTTTTTAAAAGTTCATAGAATGCAGGTTAAAAATTTCTGCTATAGTTGGACACTTATATGGTGATATTTCATAGAATTTTTAGAGATAGAAATGACCATAAAGATGATCTAGTCTGATACTTTGCGATGAAGACATTAAAGTACCAAAGAATATTGTCTTGCTTATTCAAGATCATGTAACTAGTTAGTGGCAGATCTGAGAGTAAGCCTCAGGTCTCATGACACCCCAGATATTGGTGTGACTAGAAAGAGGCTTAGGCCTCTTTAGGTGACTTCAACCATGAAATATTTCTAAGTCAAGGGTAAAGTTTGGGCCAAGAACTGCTCAGATGAAATAGCAATAGCCTTGATTTTGACCAGAGTAAAATCTACTTTTTCTCTCTTCATTCTTTTAGAAAATGGTTTTTTTTCCTGGTTTTTATACTTCTATGAAAGGAATACCCAGGAACAAAAAAATGCAGGATATGGGGAGGGATCATAAAAGCATACTAATTTTACTCATTGTTCTCTGGTTTAGGGTACAGGAAGCAGTAGGAGGCATCCTGGTCAAATATAATAGAATGCTGAAATGTATTGCCACTTGTTAGCAAGACTGATTTCAATATAACTTTTCTGAGTTCCAAAGTTGATTGCTAAGTTATTAGCTGAGCGTTACTTAAGTGTGCTCAATTGTTTCCGGTCATGTCTGATTCTTTGCTACCCCATTTGGGATTTTCTTGACAAAGATACCGGAGTGGTTTGTCATTTCCTTCTCCAGCTCTTTTCACAATGAAAAACTGAGGCCACGAGGTTGAGGGATTTGCCGAGGGTCACACAGCTCTTAAGTATCTGAAGCTGGATTTGAACTCAACACTTTGCACCACCTAGCTGTCCTACCTGAAAGTTTAAGCCATTCCAAATCATGTAATCTGCATCACATTTACATTCAAAGTAGTGTTCTGATTCCTTTGTTTTGTTCTTTGTGCAAGGTTTAGAACATTTAGAAAGTGAAATTGAAACTTAGGCAAAAGAAATAGACAGTTGTAGCTTTTTAATGTTGAAAGGTGCACTTCTTTCTCTGAAACATTTCTGCAGCTGTGAGCAGGTATCAATTGCTAAAAAATTCTATTGGACCAACATTGAGTTGAATGCTTGTGTTGGAGGGCAAAACTGGGACCCAAAAAGACTGTGTATAGGCTGAATCTAGTAAGGTGACATTTTATAAGTGCAAATAGATCTTTTGATTTTGAGCTCCAAAAAATCAACATGCAAATACAAGATAGATACAGATAATTGTTCATGTGGAAAAGTTTTGGGGATTTTTGTAGACTGCCAAGCTTGAGAGGGCTTAACAGTAAAACGGTAGCCAAAAAAACCAAATGCTATCTTAGGCTGCATTCACAGAGGCAGTGCTCAGAATGAGGAAGGTGATAGTTCTGCTGTCCTCTGTCCTGGGTCAGACTGTGTCTGGAATTTTGGTTTCCGTTGTAGGAACCACATTTAAAGATTGGCACTAATAAAGTGAAGTGTATTCAGAGAATGACAGCCAAAATGGTGAGAAGACTGGAATCCTTTGCTATATAAGAATCGTTTGAAGGAACTTGGAGATATTTAGGCTGAAGAAGAGAAAATTTGGGGGTGGACATGGGAGGAGGCCATTTAGTCATGGCTTAAATTTTTGGATTTGGCCTGTTCTGTTTGGCCCTGGAGGGCAAAGCTCTGGGAAACCGCTAAGAGTTGCAGATGCTTATTTCCATTCTACTAAGGAAAGCACTTCCTAACAATTAGAATTGTCCCAAAATATAAAGGATGACTTCCATTACTAAAGGTCTTCAGAGGGAAACTGGAAGTATAACTGTTAGGCTTGTTGTTAAGGGCACATTTCAGTTACTGTTTGGACCTTTGAGGTCTGCGCAATTTTGAGATTGTAATCTCTTCCATGATGGTGAAAAAGCCCAGTCAGATGGCGTAAGGAAGGAAAAGGAAGTGGGGAAATGGAGGGAGGGCTCTCATGTTACTGTTACTCTGGCACTTTTATCTGTGGTGTTCTGTGACCTGTCAGGGAACAGTTTACTCTGCCACAGGAGGCAGGGCCCTCATAGGTTAGTGGATTTTATGACCTATTTCTAATTTCAAAATTTACCTAAGACAAGGTCTTGTTCTCCAGCAGCCCGTTAGCCTTTTAATTTCCACTTGTCATTGTGCATATTATCAAGGTGGGAGACGTACTTCAAGTACAAATAGTACAGCAGCTAATGAGTCCAAGAGTAAAAATGTCTAGGGCTTGGGCTGTCTTTTCTCCTGGAATCTACATTTGGAAAGAATGTTTCTTTGTTGAATTCTATTGAGCTGAGCAATGATTTCGGTATTAAAATATGACTGCAGACTTTGAAAAGCAAAAGGTTTTTGCAAAAAGGGTCAATTGGGGAAAAGTCATATTGGTAGTTTTTTTTTAAAGGTAGTTTCTTGTACATACACTAATTCCAGGCTCTTTTCAAAGCTGAACCCATAGAATACCTGCTATTGTAGATATTAGAATCCAGGAAAAAAGGTAACAATCTCATGTAAAGCATTTGTTTTTCAAACCATTGGGAGTCCATTATTCTGCACCCTGAGGCTTACCAGAAAGCTGGGTAGAGCAGTTTATATCTTAAAACACTTTATGAAATTAAATGCTACGTAGTTATAATAACTAAGCATGACTGGAGAAAAGATGAGAAAATGCACCTCTCCCTTCTTTGCAGAGGTGGGAAACATGGACTATACTGCCAGGATCCATTGATATGTCAGTTAGTTTTACTAAACTGCCCCCTCCCCCTTAGAAACTGTTACAAGAGATAATAAACTGGATAGCCAAAGAGAGAGGATTACGTTCAGAAATGAAAAGTAATTTTAAAGCAAAAGATATCAACAATAAAATCTTTTCAAAAATAAAGAAAAAATAAAAACTATTCTTTTTTATACTCTTATTCCCCTCCTCAAAATTTTGAGTCTCCATTCCCTACAAAGTGAATCCCAAACTCGTCCACCTGGAATTATTTGATCCCAACCCTCCTACCTGGTATACTCTCCCACCTCTTGTCCAGTAGGAATACTTGCTTCAATATGGATGTTCTGCTAAGTCAGCTATCTTTTGACTTCACTTAATGTTGAAAGCTTCTTTCATGATGACTTCTCTTTCCTTCCTGCCCTGGCCACTTTACTCAAAGTTCTTCCTCTGGGTTTTCAGATAATTTTCCTTCCTCTTTAGGGGCATTGTAACAGTGATATTGTTGCCCACACATTGTCTTTACCTATTAATTTCCATGATGGGGCACTTTTCCAGGGTCTTCTACCTAATTAACTCTTATTTTGGCGTTCACTCCTTTTGCTACAGGGTTCCACCCTCAGAGTCCATCTATTGTGAATGCTTTAAAGTAGAATTCGAGCTAACGCAGAGATGGAGAACCTGCAACCTCAAGGTGGCCCTTTGACTGAATCCAAACTTGGCTGAACATATGCATTTAATTAAAGGATTTGTTCCATAAAATTTGGACTCAGTCAAAAGACTGCAACCAAGGACTTAGAAGTCCACATGTGGCCTCCTGGCTGCAGGTTCTCCACCTAAGGTAAGGTGAGTGAAATCCAACTTCCCCAGGCACTGGAATTTTCCTAGAGTGGCTCAGTCTCCCAGGTGTGTAATTTAGAGGCGAATCACTTGTTCCCCCACTGGTTGTTCACAGACAATTTAACTGCTGGATTGGAGGATACAAGATCAGTCAGACCCACAGATGCATTGTCCTCTTCTTTCTAAAAAATGTCCCATTCAAGTGGACTTTCTCACCCTGGAAGAGCCGACCACCTCTATTCTTCCAATTGATCAGTCCTTCATTTTAAAGAAGGATCCAGGCCAGCCATGCTTAATCCTTTATTCTTCAACTGGAATAGCTCCTGACCTATAGTAAATATCCTATATATTCCTTTAAAATTTGTAAAGCCTTTTACACATGTTAACTGATTTGATCCTTATGCCAACCCTGTGAGGTAGGTGCTATTGTTATCTCTATTTACAGATGAGGGAACTGAGACACAGAGAAGTTTAGTGACTTGCCTGAAGTCACACAATAAATATGTGAAAAGATTCAAATTCAGATCTTCCAGGCTTCAGGGTGTGTGCTCTATCCATTGTGCCATCTAGCTGCCCTTGAATCTCTGGACTTCTTTATCCACCTTGTCACCCTGGACGATCCTTTAATTACTATTCATCTCACCAGTAGCTTTCTTCACCTTTCAGGCTTCTCATCCTAGCAGATATTCCTCCTACTCCTTTCTCTGATTAGTCTGTTCCTCCTGGAGCCTCTATTTTCAGGGCCTCTCAAGTTCTGAAATCAAATTCTTAAGTGGAGGAATAAAGCATCTTTAAAAAACCAGGCCTGGGGTCACCCATGTCTGAATACAGGGATGTCTCACTGGAATCTTACAAAAAAGGTTATTATACTTTTAGGAGGAAAGGGGGAAGGAGTCTTATTAGATAGGGATACCTGTCATGATACCCCAGCTGCCCTTGGCAATCCAGTCAATTAAACTCATTTCATTATATTTTTTTTATCCTTTATGATCTAATTCACCATCCTTCTCAGTGAGGGTTGCAAGGACATTGGTAGCCACTTTGGCAACTGCTGGCTGAAGCTGCCTTTATTTAGAAGGTAAGGTCCCAGGGGATAGACTTAGCTCAGCTTAATGGAGAGCAAAGACCCTGAGAGCAAGACGCAAGAAACTTACTAGAATTCTGACCTTCCTAGCATTTCTCAGAGGGAGGGGCTTTCTTACTGACAGAGAAGTTAATATTATATTTGATATTAGCACTCTTCATGTCAGGCCAGGACATGTTCACTCCATCACTCTCCTGGCTCTGCTCCTGACTCTACCACTCTCCCAAATAGGTATTTCTCCTCCTTTCACCCCCTTCAGTTTCTTTTGCTTTGTCTTCCTCCTGTAGGAGGTAAACTCCTTGAGGACAGGGCCTGTCTTTCTGTGTTTCTATTTCAGTCAGTTGCCAGGCACTGTACTAAATATTGGGGATACAAAGAAAGGCAAAAAGCAGTCCCTGCCCTGAAGGAGTTTACAATTTTATTTTTATTCCCAGGCACAGTGCCTACTTTCCACTTAGCTAACCTTCGGCAAGGTACGGATGCCTCTGATTGGGAAAGTGAAACAGGCCACACTTCTAGCATGATAAACCATCCCTTCACTGGACTGACTGCACCCATCCACAAGGTGAGCATATACTCTGGGGATAAGACACAGAGGCTAAGGTGGAGGTCTTACTGTATTGAGTTCTACCCTGGCTTGCGCCTACATTGTTTTCTTTTTGCAAATGACATTTTGTTCTCTCCCTCGCCCTTTATCTAACCTTCTCTGGTTATAGCTGTGCTTCAAGTCACCTTTAATCTTGTAGCTATAGCTGTAGGATTTCTCACCTGACCTCTAATTATATTTCTAATTGTACACTCTGCACCTTCATGTGTATATCTCCTACTACCTTCATTCAACTCAGCATGTCCAAAACTGTATTCACTTTAATCTCTTTCCTGTCTTTCCCCCTCATCCCCCTCCATCATCTCTTTTTCACCAATCGCAACTGACAAGGGGTGAGGGGAATGAAGGTGCCCTGGATGGATCTGCTTGTGACACACAATATTCTGAAGAAAGAGGCATCTAAGCAAGAGTGATCAGTCTAAGCTTTATTAGGGGATTTATTTATAGTAGTCACTGAAATATCACCTTTTGACCACAGAGCAAGTGCAAGTTTGTCTGTAGAATGGCCTAGTCCTTAAGCTATTTATATGTTTGGGGTTGCTTTTTGTTGTTTTACTGAAACTGCTTGAGAGAAGGAGTAGACTGAAATATGCAGGATGTGGCCAACATAGCAGGATGTGTGAATGTTCAACCAAGACAAAGTTGGCAGGGGAAATCATCAGACTAATGTGTCTTTTATACTTTTCATATATATATATATATATATATATATATGTACATATGCATGGCACAATGCCTTACATATATATATATGTATATATTAGTCATTCATTAAATAATTGGTAAATCAAACTACATTTTAGATATCAAAAAGGAAAGGAATACAGAAAGTAGGAAGGTGTGGATAATAGGAATAGGGCAGGAATTTACACTGAGTTTTTAAAGCAGTATCATTGCTTAAATTTATGTTGAGGGAGATTATGAGCTTATGTTTATATAATAATGTTTTATGCTTGCAAAGTGCTTTATATATGTTAGCTCATTTAATAACTCTGAGGGAAATTTTACAAATGAGAAAATTGGGAAGAAGAAATGTTCTTTTTATTTTTTCAATTAATAAACATTTATTTTCTCTCCCTCTCATCACTCTCTGTTAAAAAACTGAACACAAAGCCCTTGTAAAGATATGCAGAGACAGTAAAAAAATTCCATATTATTCATGTCCAAAAACGTATTTCTCATTTTGCATTTTGAGTCTATCACTTCTCTAACAGGAGATGAGTGTCATGCTTCACTGTTGGTCCTCTGGAATTACAGTTGGTCATTGTAAAGGTCTGAGTTCTTAAGTTGCTTTTCCAAATTTTTAAATTTAATTTTATTTGCTTTGTTACATTTTAAATTCTGAACCGTTTCCCTCCCTCCCTCCCTTCCTTGCATTAGAGGCCACTATTTGACAACACACACTCATTCACATACTCACAACACACACACACACACACACACACATATATATATATATAATATGTATTTTTGCATATATATATATATATACATATATGTAAAACCGTACTATGTATAGTTCTATTTATCTATTCTTTCTATGAAGATGGATGACATAGGTCCTTGGCAGTTGATCTGAGTATTCAGAATATTTAGAATATAGTATTCAGAATAACTTAGTTGTTCACAGTTATTCTTTGTATACTATGTTTTCTTGATTTTGCTCATTTCAATCTTCATTATTTCATTCTTTATCAACCTACTCATCATTTTTTATAGCACAATCATATACGGCAACTTGTTTAGCCATCCCCCAAGTGATGGGCATCCCTTTAATTTCGAGTACTTTGCCACTACAAAGAGAGCTATTACAAATATTTTAGAACATACAAGTTCTTTTTCTTTCTCCCTGATCAGTGGTATTGCTGGGTCAAGGAGTATACACAGTTTTATAATTCTTTGAGCATAATTCCTGATTGTTCTCCAAAGTGATCACAGTTCTACCTCCAATGTATCAGTGTCCCAATTTTTCCATATTCCCTCCAGCATTTGTCATTTTCCCTTTCTATCATTTTAACTAATCTGATAGGTGTAAGTTGCTTTAATTTGCATTTCTCTACATGATAATGATTCAGAGCATTTTTTTCATTTGACTATACATAGCTTTGATTTTTTCTTCCTAAAATTGCATGTTAATGTCGTTGGATCATTTAACAATTAGGGAATGACTCGTATTCTTTCAAATTTGACAAAGTTCTCTATATGTTTGAGATATGAGACTTTTATAGTAGAAACTCTCTAAAAATTGCCCCCTAATTTTCTGTTTTCCTTCTAATCTTAGCTACATTGGTTTTATTTGTACAAAAATTTCAATTTAATGTAATCAAAATGATCCATTTTATATCTCACAATACTCCCTATCTCTTGTTTGTTCATAAATTCTCCTCCTACCCATAAGTCTGATAAGTAACGTATTCCATATTCTTTTGATTTTTATATGATAGCTCCTTTTATGTCTAGATCATGCATCTACTTGACTTTATCTTGTTAAATGGTGTAAAATATTTGTCCATACCCAATTTCTGCTAAACTACTTTCTAGTATTCCTTCTAAACTATTAAAACTACTTTCTAGTTTTAAACCAAATAATGAATTCTTATCTGAAAAGCTTAAATCTTTATATTTGTCAAACACAAGTTTACTATAATCATTTACTACTGTGTTTACTCTGTACCACTGATTCACCCTTCTATTTCTTAGCCAGTACCAGATAGTTTTGATAAATGCTGCTTTATAATATAGTTTCAGATCTGGTAGTCCTAGATCTCCTATTTTTTTCATTAATTCCTTTGTTATTTTTAACATTTTGTTATTATTTTTTCTAGCTGCATTAAATAATTTTTTTTGATAATTTAATTGGGATTGCACTGGATAAGTAGATTAATTTAGGTAGAATTGTCATTTTTATTATATTGGCTCTGCCTACCCAAGAACATTTAATATTTCTCCACATATTTAAATCTGACTTTGTATAAAAATGTTTTATAATTATGTTCATGTAGTTACTGGGTTTGTCTTGACAGGTACACTCCTAGGTATTGTATGCTGTCTATAGTTATTTTAAATGGAATATCTCTTACTATTTCTTCTTGCAGCATTTTGTTGGTGATATATAGAAATACTGATGATTTGTGTTGGCTTATTTTATATTCTGCTACTTTGCAAAAAACTTTTAATTTTTTCAACTAGCTTTTTATGAATCTCTTGGATTTTCCAATTATATCATGATATTGTCTGCAAAAGAGATACCTTTATTACATCATTGCTCATTCTGGTTCCTTCAAGTTCTTTTTCTTGTTGTTATTGGTAGCATTTTTTAAAGTACTATTTTATTTTTCCCAATTACTATTAAAACAATTTTTAGCATTTTAGAAAAGTTTTGAGTTCCAAATTCTATTTCTCTTTCCTTACCTCCCCTCTCCTCATTCTAAGATGGTAAGCACTTCAATACAGGTTATACATGTGCAATCACATAAAACATTTCCACATTATTTATTTTGTACAGGAACACAAGAACCAAAAAAAAAAAGTGGAAGATCATATGCTTCATATACACCTGTTTTTTCTCAGGAGGTAGAGAGTATGTTTCATCATGAGTCTTTTTGGATTGTCTTGGATCATTGTATTGCTGAGATTAGCTAAGTTCATCATACAATATTGCTGTTACTGTGTACAATGTACTTCCTGGTTCTGCTAACTTCAGTTAGCATCAGTTCATACAAGTCTTTCCAGGTTTTTCTGAAATCATCCTGCTTGTCATTTCTTTCGAACAATAATATTCCATTACAATTATATACCACAACTTGTTTAGCCATTCCCCAGTTGATGAGCATCTCCTTGATTTCCAGTTCTTAGTTATCACAAAAAGAGCTGCTATAAATATTTTTGTACAAATAGATCTTTCTCTCCCTCTCCCTCCCTCCCTCCCTCTCTATCCCTCCCTCCCTCTCTTTCTCTCTCTCTCTTTCTCTCTCTCTCCCTCCCACTCTCTCTCATATACAGGACTAGCAGTGGTATTTCTGGATCAAAGGTATGTCCAATTTTTATAACCCTTTGGGAATAGTTCTAAATTGCTCTCCAGAATGTGGACTCCACCAATAGTGTATTAGTATACCATTTTTTCCACATCTCCAACATTTATCTATTTTTTTGGTCACATTAGTCAATTTTATAGGTGTGAGGTAGTACCTGAGAGTTATTTTAATTTGTATTTCTCTAACTGTGATTTAGAGCATATTTTCATGTAACTATAGATGGATTTGATTTCTTTTTCTGAAAACTGCTTGTTAATATCCTTTGACCACTTAACAATTGAAGAATGACTTAAGTTCTTATAAATTTGACTCAGTTCTCTATATATTTGAAAAATGAAGCCTTTATCAGAAATACTTGTAAAAAAATTCCCCCAGTTTTCTGCTTTCCTTTTGATTTTGGTTGCATTGGTTTTGCTTGTGCAACCCCCTTTTAATCAAAATTATCCATTTTATATTTTGTAATGCTCTTTATATCTTCTTTGGTCCTAAATTCTTCCTTTATTCCCAGATCCGACAGGCAATCTATTCCATGCTCTCCTAATTTGCCTCACTCTTTATGTGTAAATCATCTGCCTATTTTGATTATTTTGATAAACAGTGTAAGATATTGGTCTATACCTAGTTTCTGCCATACCGTTCTCCAATTTTCCCAGCAGTTTTTGTCAGATAATGAGTTTTTGTTCCAAAACCCCAAATCTTTGGGTTTATCATATGCTTTACTATGGTCATTTATTACTGTGTGTCAAATATAAATTATACCTATACCCCTGATCCACCACTCTATTTCTTAGCTAGCACCAGATTATTTTGATAATTATTGCTTTATAATATAGTTTGAGATCTGATAGGGCTAGACTACCTCCTTTCACATTTTCATGAATTTCCTTGATATTCTTGACTTTTTGTTTCTCCAAATGAATTTTATTATGATTTTTTTCTAGCTCTATAAATTATTTTTTTTGGTAATTTGATTGGCATGAAATTGAATAAATCGATTAACTTAGGTAGAATTGTCATTTTTATTATATTGACTCTACTTATTCACAAGCAATTAATAGTTTTCCAATTGTTTAGATCTGACTTTATTGTACAAAAACTTTTCTGTAATTGTGTCATTTAGTTCCTGGATTTGTCTTGGCAGTTAGACTCCCAAGTGTTTTATATTGTGTACAGTTATTTTAAATGGAATTTCTCTTTCTACCTCTTGCTGCTAGACTATGTTGATAATGTATAGAAATGCTAATGCTTTATGTGGGTTTATTTTATATCTTGAAGCTCTGTTAAAGTTACTAATTGTTTCCACTATTTGATTCTCTGGGACTCTCTAAGTATACCTTCTGCAAAGAGTGATAGTTTTGTTTCCTCATTTATTGCTAGTATTTTTATTACAATATTGAATAATATTCGTAATAATGGGCATCCTTGTTTCACTCTTGATTTTATTAGGAAGGTTCCTGGCTTGTCTCCATTACATGTAATACTTGTTGATGGTTTAAGGTAGGTGCTTCTTGTCATTTTAAGGAAAAATCTGTTTATACCTGTTTTCAAGTGTTTTCAGTAGAAATGAGTGTTGTAGTATGTCAAAAACCTTTTCTGTATGTTGATATAATCATATGACTTTTTTGTCACTTTTGTAATTGATATAATCAATTATGTTGATATTTTCCCTTATGTTAAACCATCCTGCATACCTGGTATAAATCTCACTTGGTCACAGTATATAATCTTTGTGATATATTGTTGTGGTCTCCTACTAGTGTTTTATTTAGGACTTTTGCATCAATGTTCATTTAAAGTTACAATTTTCTTTTTCTGTTTTTGCTTTTCCTGGTTTAGGTTTCAGTATCATATTTATTTCATAAATGGAGTTTGATAGCACTTTTTCCTCTTATTCCAAATAATTTATTTAATGTTGGAATTAGTTGATCTTTATGTTTGGTAGAGAATAATTTGTAAATTCATCTGGTCCTGATTTTTTTTTCTTAGGAAGCTCATTTATGGTCTATTCAGTTTCTTTTTTTCTAAAAAAGGCTTATTTAGATATTGTTTCCTCTGAGCAGTTTATATTCTTCCATTTCACTTAAATTATTAACATTATTAGCATAAGTTGGACAAAATAATTCCTAAGAATTGCTTGATTTTCATCTTTATTAGTGGCATATTCGTTCTTTTCATTTTTGACACTAGTGATTTATTTTCTGCACTCTTTTTAAAAATCACATTAGCCAATTATTTATCTATTTTATTGTTTTTCATAAGCCTTAATTCAATGGTTTTCTTACATTTCATTTTGTTGATCTCACCTTTGATTTTTAGGATTTTCAAATTGGTGGTTAAATGGGGATTTTTAATTTGTTTTTTTTCTAGTTTTTAAAATTGCATACCCAATTCATTGATCTGCTCCTTCCCTGTTTTATTGATGAAAATATTTAGAGATATAATTTTCCCTTCAATTATTGCTTTTGCTGCATCCCATAAATTTTGGTGTTATTATTCTCTTTAATACAGTTATTTATTGTTTCTATAACTTGTTCTTAATCTACTCATTCTTTAAGATTAGGTTATTTAGATTCCAATTCATTTTTAATTTGTATTTCCATGGCCCTATATCAAATGTAATTTTTATTATGTTATGATCTGAAAAGGATGCAATTAATATTTTTGCTTTTCTGCATTTAATTATAAAGTTTTCATGCCCTAAAATATGGTCAATTTTTGTAAAGGTGCCATGTGCCACTGAGAAAAAGGTATATTTCTTTCTATTCCTATTCAGTTCTCTCCAGATGTCTATCATAGCTAGCTTATCTAATATTCTACTAATCTCCTTGACTTCTTTCATATTTATTTTTTAGTTAGATTCATCAGGTTTTGAGAAGGAAAGTCTGAAGTCTTCCATTATTATAGTTTTGCTATCTATTTCTACCTGCAACTCATTTCCTCTTCCTTTAAAATTTTGGATTCTATAGTATTTGGTGCAAATATTTAGTACGATATTACTTTATTATCTGTGATACCTTTTAATATAATTTAGTTTCCCTGTTTATTTTTTTAAATTAAATCTATTTTAGCTTTGCCTTTGTCTGAGATTGTCATTGCTACCCCTGTTTTTTTATATCAGCTAAAGTATAATAAATTTTATTTGAACCTTTTATTTTTACTTTACATGTATCTCTTATTTGTTTTGTAAACAGTATATTGTTAGGTTCTGTTTTTTGATCCATTCTGCTATCCATTTTCATTCAATTCATTCAATGAGTTCATTCAATTCAAATTTAAAGTTATAATTACTGGTTGTATATTTCTCTCTATCCTATCTTTCTTCATTGTTTTTCTTTCTCTTTTTATCCTATCCCACCTCAGAAGTCTAATTTACTTCTGACCATTGCCTCCATAATCCACATACCCTTCTAAGAGTCCATTCTTTATCCTTGCCCTCCCATTTCTCTTTAAGTTAAGAAATTTTTTTTTAACCATACTAGATGAATATATTGTTCCTGCTTTAACCCAGTTCCAATGAAAATAAGATTCCTGCATTACCTGCCCTCATCTTCCCTCCCAACTCCACTATAATGATTCTTCTATTCATACCTCTTTTATATGAGACAATTTGCTCCATTTTATCTCTCCCTATCCAATTTTATTTTTTAAATTTTTAATTAATTAATTAATTAATTTTTAGTTTTCAACATTCATTTCCACAAGATTTTGAGTTCCAAATTTTCTCCCCATCTCTCCCCACACCACCCCAAGACACCATGCATTCTGATTACCCCCTGCCCAATCTGCCCTCCCTTCTATTACACCCTTCCCTTCCCTTATCCCTATCTTCTCTTTTTTCTTGTAGAGCAAGATATATTTCTATATCCCACTACCTGTATTTCTTTTTTCCCAGTTGCATGTGAAAACAATTCTCAACATTTGTTCCTAAATCTTTGAGTTCCAACTTCTCTCCCATCCTCCCTCCCCAAGCACTCCCACTGTGAAGGCAAGCATTTTAATATAGGCTATACATGTGTAGTTATGCAAAAGACTGCCATAATTGTCATGTTGTGAAAGGCTAACTATATTTCCTTCCATCCTGTCCTGTTCCCCATTTCTCTTTTGTCCTTGTTCCTCCCCAAAAGTATTTACTTCTAATTACTCCCTCCTCCCATTTTCCTTCCCTTCTATCAATCCCCCCCCACAGCCCATTTATTCCCTTCTCTCCTACGTTCCTGTAGTGTAAGATAGATTTTCTTAACAAATTAAGTGTGCATGTTATTCCCTCCTTAAGCCAAATGTAATGAGAGTAAACTTCTCTTTTTCCCTTTCACCTTCTCCCTTTTCCTCTCCATTGAAAAAGCTTTTTCTTGTCTCTTTTATGAGAAATAACTTGCTCCTTTCCTTTTCTCCCTTTCTCCTCCCAACACATTTCTCTCTTTCCCCTTAATTTTATTTTTTTAGGTATCTTCCCTTCCTATTCAACTCACCTTATGCCCTCTGTCTATATGTATATAATCCCTCCAGTTACCCAATCACTGAGAAAAGTCTCAAGAGTTACAAATGTTATTTTCCTTGTAGGAATGTAAACAGTTCAACTTTAGTAAGTCCTTTAGGATTTCTCTTTCCTGTTTACCTTTTCATGCTTCTCTTGATTCTTGTGTTTGAAAGTCAAATTTTCTTTTCAGCTCTGGTCTTCTCATCAAGAATGCTTGAAAGTCCTCTATTTCATTGAATTACCATTTTTTTCCCCTGAAGTATTATACTCAGTTTTGCTGGGTAGGTGATTCTTGGTTTTAATCCTAATTCCTTTGACTTCTGGAATATTATATTCCAAGCCCTTCAATCCATTAACGTAGAAGCTGTTAGATCATATTTTATCCTGATTGTATTTCCACAACATTTGAATTGTTTCTTTCTGGCTGCTTGCACTATTTTCTCCTTGACCTGGGAACTCTGCAATTTGGCTACAATATTCATAGGAGCTTTTCTTTTCAGATCTCTTTCAGGAGGTGATTGGTGGATTCTTTCAATATTTATTTTACCCCCTGATTCTAGAACATTAAGGCAGTTTTCCTTGATAATTTCATGAAAGATGATGTCTAGGCTCTTTTATTGATCTTGTCTTTTAGGTAGTCCCATAATTTTAAAATTGTCTCTCCTGGATCTATTTTCCAGGTCAATTGTTTTTCCAATAAGACATTTCACATTGTCTTCAGTTTTTTCATTCTTTTGGTTTTGTTTTGTAATTTCTTGGTTTCTCGTAAAATCATTAGCTTCCATCTGCTCCATTCTAATTTTTAAAGAACTATTTTCTTCAGGGAGCTTTTGAACCTCTTTTTCCATTTGGCTAATCCTGCTTTTTAAGGAATTTTTCTCCTCATTAGCTTTTTGGACCTCTTTTGCCATTTGGGTTAGTCTTTTAAAGGTGTTATTTTCTTCAGCATTTTTTTTTGGGTCTCCTTTAGCAAGCTGTTGACTCACTTTTCATGATTTTCTTGCACTACTCTCATTTTTCTTCTCAGTTTTTTCTCTGCCTCTCTTACTTGATTTTCAAAATCTCTTTTGAGCTCTTCCATGGCCTGAGACCATTGCAAGTTTATTTTGAAAGTTTTGGATGCAGAAGTCTTGACTTTTATGTCTTCCTCTAAACGTATGCTTTGTTCTTCCTTATCCAAAAGGATGGAGGAAAATACCTGTTCACTGAGAAAGTAACCTTCTATAGTTTTATTTTTTCCTTTTTTTGGGCATTTCCCCAGCCAGTACCTTGACTTTTGAGTCCTTTGTCAAGTGGAGGGTATATTCTAGACACCTGTAAGTTCTCAGTTTTTCCAAGGTGACACAATCAAGGTAGAGGAGTTTACTCGTCTCCTGGTCTGCAATCTGGTCTGGGAGCAACCACAAACTTTTCTGCCTAGGGATGTGCGAATAGGGATCCCTCTCCACAACCACCTCCAGCTCCACCACATCAGTGCTCCTCCTCATCCCAGGGCTGCCACTCAGGACTGGGATTTAGATCAATTGCTTATTTCCCCCAGGGTCTTTAGGCTGAGGGCTCCAAAAATGGATCCTGCAGCCGCCTGGGTCTGGGGCTAGGGCAGGAACCTGCTTCCTTCTCACTCAGGTAAAAGAGCTTTCTCACTGACCTTTGAAGCTATCTCTGATGTTTGTGGGTTGAGGAATGTGGGAACTGAAGCTGCTACCCATGATTCCACACCTTGAAGCCAGCTCCAGTCCTGTCACTTCTGTGCTGTGTGGCCAAGGCTGGACTGCGCTCCACTCTGAGCCCGGTGCAATAGACCCTTCCTGTCAGCCTTCCAGGCTGCCTTAGGCTAGAAATCTCTCTTTTAAAAAAAAAATTATTTAATTAAGTTTTAAATGTTCTACAATCACTTCCTTAAAATTAAAATTTTATCCCCCCACACCTTCCCCCCTGCTACCCCCTTCCCTCCCCATGACAGCATACAATTCTATATAGGTTCTACATATACTTTCCTATTGAGC
>CM053770.1:165555551-165570895 GCA_028658325.1 Potorous gilbertii
CATTGGGATTTTTTTTTTTGTACTACATCACACCTATAAGATTGGCAAACATGACAGAACAAGAAAATGATAAATGCTGGAGAGGATGTGGGAGAGTTGGAACACTAGTTCATTGTTGGTGGAGCTGTGAGATCATCCAACCATTCTGGAGAACAGTTTGGAACTATACCCAAAGGGCTACAAAAATGTGCATACCTTTTGACCCAGCAATATCGCTACTAGGACTGTATCCCCAAGAGATTATAAAAATGGGAAAGGGACTCACATGTACAAAAATATTTATAGCAGCACTCTTTGTGGTAGCCAAGAACTGGAAATGGCTTAATAAATTATGGTATATGAATGTAATGGAGTATTATTGCGCCATAACAAATGATGAACAAGAAGACTTCAGGGATGCCTGGAAAGACTTATATGATCTGATGCTGAGTGAAAGGAGCAGAACCAGGAGAACTTTGTGCACAGCAACGACCACAGTGTGTGAGAGTTTTTTCTGGTAGACTTGGAACTTTGTAATAACACAAGAACTTACTAAGAAATCTCTTTCACTCTGTTGTTTTGTGGTTTCTGCTGCTCTAGAATTTGTTTAGAGTCATTTTTTTACAGTTATTTCATGGGCTTTGGGGGAAGAGCTACAACAAGTCTGTCCTTCTATTCCACCATCTTCCAATTTTATTTTTTTACGATCATCCCATCATAATCAGTTCAACCTCAAGCCTTCTATTTGTGTATACACTGTCAAACTAAAATTACAAGTATCATTTTCCCATATAAGAAGTAAACTGTTTACCTTATTAAATCCTTTTAAATTAGTCTTTCATGTTTACCTCCTTATGTTTCACTTGATTCTTGTAAGTAAAATTTTCTGTTCAGTTCTGGTCTTTTCTTCAATAATATTTGGAAGTCCATTAATTCCTTATATATTCATTTTTCCCTTGCAGAAATACTCAGTTTTGCTTTACCTCAGCTTTCTTGGGTAGTTATTGTTGGTTGCAAACCTAGCTCCTTTGCTCTTCAGAATATCATACTCCACATCTTTATTTTTTAAAATTTTATTTATTTTCAGTATTCCACAATCACTACCATATAACCTAGATTTTTTCTTTCCCTCACTCCCCCTTCCTTCCCCACCCCTCTACTCTGAGATTGCACACAATTTTATATAGGTTTTACACGTACATTCCTATTAAGTACATTTTCACCATAGTCATGTTGTATAGAAGAATTTAAATGAATAGGAGAAATCATATAACAAACCAAAACATAATACAAAAGAAAGTGATCTGCTACATTCTGTGATTGAATTCCATAGTTCTTTCTCTGAATGTGGAAGGCATTTTGCTTTAAAAGACCATTGGGAATTTTTAAAGTCCTTACATTGCAATGAAGTTCTAAGTCTACCAGAAGAAATCTTTACACACTGTGGTTGTTGCTGTGTACAAAGTTCTCTGGGTTCTGCTCCTTCATACTCCACATCTTTCAATGTAGAAGCTGCTAAATCTTATGTGCCTAGCCTATAGCACCACAATATTTAAATTGTTTCTTTCTAGTTACTTGTAATATTTTCTCTTTGACCTGGAAGCTTTAAAACTTAGCTATAATGTTCTTGTGAATATTCTTTTTGGGAATCTCTTTTAGGTGGTGATTGTTGGATTTTTGAAATTTCTATTTTACCCTCTAGTTCTAAAACTTTAGAGTAATTTATATATTTATAGATTATATATACATATATGTAATGTATATTATACACATAATATAATATAATAATATATGTAATATATAATATAACTATATACATATATATGTATATATAGATATAATTTCTTGAAGCATAGTGTTGTAGCACCAATGTTCCCATGGCATTCATGAATATCCCAGCATAATTCTGAATCATGAAATGCAACAGACTCTCCACATGGAAGACAGAACCAAAACATTTAGTCAGACACCCGAAAGTCAAATCCATCACAGCAACAAAAATCTATACACAATAACAATGCAGAGGACAACTCCATCTCCAAGCCTTCCCCCTGCTAGACTTCCCACAAACCAGCTCCATTAAATAAATCACAAGCAAGGCCCATTTAACAAAATCACAAACAAGTTCTTTCACTCATGCTAACCAGCTGCCTGATTGCCTAGATCCTTCCTAGCTCTGACTGCTGTCATGACTAACTTCCTCTCAGCTCTGCTCTAGCTCCACCTCTCCCTGTTCCACCCTTCCTGTTCCACCCATTCAGCAAACGCCTCCCACCACAGGTTCCATGTGACTCAGACTTCCATGTGACCTGAGTATCACAAGAGCCTGTTAATGAATGGGAAAGATCTTCCCATTTAATTCACCATTGCAAGTGTCTAGACTCTTTTAAAAAATTATTATAACTTTCAAGTAGTCCAATAACTCCTATATTATTTCTCCTTGATCTGTTTTCCAGCTCAGTTGTTTTTCTAATGAGGCATTTCACATTCCCTTCTTTTTTTATTCTTTTGATTTTGTTTTATTACTTCTGCAATCTTCTCCATCAGTCACCAGACTCTCCCACCATCTCTGGTGAAAGTACACAGCTGCCCCAGGGCTTGCTCTTTGTTGACTTGCAGGTATCTGCCCAGAGTTATCTCTGCACCACCCCAAGAGGTCAGATCTTTCCTAATTTCCTCCTGATTTATCTTAAGTTGGACAACTGCTTTACCCTGACTTTTAATTATTTCTTGATGAAGTCATTAACTTCCCCTTGCCCAATTCTAATTTTTAAGGAGTTATTTTCTTCCATAAGATTTTGGATCTCTTTTTCTAATTGGTTGGTTTCCTTTTCATAATTTTCTTCCTTTTCTTGCATTACTCATTTCTTTTACCAATTTTTCCTCAGTCTTTCTTAGTTGGTTTTTAAAAATCCTTTTGAAGCTCTTCCAATTTTCTTTACAGTTTTCTTTGAAACTTTATGAATAGCTGTTTTGAATTCATTTTCTTCTTCTAGAGTTTGAACCTTGATTTTCTCTATGACCATAGTAGCTATCTCTATTGTTTAATCTTTTTTTTAATGACCTATTTCTTCTTTTTTTGCTTTATGTTAGGGTTGGGATCTGCTCCTGGAGTGTGGGGGATAATGTCTCAGGCTTGTTTTTTTTGTGTGTGTGCTGTTGAGCTCAATCTGGGGGTCTTGACTTTTTCATTCTTCCAGTGCTCTACAATCCAAATCAGATGTGCTCAGTGTTCCTCTTACTCATGCCTTGGTCTATGAGTGAGCTCAAGTACTTTGCTCCTGCACTGCTGCCACCATAAATGGTCCCTCTGGTCCTTCTGGGGACCCCAAGCATCTGCTCTCCCCTTTGTCCTAGAACTGAAACCAGGGACCCTGATCTCTTGTCAATGACCACAACCAGAAGGGCTTGCCTCTCTGCAACCTCACCCTTCACTCTAGAGTCTGGGATCTTGATTGGTCAGTGGGCCTGGGCTCTGCAATCTTCCTCCATCAGTCACCAGACTCTCCCACCATCTCTGGGTGAAAGTACACAGCTGCCCCAGGGCTTGCTCTTTGTTGACTTGCAGGTATCTGCCCAGAGTTATCTCTGCACCACCCCAAGAGGTCAGATCTTTCCTAATTTCCTCCTGATTTATCTTAAGTTGGACAACTGCTTTACCCTGACTTTTAATTATTTCTGCTACTTTAAAATTCACTTTGAGTCATTATTTGAAGTTATTTGGTAGTGGAGGAATTTGGGAGAGTCAGGTAATTTTCTGCCTTATTCTACTATCTTTTCACTGACTATACTGCTTTCTAGGCAGTTTGGTGGTGAAACAGATTGGGCACCATCTTTCGAGTCAAAAAGACCTGAACAAAAATCCAGCTTTAGATACTTACTATCTGTGTAGTCACAGATAGGCAAGTCACTTAAATGTTTTTCTGCTTCAGCTTCCTGAAAGGGGTGATAATGGAAATAATGGGTATTATTTGGATAATGGATCCAAATGGAAAATGGTGGTAATGACAACAGGCATCCCACAGAGTTGTTGTGAGGATCAAATGAGATAATGCCTGTCAAGTACACAGCGCCCCCTCTCTCCTTCCTTCCTTCCTTCCTTGTCTCCTGACTTTATGCATGGAGTTCTCTATGCCTGGATTTTTCTCCTCCTCTTCCTCTACTGATTTTGCTGACTTTCTTTAGGTCCCAGATAAAATTTCACCTCCTATAATTTCTTTTTCTCTATCCCCTTAATGCTAGTGTCTTTCCTCTAATGTTAGCTTCAATTTATCCAGTATATATCTTCAATTTAAGTCAACTCAATAAGAACCTGTTGGTTCTAGGTACTGTACTAAGCATTGAGGATAAAAAAGAGGCAAAAGACAGTTCCTGTCCTCAAGGAGCTCATAATCTAACAGAGGAGACAACATGTAAACAACTATGTACAAACAAGATCTATATGGGGTAAATTGGAGATAAACTCAGAGGGAAGCCCCTAAGCTTAAGGACTGGGAAAGTTTCTTCCAGAAGGTATGACTTTATTTGAAACATTAAGGAATCCAGGGAAGACAGGAAGAAAAGATCAGGAGAATGGGAGGATGGCCTATAAAAATGCTTTAAATCAAAAGATGGAGTGTTTTGTGCAAGCAACAGCAAGGAAACCACTGTCACTAGACCCTAGAGCAGAATGCATAGAGGGGAATAAAGGGTAGGAAGCCTAGAAAGATAGAAAAGGGCCAGGTCTTAAAGGGATTTGAGAGGCAAACAGAAAATTTTCTATTTGACCCTGGAAGTAATTTAAGGAAGCCACTGAAGTTTATTGAATGACAGGAAGGGATGTATGCCATGGTCAGACCTATGATTTAGGAAGATCACTTTGACAAAAGAGTGGAGGATGGACTGAAGTGGAGGTAGATCTGTGTGGCAGGCAGACTGAACAATAAGCCATTGACATAGTCCAGGTGTAAGGTGATGAGGGCCTAGACAGGGTGGTAGCAGTGCCAGACCAGAGAAGGTAACATATTTAAGAAACGTTTTGAAGATAGAAATGACAGAATTTGACTATAGGTTGGATATGAGGAGTGAGAGTGAGGAGTTGAGGATGACATTTGGGTTAACTGAGAGGATGGTGGTATACTTAAGTAAGAGAGAAGTTAGAAAGAGGAAAATGTTTGGATAGGGGTGGAGTAATGAGTTCAGTTTTGGACATGTTGAGTTTAAGATGTCTATAGGTCAGGTAGGTCTCTCAGTGGATGGAGTGCCAAGCCTGGAGTCAGGAAGACCTTAGTTCAAATCTGGCCTCAGATACTTTCTAGCTGTGTGAGTTACTTAACCTTGGCAAGTCACTTAACCTTGTTTGCCTCAGTTTCCCCATCTGTAAAATAGACTGGAGAAGCAAATGGCAAATCACTCCAGTATCTTTGCCAAGAAGACCCCATAAGAAATCACAAAGAATTGGACATGACTGAAATGATTGAACAACAATAGGACATTCAGTTCAAGATGTCCAGTAGGCAGTTGCAGATGTGAACCTAGAGTTCAGGAAGTAGATTAGGACTGGAAAATAGATCTGAGAATCATCAGAATAGAGAGAATAATTGAATCCAAAAGAAATGATGAGATTGCCAAGTGAAATAGTATAGAGGGAAAACGGAAGATGGTCCAGGACAGATCCTTAGGTTCTGATTCATATTTCCAGGTTAGCAAATGTGACCTGGATGAAGGTCCAACAAGGAAGACTGAGAAAGAGTGGTAGGAGGTAAACCTAGAGAGAGCAAAGTATCTGAAAACCTAGATAGAAGGGAGTTTCAAGGGGAAGAGAATGATTGACAGTGTCAAAGGCTACAGAGGCCAAGAAGGTTAAATATTGAGAAAAAGACTTAGTTTTGATGATTAAGATAATCATTAATACTGTTGAGGAGAGCAGTTTCAGTTGAATAATAACATTGGAAGGGAGTGAGAAGAAAGCAAGTAGAGGTATTGACTGTAGATGGCATTCTAAGCCACAAAGGGAAGGGGGAGATTTAGCAATGATTTTTTGGGGGTGGGACATGGGTATGTTTGTAGGCAGTAGGAAAGCAGCCAGTAGAGAAAGATTGAAGATAAGTGAGAAGACAGTTGGTACATATGTCTCTTCGCATGTTGTCTTTCCCAACAGACAGTGAGACTATTGAGAGTAGAAATTGATTTTTATTTCCTTCTTTTTGTATCCTCAGTGCTTAGCATAGAGCCTGGCACAGAGTACAGTTACATAATAAACTGATATGAACATTTGATTTTTGGAGCATACATTCTGTAGGGTTCAAAGGATGAAACATTATGGACTAGGATTCTGCAGGATAATCAATCCAAAAGAGATGAGACACATTCAAAATTGAAATTCTGAAGACACAGAGGAAAAATTGGATGAGGAGGAACAGGGGACAAGAGAAAAATTTGAACGCACAGTGAACTCACTGATCAACAATGAAATATGTACAGGAGATGATAGACCTTAAGCCTCAGGGCACCAAATACAGAAATTGGAACCAAGAATTTGGTCCATATGTGTGACATTTTCTGGATGTACTTTATCCTCTGACCTCTGATCCCATCATTTTGGGATGACTGGCATTGAACATGAGTTCATTTTAGTCCCTGGAGACCCAATCACAATGTACTAACCGACTCAGACTACAAAGCTTCCTCCTAACCCCCATGCCCCTAACTCTTTAGTATTTAAAGAGACAAGTCTTGAAAACCTATACTATTGCCTCTTTATCTACAACGTTCAGTCATTCCAGGACCCTAGATGATAGAAGCCCCAATCAGCTGGTTGAAACACTCACTTCCTGATCCCCTTATCTCTATGATTCAGAGTTGTCATCTGCTGAGATGAAAACTATCCTCTTCTTCCTATGTCCCAGTCTCTTCCTACATATTCATCTCTCTGTGTCTCAGACCTATCACTCCAAAGTACAAATCATCATCTGACCTTTGGCTCCATTATGCCTCTAATACCCAGTGAAATATTAGCAGATTCTGCTTCATCCTATGTCTTCCTGTTTTACACTCTTACCAAATTCTGGTGCTCATGGAAATGTAACCTCCCCAGGAAAAGGAGTTAGTCTGTTCCTCTTTTCCATATCTTCTCTTTATCACTATCACACAGCAACCTCCCTTCCTTTATGCTTCACTCTATCTATTTATATCACTCTGCCCATATTCCTATTGCTATAATATACTGGCTTCTAAGTTACTATCCCTCCTTTCTCAAGGAACTGGGTTAATCTTCTCTTCTACCTAACCTCTTTCCTTATGTGTAGACACACACACACACACACACACACACACACACACACACACAAGCAGTTCCTTTGACAACCCTAGTCTCCTAAGTTTTCAGCACCTCTTACTCCAATGACATTTTCACTCCTTACCAATGCTTACAACTAGGCCACCATAGCCATGACCTTGGACTTTGAAATTGCACTTTCTTATCATAATCTATCCTTCCATATTTTCTTCTGTATCATTCCTCCCATGAACTTTGATCCTTCTGCTGCTCCCTTTTCTCCTAATCTGTTATATCTGCTCTGACCTCCTTTCACAGTCTTGACACTGTAGTTGACTAGTTCAATCACACTCTGTGCTCTACCCTTGAATTTCTTGTCTCTTTGTCCTTCCACCTTTCACACCTTGCCAATCCTCAGCCCTGGCTCATCTTTCAGCATCTGATTTTCTCTGCTTTTACTCTTATGTTGCTGAATGATGTTAGAGGAAGTCATGCAAGAATCATACGGGGTTTACTATAGGTTGATGTTTTTCAAGCTCAACTAGTCTCTCACTATTACACAGCAATCCTTTATTCTTCTTTGTTTAACCTGTTCTCTCAAGATGCCTTACCTGTCTCTCTTTCAGCTGATGACGTCACCTTTACGTTCCTAACAAAAATTGTTACTCAGTACTCAAAACTCATTCATTCTCTCTCCTATACTCTGATCTCTGAGGAACACGCCAACTCTTTTTGTTAAGGCTAACCCCTCTACTTCTGCCTAGGATCTTGCCCCCATTTGCTCATGTGAGAACTCATTAATAATTATTTTCTCTCATCTCCAAGCTCTCCCTTCCTATTGTAGGAAAAGAGTGGGCAATATATGCATATATTAATTAATTAATTAATATAATTAATAATATATATTGCTTACATGCAAAGGTCATTTTATGACTCTATTGTTCAGTCATTTTTCAGTTGTGTCTGACTCTTTGTGATTCTTTTTGGGATTTTCTTGGCAAAAATACTGGAGTGGTTTGCCATTTCTTTCTCTAGCTCATTTTACATATGAAGAAAATTGAGGCAAAGAGGGTTAAGTGACATGCACAGGATCACATAGCTCATAAGTGTCTGAGGCCAGATTTGAACTCAGGAAGATGAGTTTGTCTTAATCCAGGTCTGGCACTCTATCCACTTGCTGGCTAGTTGCCCCTGTCTAGGTCTAAAGGAGGCAAAATAGATACCTTCAGTCTGTTCTCCACCTACCTTTCTCCAAGGATGACTTTCATTCCTTCCAGGAGGGGGTACAGGAAGTTGGGGCTAGAGGCCACTGTGCTTTCCTCAGAGAAAGGGGATGCCAGGCTAGAATTATATCTATCAGCTCCCTTAAATTATTATTAGTCTTGATCCCACATTTTACATCCAAGGCTTGACCCCTTTTTCACCAAATATCAATTCTGCAGTGAATACACATGGCAATTATGAAAGAAATCCATTTATCTAATTTCATAGCCAAATAGAAGTCAAAGAAAGTAAACATGGAAGAGTATATACCAGACACAAGAAAGTGAAGGAGCTGTTTCACTGGGAGGGAGATAGATTTGCTCCACTAAGAGAGCGTCTCAGATCTTACCCAAAGGGAAGTTTTCCAAAGTCTCTAGTTAGAGCAAATTGGGGATAGGTACAGTAAGGAGACTCCTCACTCTCCTCATGTCTTCCTAGAGTCTTTTCCTTCAGCAACCTGAAATGGAGTTGGCCTCTTTCATCTTTTCTCTCAAAGCTGGAAGTCGGAAGCCAGATGAAGCTTGATGAGTCCCCAAAGGGGCCTAGAGAAGATTCTAACTTTCTAGCTTCTCAACAACTCCACACAACCCCTCACTCAGTGCAGTGCATTCATCTCCACAATTAAGGAGAGAGTTCCATGCCAATGGGCTTTGGGACAGGCCAATGGGATTTGTTTCCCATTTGTTTCCTTTGCTGTTGTCTAAAAACACACTCAGGCCGCCCCTAATCTTAAAAAAAAAATCTTCCCTTGACCCTGCCATCCCCTTAAGCTATGTCTTACATATCACCTTCCTTTTACTACCAAGCTCTGGGAAAGAGTTGTCTGAAGTTCAATTCAGAAAATATTTATCAAGTATTTATATGTGTAAAACACTTCATTCATCCTCTGCATAAAAAAGACTAAAATAAAAAAGTTTTTCCCCTCAAAGAACTTGCCTTGGTCTAAGGAGCTACACATGTGTAATAAATAAAAAATAATGTCAGGAGGCAGAACTGAGCAGAAGTTATTTCCTCTTATTCTTTTCTGTCCCTTTCTTTTCCCTCTCCCCTTTTCCTGTACTGGAACTGGTACCTCCCAAGTGCTAAATCCAATGGCTTTTCTCTATCCTCCTTTTTAACCTCTCCAGAGATTTGGACACTGTTGATCACCATATTCTCTTTTGTTCCTTGACTTCTGTGATTCTGTTTTCTCTTAGTTTTTTTTTTTTTAACATATCTGATGATAACTATTTTCTTTCTGTTTTCTTGGTCAAAGAAAATGATTTTTGGACTGGAAAAGACCATGTTTGCCTACATTTTATTTTTGAGGCACTTTTTTTTATTGGATCAAAATTTAATCCAAGGAGTCACAATAAGGCTACAGGCTATGATTTTACCTAGACTTTTATCAAAACATTTGATTATGGACAGGTTGGAGAGAAGTGGGCTAGAAAACTATGCCAGATCTAATATAGTTATAGAAAACTACAGATCTAGAATTGCTTGAATGGCAAGACACAGAGTAGTCATTAATGGTTCAAGTCAACTTGTAAGGAAATCTCTGCACTCAGGGTTCTGTGATTTGCCCTTCTCTATTACATATCATTGACTTGAGGAAAGGCACAAGTAGTGTGTTTAATAATTTTTTGCATGACACAAACTTAGGAGTAATAGCAAACACATTCAACATACCAACTATGTGGTGTGCTAAGCCCTGGGAATAGAAATACAATGAATGAGACAATCCTAACTTTCAAGGAGCTTACATTCTAATAGGGGATACAACAAGGATATAAATATAGATATACATATAAATATACACATAGACACCTGTATAAGCAGAATGAATGCAAAGCAGTTAAAATTGAGAGGGATCAGGAAAAGTTTCATGTAGAAGGGAGAATTTGAGCAGCATTTTGAAGGAAGGAAAGATAGAATAAGGGAGAAGTAAGAAGGGATTACATTCCAGGAACAGAGGTCAGTCAGTGCCAAGGTATGGAGAAGATGATGGAGTATTGTGAGTGAAGAGCTATAGTTCGGTTGGATTGCAGAATATACAAATGGGAAGCAATGTCCACTGAAGCTAGAAAGATTGGCCAGTTTGTATATGACTTTAAAAGCTAAACAGAAGAATTAACATTAGGTTCTAGAGGCAATAGGAAGCCTCTGGAATTGATTGACTAAGGGAGGGACATAATCAAGTTTGCACTTAAAATAATTTTGGTAGCAATATGGAGGCTGGACTGAAGAGGAATGAGACTTGAGGTAGGGAAATCAGGCTGCTGTAATAATTTAGAGAAGTGATGAAGGCTTGAACCAAGGTGGTAGTTGTGGGAGTTGAAAGAAGGGCTTAAAAATGAGAGCTGGCATAAAGGTAGAAATATCAAGATTTGGCAATTGAGTAGACATGTTGGGTGAGGGAGAGTGAGGAGTCAAGGTTAATTCCAAGGTTACAAGCCTAGGAAACTGGAAGAATGGTGGTGCTTTTAACAGAAATATGCAAGTCTGGTAGAGGGAAAGGTTTGGGGGAAAAGATATTAAGTTCTCTCTAGACATGTTGAGTCTAACATCTCTCTGGAAATGTTCAACAGGCAATTGGTGATATGCATCTGAAGCTCAAGGTTGAGATTGGGTCTGGATATATAGATAGGGGAATCTTCATCATAGAGATAAATAATTAAACCTATCCAATTTTGATGAAGGAGAGAGAGAAAGAGAGAGAGAGAGAGAGAGAGAGAGAGAGAGAGGGAGGGAGGGAGGAAGAGAAACAGAGACAGAGACACAGAGACAGAGAGACAGAGAGAGAGAATAGAAAAAGAGTAAAAGACTTATGACAGAACCTTGGGTAACACCTACAATTAGGTAATTTGGATGAGGCAAAAGCAAATGACAAGGAATGGTTAGGCAGGTAGGAGTAAAACCAGGAAAATAGTTTCAGGAAAGTCCACATTGTCAAACGCTACAGATGGGCCAAGAAGGATAAGGACTGAGAAAAGACCATTGAAATTGGCAACTGAGAGGTCATTAATAATTTTGGAGAGAGAAATTTCAGTTGATTGAAGTTAGAAGTCAGGTTGCAAAAGGCTGAGGCATGAGTGAGAAGAGGGGAAGTGGAGGCAGAGAATGCAGATAGCTTTATCTAGGAGGTTGACTGAGAAGGGAGAGAGATATAAGATGATAACTTGAGGGAGTGGCAGGGTCTAGTAAAAGTTTTTTTTAAGGATGGGGTAATTTGGGCATGTTTGAAGGCAGCAGGGAAGGAATCAATAGATGGGGAGATGTTGAATATTAGGGAGAACAAATGTGATTGACACTACAAATTTCTGGAGAAGACAAGGAGTAAATTCAAGGATACATATAGATCATTTTACAAGTTGGAATCAAAAAAGATCTCCATTGTCTTTTGCTTTATTTAGCATTTTTATTCTTTCAAAATCATGGTGTTTTATGGATTTTTGTAGCAGCCAAAAGTGTTAATTCTTTGAAAGTACTATGCAATTCCCAATGTGAGCCAAACTGATTTTCTCTACTTGACTCGGGGCTTATCTTATTGTCCATATACATATTTAATCCATGATTTCCATACACATTCAGATATTAATGAGCTAACTTGATGGGCTTCATTTTGCAGATGCATGTTATAGGCTACAAAAGTGGTCAATGCAAATAGTGAGACTGATTACGTTTGCATTGCTATGAATTTCACTGAGGATGTATCGAGGCTCAGTGCAAGAACTATAGTGTCACGTCTGAATGGCAACATATGGAAAACATTGCCATCAACAGGGAATCCTTTTCTTCTTTGGACTTCATACAGAACATTTTCCATATAGTTTGTTGAGAAAAGTGCTGAATATGCTGCCAGAGAACTTGGGTTTAAATCCTTGTTCTTCTACTTGCTGCCTGTGTGATATTGGGTTGTCACTTGACCTTTCTTGCCCTGTTTCCTCATCTATAAAATGAAAGGGTTGGAGTAGATGCCTTCTAAAATTCCTTCCAACTTTAAAACTGAGACTTTATGACCTTAGGTAAGCATATGTCTTTAGCTCTGTAATTGTATTTGTTATAGAGGTGTATAATTTTAATTCATTCATGGGACCCATCTTGTCTGAGAATAGCTTTCAATATGGTTATATCAAGTCAAATGCTTCTTAAAAAGGGAAAAGTAATTATTTTTGTTTTTTGTATCTCTCAATCAATTGTATGATCATAAACATGTGGTAGACTGTAGATAACTGGTAGTCAAGAGACACTGAGGACAAACACCTGAGAGAGGAAACAGTTTCAAGGAGTGTGATCCTTTGTACCAGAGAAGAATGCTTGCTAAGGACTCAAGAAGACTTTCAATACCAAGAAAGGATTTCCAGTACCAAGAGTTATGAGTTATCTCTCTATTACTGAGCAAGAAGAGCTAACTCAGTGAGTCTTTAAAAGGGGAGTGACTACTGTTTAATTGCTTCTTTCTCTTCCTATTTATGTAGCATAGCAGGGTCACTCAAGATTCTTCCTGTGAGAGTTGGGGGAAGACAACTCATCATTTTCCACATTCTGGCTACCATGTATCTATTAGCATATGGCAGCTAAAGCATATGTCCTTCCTAGATGCGCCTGAGTTTGGATCTCCGCTCCAGCCACTTCTGTTTTATGGTTTTTTTTTTTCTAAATAAAGGTAACTGAAAATTTATCTTGGTTTTGTCTAAGTTTCAAAGTCATTATGAGTTTGAGAAATCAAGAAGTCCTGGTGGCACTGACTGGCAGCAGCGGAAGTTTCTGCATAGGAAAAGATAACTACAGACAAGATAGGGAGCCAGTCCCTGGTATGACTAAAAGGCATGAATTCTGCACCAAGTCGAGGTGAAATGGAAAAGTGCTTATTTAGCAATCCTCCAATTGCTCTATACTCTAACACTTTAAATCTCAACCTTCCAGGAGAATAAGCAGTAGTTATGTTGTTACCAAATCCTGTTTTATGTTCCATCAATATATACTTGTGTGTTGTATTTAGCATTTTTAAACAGGAAATAAATATCTGTCCCATACATAATTCATATTATAATTGAGTTGCTTTTTACTTTTCCCTTAGGAGGAAAGCCTAAATGTGAGCTAAACCTAATCTTTGAGTGATTTTCCTTCTGGGGGTAAGGTGGGAAACATAATGGGCCAAAGAATCATAGGATCATAGAATTTGAGAGTTGAGAGGGACTTGAATGGTTATCTAGTCGAACCCATATCCAAAAGCAATTCCTATTATTACAAAGAAGAGAACCCACCACCTCTCTAGGTAGTTGATTGAATTCTGGCAGCTCCAATTGTTAGGAAGCTTTCCTTGACAGTACTTGCAGATAAGAGACACTTAATAAATGTGTGATGAATTAAACTTAATTAGATGTCCAACCTCCCCATGGTAAGGGAAAGAGGATGGGATAAGCAGGATATATACTTTGGTTCAAATCATAAAACCATATGGTTTGTCCAGGGTGGACAGTTTCACTAACTAGTACAGAGGAAAATAAACCAAGCTGGATCTTGTTTTTTGCTCCTTTCTGGTACTCAGAAGAGGAGATGAAGTAGGAAACAGTGAATGTTCTGCTCAGTAACTAGAGTTTCAAGTAGCTTCTCTCATAACCTGATAGTTTTGGGGTAGTCCTCCAAAACTTAATAATTATTTCTAGGAGAAAAGTATATAATTTTCTAATGCTTGATCTTCATTCAGGATTAATTGAAGTGGAATTCTGACTGGATAATGCCCAGTAAAACAGTCACAGTGAAATGTTGTAGAAATGTGAATTGTTGGACAGTGGGGATATTTGATCTATGTTAGAGGAAAGGGGGCTTTGTTAATGAGTCAAAAAGAACAAAGGCTGAAAAATGAAAGGGGATGAAAAATTATTATAGCAGGCTCAATCAGCTGTGAGATTGGATGCGTAACCATACCTTCTTCAGGGGTAGGGATAGTCCAATCTGTTATGTCATAGGCATATTGGGGACACAGAAAAATAGTTAAATAACTGACAGTGAGTGACCTTGGAGACCATTAACTACATTCTCATTGTATAGATAGGGAAACTGCAGCCTACGGAGGTTAGGTGACTTGCCCAAATTCATAAGCATTAGAGTCAGGATTGAGGAAGATGGATAGAATTAAATTTTGGAGGGAATGTCTGTAAATTTAAATGTTAAGTGAATTAAGATGTAAATCATACTTTGCCCTATGAATGTGGAATGCCACAGTGTCCCTATTCTACTAAGGAGCTCTAACTGTGTGTTCACAGAGATTAGGTTTATATCCTGGGAGAAACTGACCCCATAGAAGGGAGTCCAGCCCTTCTTGAACCTAGACCTGGGAACTCCCAACCTTTTGAATTCACAAAAGTTGGTACTAGGGCTAGAAATACCCATCTCAGAATCATTGTCCTATCAACTATGTTTAAGCAAAAAAAGACAAAGCAAAAGAGGTAGTCAGAGACCTAAAGTACAGACTCAGGCCTGTCCAGGAACACATAAGATACTGCTGCCATAGGTGAGCAATTGTCATTGCTACCAGGGAAGAAGGAATCTCCTTTTCAGTCTGAAGTCTGGGAACCAAGTCCCACTTAGTTGACAGACAAAAAGAAAGAGATAGCAGAAATTCTCTCCCTTTTAAAGTCTACTGAGCAGCAATTTTAGGGATGGTTCATAGGGTGATCAACCATTGAAGTCTCTCTGTATATATACAATTGGCTTGTCCAATTGGAAGGAACAGGTTGTCAGCTCTAGTGGAAGTGCCCAAATCTAGCAGATTGGGTGGGAAGGCTTCCTTGATTACCCTTCTCTCTCTCTCTCTCTCTCTCTCTCTCTCTCTTTCTCTCTCTTTCTCTCTCTCTCCCTC
>CM053770.1:165571395-165608448 GCA_028658325.1 Potorous gilbertii
TGGTTCATAGGGTGATCAACCATTGAAGTCTCTCTGTATATATACAATTGGCTTGTCCAATTGGAAGGAACAGGTTGTCAGCTCTAGTGGAAGTGCCCAAATCTAGCAGATTGGGTGGGAAGGCTTCCTTGATTACCCTTCTCTCTCTCTCTCTCTCTCTCTCTCTCTCTCTTTCTCTCTCTTTCTCTCTCTCTCCCTCCCTCCCTCCCTCCCTCCCTCTCTCTCTCTCTCTCTCTCTCACACACACACACACACACACACACACACAGACAGAATCCATCAGTGGTTATTCCATGGAGCATATGGGGTTAATAAACCTGTACCTTGGCCATTTCCAGTGACACATTTGTCCTGTCTGGATTACTTCCTGTGGAGTGCTTTGAACTCTTGATGAAAGACACATATAATCAAACAGAGACTTCTGGTTGGTGCCCATGTGCTGCCCTCTTCCTCACCAGTGATGGGAGGCTATGTCAAAGAGCCAGTGGGCAGCATGAGCTGCCTACTCAATAGAGTCAAATGAGAAACAATTTTTCCTGACAAACTTTCCTCCTGTCTTCTGAGCATGTGGAGAGTATTATAGGAGTCATAGATTATTGTATCATGTTTCTTCGTATTTATCAACATACGTTTATGAAACTTTTTCTTTTGTAGTGGAGGAAATAAATAGTTGTCCTATACATTGAGAACCTTCTAGAGGAGACCCTAGACTTGAGCTGTATTTAGGATTTAAGTGATTATTCCTAGAGTTCTGATAGGTGAGATAGCTATACAAGCAGAAAAAGCTTAACCTCTCTAATACAAGCTAATTTTTCCCAGTTTGCTTGAACTCAGAGCAGAGAACCCTTAGTAGAAATATTGGTAACAGGACTACAGCTTTGGCATCAGGATCATAAAGAAGGCAAAAGCAGAGTCCTTATTTTTCTGCAAGATTTATAACCTTGTGAGCAAGTCATTTAATTTCCCCAGTCTCATTCCTCTTCTGCAAAATGTGTGTAATACATGTACAGATTGCCCAACAAGGTTTTTGTGGAGAGAAAATGAGAATCCATGCAAATAACTTTGCAAGCATAAAGTGTCTTGTAAATATAACTTCGTAGCAGTAGTATAAGTGCGATTTTGCCTTCCTTAGCTAGGAAGGCTAGAGCACAAGGGGATGGGGATAGAAGTCACTCTGACTTACTCCTCCCCTTCTCTTATCCCCAGGGGACTGTGAAACTGGAGGGCAGCCACAGTCTGCTATCCGTCCCTGTCCCTGGCTCCCTCTAGCCTTAGTGTGTCACAACAGTGGAGAAGGCACTAGTGGACCTGCACACTGAGAGGTAGAGAAGCTGAATCTGCTAAGAGAAGCCCGCGGGAGAAACACGCTGAAGCTGCTGCTGCCAGGATGGTGAGAGATCCCAGACCCTGAGCCTCTGAGAAGGGGGGTGTGTGTGTCTGTGAGGAGGTCAAAGGAGAGAGAACAGTCAGTGGCAGGAATAGAAAGGAAAACTGGTTTCCTTGGGGAGCTGAGGGCAGGTGAGAGTGACTTATCCAGGACCCCTAGGGACCAGAGGCGATTAGTAACATTAGAGGGGAACAATGCAGAAGACCCACAGACACCTTACTTAAAGGCAGAGTGCAGAAAATGGGATAGGATCATCCTAGAGCTGGGGAGATCAGAGCCCAGGGGTGGGATTAGTGACAAAGAATCCAGGGAAATTGTCTGGAGAATCAGGGAAACTTCCATTTAACTCCTGTGGCAATAACCCGGGCCGAGGGGAGGTGGTATGTGTGTTTGCTAGGGATGGGGTTGGGGGGAGTAACTCTGGGGAAATAAGGTGGGGGCTCCTGACTAGGAGAATGGCCGTGGCGTATATGAATTCCCAGGATTTAGAACTGGGAATCTGAACTTATTTAGGTCAGATCCAGAGAAGTCAAATAACTTTGTGAGGTCACACTGGTTTAGTGGTAGACCTGGGACTCCAGCTCAGCTATGCCAGCTCCAAATCTATTACTCCTTTAAGCCCACACCAGCATAAGCTGTAGAAGGAAAATGTGCCCTCAGTTGGCAACTTTGGATACCTCCATGACCTTAAAATTTGGAAGCGGGAGCATCCAAGTTTCCTTCAGTTCTCTAGCCTGCCCTGCCCCTTGGATGTAGGGGTGGGGCCAGCAAAAGTCTAGCATGTAGACTTTCAACTTTCCATTTAAGGCTGTCTGGTACAAGGGACCCTCTGCAAACCTCCACATACCTGAGAGCCTGGGATAAGATCACAGGGGTTTGGGGAAACTGAGTATCTCACTCTTGTGTTTCCCAATTGCTTTCTCCACTCTCTACCCTTAGTCTCCACCTCTCTCTCACCTAGGAGAGGAAAGTAACAGCCTTTCTTCTCTTCGTAAGCCACGCATTCAGGGAGTACTCTTATCTTCAATTAAATATCGAATTTTCTGGGGGGTCCCTCAGAGATCTCTTGTATTGTCGTCTAGAACTCCTACACCTTCAGTTAGAACATTTCCCCCTATCCCAGATCCCCGAAACAGGTAGCAAAGTAAACCAATAAAGACTCCTCAAATTTCAGTCCTTGTATGAGATGGTAATTATAGCACTTCTGGCCCTCCAACTACAGGGGAAAGGCAGAGAGAGATGATGGGGGTGGGGCATGAAAGGTAGAAGAACATATGCCCTGCTTACAGCAGTATTAATTCTCAGCTCCTGCTTTCTGTTCTACTTGTTTATGACCTTGCCTTCTTTCTGACCCATGTAGTCCTTTCCTAAACCTCTTCCCTGCTTCCTCATCTACTCTTTCTGGTATTCTGATCCAGGGATTACTGTCTGAAAAAGAGCTGTGAGCTAAATTATAAATGTCTTGGGGAGAATGGGTCCTATCCTAATAATGTCCAGTTGTGCTCCACTCCTGGAGTCCTGAAATGGGACAGGACTGACTTAGGGGAAAAGCTGTTTTCTAGTCCAGGCTTTGCCACTTATTTACCTGTGTAAGTTTAGGTAAGCTACTTAATTGGTCTGTTTCCTCTTCTGTAAAAAGGAGCAAGTGGTTTTAAGATTCCTTTAAGCTTTGGTGCAGTAACCTCACACTGAGTAGCCACTTTATAAAATTTTCTAAGTGCTTTCTGGAGTAATCTAAACCTCCCAGCACGGAGGGGAGTTCTGACTCTCTCCTTGGGGAAAGCACTATGTAATATTAAACCTACTGTTATTCATACAAGTTTTATAACTGCCAGTTATTATTACAGATATTGGTAGTAATAACAGTAGAAATCTTCAGTTACCAGCCTCATGCAAATTTCATCCCCTCTGCCTTTCGCTGCGCTATTCCTGAGCTCAAACATTATTTATAGAGCAATCCGGGGATGTTCTGGTAAATGCTTAACAACCAGTGGGGTGCGGTAGGGGAGAAGGCATGCACAGTTTAAAATTTAACCTTCATTAGTAATCCTTTCTTAAGTCAAAACAATAAACCAAGCCCTGATTTTAAGCAATAGATATTTTCTAAATTATAAAGGCTCACATTGAAAATTTGACAGTTCACTCTCCAAGCTGGTTAGAGCTGACTGTAGCAAATCGCTCCTGCAAAGTTCTATGCAAATTCAATTTTCTAGCATATTTTAAATTCACCAGAGTAACTGGTTACTTAATGGAAACCTGTGGCTGATTTTTTTTTAAAAGAGGAGTGGGGTTAGTGAAGGAACCTTTTGTCAAATGAATAATCCATCAGTCCCTAATATATATGACTTGAAATTGTTTTTTGTATAATGAATTTTCTTAAAGTGAGGCATATCTGTGTTGGGCAGCTATTGAGTGTACTGATATACGTCTATTATTGTTATTTCTATTTTTAATCCTTTCCTTTATCTTATACTGATGGATTGCTAGTAAAAGATCCAAGGCTTGGAGATGTATCCCTTGTTGACAATTTATTTCACCAAGATTTACAGTTTTTTAAAAAACATCTTTTACTTTGGTGGGAGTTGTGATTATTAGATTTAGGTGGTTCTAGGCTGAAAGTTTGTCCAGAAATAGGCACTCTCTTCTGCTAATCTACAGGCAAACTGTATTCAACCTTCCTGGGAGCTGATTGACATGTTATGGGTTGAAGGTCAGACATTCTGGTATTTGGGACAGTACCCTTCCAAGTATGAACTAAACAGGCTTCAACAAACCTTCATGTAGCCTCCTTCATATACTATTCACCCTCTTTCTTATACTGATGGGGTTACCACGTGATATATCATATGTGTTTGAAGAGGAAACCCTCAGTGACTTCAGGGACAATCTATTTGGGTCGGAGAGCTGTAGCTACGGAATGCTTAGTGTCCTTATTAAAGTGTCCTGGTCCCTTATAAATATAATGATATAATTACCAGGAACCCCAATCCATCGTCAGTGCTGTGAGGGGGAGGCAATGACAAAATAAAGGAAAGCTACCCAGGGTGAGGTATCTGATGTGGTGACTATGAAGGAAGCCTATAACGCCATGTAATTAGGGTTGGGATTAGCGCTACCACCAGTGTGATGAAGCTGTGTCCATGAATCTAAGAAACAGATGGGTGTTCTATGCTGAGCCCCACTCAGGCCAGTTCCCTGGTGGTGATGAACAATATTGGAATGAAATGAACACTTATAGATTATTCAACAGTTAACGAAAGAAGATAAAGGTAGCCATAGAAGGGGAAGGATATTCAACAAGGATTTGCAGTGAGGATATAAAAAACTGACTCAAACAAAGCTCTACTGCCCGCTGTGGTCCTCCAGACAAGTCAGGTGACCAGGAGCGATGTCAAAAACCTAAGACTTTAGTGCCCTGAGACAGTTGAGTCTCAACGATGGTTTCAATATCTTTTAAGGAAAAACCTAGACAACTTGTATCGGAGCAGGTGAGATTAAAATATTGCTCCTTATGGAAAGACTGACATGAATGGATAAACATGAAGTGGAGCCAGGATAACAATATACACAAAGAATGCAACAATGTAAATGAAAACAGCAATAGCCACAAAAAGATAAAGAGTAAATGTTGCAAAATGATAAAGAACAAGTTTTGTGCCAAAGAACGGGTAGGAGAAAACACCTCACCTGTCTCCTTTGTAACGGTGAATGTGTATGTGTGGGGGGTGAGGGTGGGGCAAGGGTCCTACTGGTCTGAATGTTGCATAAATGTCAGGTTGTCTCAACTCACCCATGTCTTGATGCAGTTTTGCTGACTTTTTTTCTCTTATTCTGTTTTTTGAAAAATTCTTTTAAAAGAGATGAAAGAAAAATTGTAGTGATAAAACAATTAAAATATGTTCATAAAAACTGTTAAAAAATAATGTTGCTCCCACCCTACTGGGGACATAGGGCTGCAGATTGGCCCTGCTTGGGACCATTATGATGAGAAGCTTGACATGGAAGACAGTGGATAACTGGTGCTATATGTTCTGATACCATAAGAAAGCAAGAAATAGCCAAGCAACTCAGAAACAACAGTACTCCAATGAATGGAAATGCTTCAGTGCATTTTGTGGTGTCCACTAAAGCAGGCAAACCATGAGTACATGAGGAATGACTGAAGTTAGGAAGGGGTTAATTATGTGCCACTATTACATATCAAAATAAGAAACAGATTTTTTAAAACAGATTTAGGCAAGGACTTCATACTACTTTTTCTCAAAGATATTCTCAGCTCCAAATTATACAACAGTATGTTGCATATCAATGAAGGGCAATTGTAAGGGAAAAAACTTTATTACTAAATAGAGATTAGATTAAATTAGAGTGGAAATTGAGAAGTTCTTTAAATTTAAAGAAGGATGAGATGAAGATGGAAGGCATTGGAAAACCTATACTGAAAACCTACATTTAACATAAGCACCAGAAGAGCTACCAAATAATAAAATAGATGGCAAAAAAATGAGAATGACTTGCATGATTCTGAAAAGATGAACATACTTGGAGTTTCCAAAAAAGGTCTTTTTTGAATGTTAATCCGTAAGATAGACTAACTATACCAAAACAGAGCAATTCAAAAAAGCTGGTAGTTGCTAAATCATGTTCCACATTATTTGACAATATTTGATAAGCATTGTTCCGCAATATTTGATGATAAGTAAAAAAAATATTTCAAGACCTATACACATAATATGTACTGTGACTGTTGTTATGGTAAGCACCATAGGAAGAAGTATAGAGTTAACTAGGAAAACTTCTAAGGGCAGAGAGCAAATGCCACCATGACAGAAACACCTTGAGGAAACTATTAAGGACCTGTTGAAAAATAGTGGGAAATTGTTATCAGTATCTACCAGATGAATGCAGTAGAAAACTTGAGCTCCATGTCACCTAATTAAAGGATATTTCAAGACCTATACACATAATATGTACTGTGACTGTTGTTATGGTAAGCACCATAGGAAGAAATATAGAGTTAACTAGGAAAACTTCTAAGGGCAGGGAGCAAATGCCACCATGACAGAAACACCTTGAGGAAACTATTAAGGACCTGTTGAAAAATAGTGGGAAATTGTTATCAGTATCTACCAGATGAATGCAGTAGAAAACTTGAGCTTCATGTCACCTAATTAAAGGATATTAAAAATGGTATGGAATCTGGAAAGCAAAAATGTATCAGAAATTCTGAGTACCCTTAATCAGCAATTGAAAGTGAAAAGCCAAAAGGTTAAAGTGATTCAAAATATTGTAAAGAGGCACATACAATTAAAATTAATTGAAAAGTATACTACAGAAGTTTGAGAAGTCAGGTAATTAGAGGAGAAAGAGAATACCTAAATAAGGATGGGAAGGTGTTCTAGTCCTCTTTATGTTAAAAATAATTCCAACAACAAAAGTACAAGTTAGAAAAAATGTGAAATGAAAGCTTGCATACCATTAATATAATGAATGTCAAGAATAATTACTTCAAGGGAAGTGACTGAAAATATGACCTCTACAAAACGGGTCGGAGTAAGATCCATAATTGTTGGCTCAAGTACATGAATTACGGAGGCAGCTCTGCAGTTATAAAGACTCATCTCCCTAAGTTCAAACCCAATCTCAGACACTTACTAGCTGTGTGACTCTGGAAAAGTCACTTAATCTGTTTGCCTCAGTTCCTCATCTGTAAAATGAGCTGGAGAAGGAAATGACAATCCACTTTAGTATCTCTGGCAAGAAAACTCCAAATAGAGTCATGAATAGTAGGACATGTCAGAAAAGAGCTGAACAACATGATGTTTGAGTGTGGACCACCTTTCCATTTCTCTAGGTCATTTCCCCTCAACTTGTACTCAGGTCAGTAGATTGGGGTTTCCTAAGAGAAAGTGGCTACTACTTTAAGCATTTTAGGACTAATCCTTGTGGATGGTTAATCATGCTATACTATATTTTCTGAACCTTTATTGGTATATTTCCCATCAACAAATCAGCCAGCTGACTCAATATACTCTTAACCAAAAACATTTGCTAAAAAGGCAAAACAAAAATGATAACTACATAATATTACATTCATAAACATGAGATGCACTCTCCCATCAATACACACAGTGTCCCTAGGGGAAAATGGGTATAAATGAAGTACCATGGTAGTGAGGCACATGTGGCCAGGGTAACATGACTCTGGAACTTCGGTCCCAGTGTCCTTTCTCTTTCCTAGAACTTGTCTTTCCAAAGGTTACTTTAATGGATTTGTGTTGGATAAGTGATTCTGTTGCTAAATTAGACTGCTCCCCTGCTGTGTTGGACTAACTCCTAAGAGAGCATGGAGTTTCAGTGGGAAAGACCAAGGCACTGGACTGTTCAACAGCTACTCTGCTACTAGGGTGGGCTGTTCTTCCACTTAGTTGGATTTGATCCTTGATGACATCTATAGTCTCTGACACTTTAAGCTTCAGACTTAGAGGATGCAATGAGCTGAGATGTTATATTCTTTTAGAAAGCCTAAGATGAGTAGAATCTTCTCTAGTTCTATTTCCTCAGCTGGGCTTTGAAGTTCTACTCTACTTGTGAGGTGGCAGGGCAAAGAGCTGACAGACTCTCACACACCTGTGAGATCTTCCCTTTGACCATTTCTTCCTGATTCATTCAGAAATGACTCATCATTCATAAGGACTAATCAAATTCTCATCTCTGCTTCCTAAGCCATAACAAGACAATGCATATTTATTTGATGATCACAAAACACTTCTGGGATCTTGAGTCCTCATTTGTTAATTCCAAAGTTCTCCACTTGGTCACATACAAATAGCAGCTGTAATACAGAATGATGTAGTAAGCTTTGCTCTAGGTATTGTCCTTCCTTTCTTAGTATTTTTTATGTATAATATTTTTGTTTTGGCCCCATTCAAATATCAAAATTGTCAAAGTCTGAAAGGGGCAGACCCTCATATTGCTTCACATTAATAAATGTTTCATATTAATAAAGATAAAATTAATAAAATTAAATAAAGATACAATAAATAATAAATTCTTTCTCCTTGATGTAAACTTGACCCCATTTTTCTTATGAGAAAAGAAGGAAAGGTTGGGAAATGGAGGTGAATTATGGAAAAGCAAAAGGTCTGGCTCTCAGTCAATATTTGTTGAATTGAATTGGCTTGAATAGGAGAGAAGAATAGACAGTATTTTAGCTGAGACTGAAAATCTCCAATGATCTCTCACTTATGTACATGACCTTTTATCAGGTCACAACCTCTCTGGGCCTTAGATTCCTTGTTTTAAAATGAAGGCGATGGCTTAGATATCTTCTAGGATGCTTTTTAGGTCCAAATTTATGGTCCTATTATTTCCTGTAACTGCAACGCTAAAGAATCTTTTTAGTTCACATATCTTCTAATTACCCGTTGCCCATGCTGTGAGAAGCACCCACTATTCCTATTTTTCATCATAATGAATATTTTAGGTTTTATTATAGCCTCAATTTAGTATCTGAATCATTTTTGGGCTACATTTACTCATTGACATGAATCTAGGCCTATTTGTTCACGTTTATCCTTTGATCTGAGTGCACCTTCAATTAAAATATGCCCTAATTAGAATTAATAGGGCGGGAGTCCAAACCATCTCTTCTGAAGTTCATTAGCTTTTAATTTTCCCTCTGTAATATAAATAAATATCTCATTTCCACTGGCTACCCTAACCAATAGGATAATGTCTCTAATAAACCTAGCTTGTTCACTAGCAATATTATTTTTTCTAACCCTGCAAAAGCTTATGCCAGGTGAGATATCAAGATTCATTCAACAAACATTCAGCTAACAAATACTTACTAAATGCTTCCTAGATAAGGTATAATCCTTGCCTTCATGAAACATATAAGCTAACAGGGTAATGAGGCATAAATGCAGATAAATATAAAGCGTAATATTCCATGATGAATAAGTCAGAGTTGCAAATATAATTTTGAATTAGTATCAGAATTTAACATAGAATATGCCACAGGGCAGTTTGAAGTTCTTTCCTTAGACTATCCAATAGTAGTTCTGAAAGGGATCCAATGATTTTTAAGTCTATAAAGAATTCTTTCAGAAAGGATGATGTGATCAGTTATTCCTCGTATAGAGAGAAGTGCGTCACAATGGTGCCCTGAATGATCTAAGTTAAAGTATTTAAAAGAATTTCTTGATAGAAAAGTTAGAATAGGACCTTTTGAAGGCATAGTGTTTCCTTTTCTGTTGGTATTTCTAGTTAAGATGGATCTTCTTATCTATCAAGTATAACTAGGTGACCTAGAAGCTGGGAATGGACTATGTGACTTTTGGAGAGAAGTCTAGCACTATATGCCAACTTGTACACACACACACACACACACACACACACACACACACACACACACACACATACACACACACATACACACCCCTCAGGGAAACAGAACCCCCCAAAATCAACCCCTTAAACCACAGGATCTGGGGTGACAAGCTCAAGTTTAAAATAGATCCACGTAGATATAGTTAGAAAGAATAAGTGTGAGTTCTGGATGGTCAGAAAGGGTATTTGAAATATGAGTTTGCAGTAGGCCTAGGACTTAAATTTCCTCTGTAAGATCAGCTTACCCCTCCTAGGGCCGAGACATATTGGCCCCTGGCTCAGTTAGGGAGGGATGACCTATTTTCAAAGAAGCTATTTCTACAAGCCATCCTTTACTTTTCTATGCTTCCTATCTGAAGTTTTGGAATCTAGTTAGGGACAAGATGGTACTGCTGCCCTGCCACGGATTGACTATTGTCTTATATTACCACTGTATATCACTGACCTTGGGGACTTCTATATGGAGGTTTAGAGAGTGCACCATCTTGCTACCTTCTACCTTGGTGGGCAGGAAGACAGATTTTCCCAGGCCCTGTTTCTGTGTTGTATCTTTTTATATGGAAGAATTTCATTGTGAGATTTCAGGGCTGTGGAGAAGCTTATTAGGATGATGATAGAGAAGACTTTCTTAGTTCTATAAGTTAGAGGATTTGAGCAGGACGACCTACCACCCCTTTCCTTTCCTTCTACCCAGAAAACCCTTTAAAGGGAAAAAAGGGCCTCTGTCTTCTCTGAGTACCTTTTACTGCAATGGGGTGGGGAAGTTTTAGATAGTCTCAGACAGGAAGAAACTTGGTCTGGATGATAAGAATATAATTGTGTAGGGATTTTCTATCCCCTCCTATGTTATCATAACCTCCTTAGGCCTATATCCCTTTCTTTCTTGGGACAACTTTCTTTGGCTCTTTGGCAGTTGGGGGGCCACCTAGATATTTCTGGTCCCCTGTAACCCATAACCTCTGTAGATGATGCTGGTAGTGAAAACAGCCTGCTTTGAATTCTATATGTGGGAACCATGAAAGAAGATGGGGATGTTGTTTGAATAATGGTATGGAGTCATAAAGTCATTAAGAGGAAATTGAATATACAGAGGTCACTAAACTAGTGGTTCACAATATGTTCAGATGGACTATTCCTTGAAGGAATTTGTAACTCCTCAGCTAGAGGAGATCTCAGAGATTATTTATATGATCCCTTCATTTTGCAAATTAGGAAACAGGTTCAAGAGATAAAGTGATTTGCTTGGTGACACAGGGTGTCGTATGGCCTCGAATTATGCTTTTTTGAGGATAAAATGCTGCCCGCTTTAATGTCCTTCTCTCCTTTTTTAAAAAATTATTTTATTCTTTTTAATTCTGAACTTAACAAACATCAAATTAAATGAACATTTCCATATCTATAGTAGTACAGAAAGAGGTTTGTACATGAAAATGTGAATTTTTTATTATGTACAACTTTTCTTTTAAAATATGTGATAAATTTAACACATAGTTTCTTTCGAAGCTTCGCTTGCCTTTGGTTCTTTATGGCTTTCTATTCTCTTCTATGTACTTAAAATTACTTCATTATCCATCTTTTATTTCTTCTTTTTTAATTTTTTGGTTATTCTAGTTGAGGTATGTAAGTAAATGTTGTTACTGTATACTTTATTCTCCTGGTTCTGCTGACTTCACTTTATATCAGTTTAAACCATTACTCCTGGATTTCTCTAAAACCATCCCTTTCCTAATTTTTTATGGTATAATATTATTCCACTATATTTATATGCCACAATTTGTTCAGTCATTCTCCAAAAAAATGGACACCCCTTTAGTTTCCTGGTCTTTTCCACAACAAAAAGTGATACTATCGATATTTTTGTTCATAAGGGTCCTTTTCCTCTTTGTTTGAGACCTAGGAGTAATATCATTGGGTCAAATGGTATGTGTAGTTTAGCCATTTTTTGCTCTACCTTCTTTCTCCTTACCTCTCACAAGGCCCAGGTAGTTATTCTGGCTACTGCTCTGAGAGGTAAGGAAGGGGAGAAATAGACTAGAGGCAGAGCCATTCTTTGGAGAAGACCAGAAGCATAGATGAGAAGTAGGATGTTTTTGTTTAGGAGATAATAGGTCAGAACCACAGGAGAACATCTCAAATTCAATACTCCCTCCAACCCAAATTCAGTAAACGTTTGCACAATCTACGTGCAAAAATACTGTGCTAGATATTGGAGGAGATATAAAATTAGATAAAACATATTAGTTGTTCAGTCTTTTTTATACACCCATAAGACATCACCCTGCCCTTATAGAGTTTATAGAGCAAAGAAATGTGTGGAGGTCAGTCCTCAAGGTGTCCTAATACTTCATGGTGATGCTATCCTCTTTAAGAAGCCAGAAAGCCACAGCTAACTGCTGAATGTGTGGTAGTAAACTAATAAGATAGTGAAATAGGTATTTTGCAATAGATAATCACAGTGCTGCCAAGGGCCCAGATCATAAAAAGACCTCTGAAGTACATCTGCCCAGTCTTCTGCCCAAAGAGAGTTCTAAGATGGAGGTGGAGTTGAGGGACTGTTGAGTGGGGGAGGGTCTTTGAGAGAGATCCCAGAAGATACCATTGGGGATTTTCAGGCAGAAAGTCAGCACCACCGATTTATAAATCTTACCTGTTCTTCTTTTACTAGCCACTTAATGAATGCTAGTTGGATTAGTGACTTTCGTGCAGGTATTTTTAGGTTAGTAAACTTCCCAATGGTCCAGAGAACTTGTGCTTATTTTGTTATTTAATTATTTTAAATTGTGGTATGGGCAAAAGGACATTGAACCTAGATCCTAGCCCTGATTTGACTAGCTGCCCTTGAACAAGTCTCTTTAACTTCTCTGGGCCTCAGTTTCCACATATGTAAAATAAAGGTATATGATTTTTAAGTGCCTTTTGAGTGGCAACTAGATGTCTCAGTGGATAGAGTTTTGGGCCTGGAATCAGGAAGATCTAAGTTCAAATATGGCCTCAGACACTAGCTGTGTAATCTTGGACAAGTTACTTAATTTCTGTTTGCCTTGATAATCTACTGGAGAAAGAAATGGCAAACCACTTCAGTATCTTTGTCAAGAAAACACCATTCCAATGGTGTTCACGAAGAGTCAAGTATGACTGAACAATAACAAAATGATCTTTCTAGTTCTCAGCTCTGTAAGTCTATGAATTTACCACCTTATAATCTTGTATTGATTCCTAATTGTTTCATATTTGTTTGCTAAGTCCTGTTTTCTTAACTTGGATGCTCCTAGGTAGTATGGACTCCATCTTATACTTATTCTGTGTCACTCATGATCTATCATAGGTGTAGGTTTAAGGTAGTTTTCCTTAAATACTTGTGGAATTTATCAAATTTGGAAGCACTTGGTCCTGGCACCCTTTGGGGAATAAGAAATAGGAACATCGCCTTATTCTCCATGCCCTAGTTTTGCCCCTGGAGAATTGGAAAACTCACAGAATCCACTGAGGGCCTATTGTCCAGCATGATCCTTGCTTCAGGACTGAGTGGAATGGTTAGGAAGCTCCACCCCCATTTTGCATAACTCCAGGTTTCGAAATGCCACCCCAGTCTGTGTCAAGCCATGGATAAGAACAGAAATAAACAGATGAGTCACATAGTTTTCTCATGGGAATATGTCACAAGCCTCATGACTCTGGGCTGGCTGGAATATAGTCAGCTGTCTTCTGAAAACTGTTGTTGCTTTAGTAAGAGTAGAGGAAGGAAGAGAGAGAAGGGAAAAGTGGAACTTTGTTGTTTTTAGTAAAAATCCATGGCAAGTAACTAGATTTTTAAACTCTCACTTCTATCCCTAAAACAGTCCTCTAGCCTCATGGATGGAGGGTGGTGGTGGGGTGTATAATCTCTGATCAAATTCCAGGAAATCATTGCCCTGGACCCAAGAAACCAGGCCTAGATGTTCTTCCTGGGATGATTCTGGGTGAATAGGGACAGGTACAAATTGTGTTTTTAGTTAGGGATGCTCCAAGGATGAACAAACTCCCAGGAATGGGAGACACTATAAGGCAAAGGATTAACTAGCACTCTAGTGAATCTAATTCATTCTCTTCTTTCCCCCTCACAGCGTGAGTGTATATCCGTCCATGTAGGTCAAGCAGGAGTCCAGATTGGCAATGCTTGTTGGGAGCTGTTCTGCTTAGAGCATGGCATCCAAGCTGATGGTACATTTGGCACCCAGGCCAGCAAGATCAACAACGACGATTCCTTCACCACATTTTTTAGTGAGACTGGCACAGGGAAGCATGTGCCCCGAGCAGTGATGGTTGACCTGGAACCCTCTGTAGTAGGTAAGTACCTACTCACCAGGAATACCTGCCCCTAATTGGACATTGACAAATACTGGAAAATCCTGATTTTTGCATACTTTAGCCTCCCCATCTTGGATCTGACTCTTGGGGACAGTCTGTCACATAGCCACATTCAGGCATTTCTCAGTAAGAGGGTCATAGGCCAGAGATTTGAAAGGGACCTCAAAAATCACCTGGTCCAACCTCCTTATTTCACTGAGCAGAAAACTAAAGGTAAGAGAAAGAAAGGGACTTGTTCAAAGTTACACAACTTATTAGCTGAAAAGCCAGTATTCAAATTCAAGTCCTCTGATCCAAGATTAACAGTAGCTCAGAGATGGAATAAAGACCATCTAGTCCAAACCACACTTATTTAAGAATTTCCTCCAGTTCCTTTGTTCTTTGCTTTAAAAAACATTTTTTGATCCTCTTTTTTTAAAACATCATTGTCACTTATGAATGCCTCTCCCTCCCCCAACAGAAACCTCCTTTGTAACAAATAAATACTCAGCTAAGCAAAGCAGGTCAATAAATTGGCCATATCTGAACATATACACCTCATTCTAAGCCCCTTTGGTGAGAGGTGCATGTTTGTCAGTCCTGAAAAGTTCCTGATTGGTTGTTGCTCTTGCTGTTGTTACTATATCAATCTGCCTCTCCCCTCACTCAGTGTTTGAAGCAAGAGTCAGAGGAATCCATAAAAGCTATTTGGCATCCTATTCTGCAATTCAATAGACATTCCATGTATCTCCTTATGAATGTGATTAACACCCCGCCCCCCAAAACAAAACAAAACAAGACTTGAAGGCAACTAGACAAATGCTTGATGGTCTTTTCGGAAGTAATGTCACCAATGGAAAGAGGTCATTGGGACAAGAATGGTCCCCCTGCCATCTTAGCTTCATGGATATTTGCAGGTGAAGAAGAGGAAGTATGTGTGGTAGAAAAGAGCAGGGAACTCAGTCAGGAGAGCTGGGTTCAAGTCCAGGCACTGCCTCTTGGTCCTTGTGGAATTCTGGTCTTCCCCTTGCTGGGTCCAAGTTTCCTCATCATTTAAACATAGGTGTCATCCTGGACAACTTATTGTCTCTCTACTCCCACTCTCCCATTTAATCAGTTGCAGCATCTCTCTAAAATGCCCCCCTTCTCTCCTCTGATAGTGCCATCACCCTGCTGCAGGCCATTGCCTCTTCATGCTTGGCCTACTGCAACAGCTTGCTGCTTGGTCTGCCTGCCACAAATCTCTCCCTAATACAAGCCATCATCCATTCAGCCACAAAAATGAATTTTCTAAAGCACGTCACCCCACACTCAATAAACTCTAGTGGCTTGCTATCACTTCCAGGTCTGATTATAAAAATGCTCTCTTTGGTATTCAAAGTCCTTCAAAACTTAGCAACACCTTTGCCTTTTTAGTCTTCCAGAATTTATACCCTGCCATCGTCCCCTCCACCCTCCCACCCCAATATGCTTAAGTCTAGTGATAATGGCCTCCTTGCTGTTCCTTGAACAAAGATACTCCATCCCTCTGCTCAGGGCATTTTCATTGACTATGCATGGAATGGATGCATTCCATTCCTCTTCTCATCTCCACATCCTTCATTGGTTTCCTTCAAGTCCTAGCTAAAATCTCACCTTCTCCAGGAAGCCTTTCCTAGTCCATATTTCTAGTGCCTTCCCTCTATTGATTATTTCCTATTTATCATTAAAAATTTCATTTTTATAAATAAAATATTTTATAAATAAATATAATTTATTTTAAATTAATAAACAAGCATTTGGGAATAAAACAAGCATTTCCATGACATAATAAAAAAGAACCATAAATTTTAGTTTTATATAATATAATAATGTTATATAATAATTTTATAATTACATAAATTATATAATTTTATAATTTATAAAATATAATAATCATGAAAATTTTCTTCTTTTTTTCTTTTCTCCACTCGGTGATGGTTACCATTAGACACAAATGTCTTTGTGGGTGTATATATATGTATATATACACATTTGTGTCTCTGGATGCAGATAGTATCTTCCTTTACATGTCCTTAGAAGTTTATTTGGGTATTTATAATAGTCAAAATTACTGATTCATTCAAAGTTGTTCTTAAAACAATGTTGCTGTTACTGTATACAGTGTTCTCTTGGTTCTTCTCATTTCACTCTTCTCTATTTTGTGCAAGACTTTCCACATTTTTCTAAGGTCATTTCTTAGAGCTTGGTAGTATTTCATCACAACTTGTTCAGCCATTCCCCATTTATCTTATATATAGTTTGTACACAATTGTTTGCATGTTGCCTCCTCCATTAGCGTTTGAACTCTTTGAAGGCAGGGCCTATCCTTTTCCTTTCTTTGTTTCCCTAGCACTTAGCATAGTGTGTAACACACAGCTGGTGCTTAACAAATGCTTACTGACTGACTGACTATATGTAAAGGAGTGTGAGAAGAGGAGCCTCTCTTAGAAAGAGTAAAAAAAGATGTTGGTGTCTTTAAAAGAAAGCTAGGTTTCAGTGAGTACCAAAAGATTGAAGGAATGTAGAAAGAGATTAAATGCTGTTAGATGAAGGGTAGTTTCTTTAAAAAAAATTGAGTTCTAGAGGACACAGTAGAAAGGGAGCACAGAAGTGGATAGGTTCTGAGGAGGGTAAGGACTCAGTTTACTATGGACTATGGGAATGGTTGACTCGTATTGCTTTGATATTGATCCTTTTTCTTATCCGACTCTGATTCCAGGTGTTCAAGCCATGGGCAGTGTTGGTTCTGGATTTGCATACTCACAATGTCCTTCTCTGTGCAGATGAGGTTCGGGCTGGTACCTATCGACAGCTCTTCCATCCAGAGCAGTTGATCACTGGGAAGGAAGATGCTGCCAACAACTATGCCCGTGGTCATTATACCATTGGCAAAGAGAGCATTGACCTGGTGTTGGACCGAATCAGAAAGTTGGTAAGTGTTTAGGGAAGTTAAGGGCTGGGGACTGGTGAAAGGGATTCTTTTCTCTCTGAGCTGGTGAGGTAATGTCCATCATGCCAAGCCACTGCATGTAGCTTTAAAGGATGAGACGTCTGAGAAATGGTGATATCCATAGGCTTGCATAGAATACGGGCTGCAAAGTGGGCATTACTACTGGCCTTTCTTGGAAGGACCATCTAGATTACCCTCTTCATTTTGTAGATATGGAAACTGAGTTCCAGAGAGATTGAATTCCTTTGTTAAGGTCAAACAGGATGAGCTGGAACTAAAATTCAGGTCTCAGTCTTCTGGTCTAGGACTCTTTAGGATTTATCTAGTACCAGACCTTTTGTATTCATGACTCCAACTTAAATGTATAATTGGGTTGCATGTAGAAACTAGGGACTTTAGCCTTTTTTCCCCCTTTGCTTTAAATCTTCCCCAGGATTGTCTGGGGAAGGGGCCATTGGGCCCACTGTGTCCAAGTTGAGAAGGAAGACCAATGAAAACTAGATGCTGAGTTCAGACTTTCTCATCCTCCCCATCCTGCTCTTAAGCTCATTTTTCTAGGTAGCACATAAATCATCACCATAGACGTGTATGGATCACAGTTCAGATGTGCACTCCCTGGTACAAACTTTATGATATTAATTTTTGGTGATATGATATCAAGAAGAATTGTTGCTAGGATAAGACAGGGATCATAAGGTCTATAGTCAGTGGCAAACAGAGCTAAGTGACTTGCCCAGGATCACACAGCTAGTAAGAGTTTGAGGCCAGATTTGAACTCATAAGACTCAGTCTTCCTGACTCCAGGCCTGGTGTTCTATCCATTGTGCCACCTAGCTGCCAGATTGAATAAATCTACTTACAAATGTATACAAATATATATTACTATATCTAGTCACAAATGTATGTTGGGGCTTCCTGACAGCAGGTAGTATTAGAGAAGTCTAGTGGCTGAAAAGGGGAACCTAGTCATAGGGGAAGACATAGGGATCTTAAAGTATCATAGATTTAGAACTAGAAAAGATCTTAGAGGTTGAAGGCCCATAGATTTAGAGTTGGAACCTTGTGTTTCAATAAATTGTAGAAGAATTTCCAGGGCTCAGGGGCCAGCTAGTCTGACTCCTTCATTTTTTTTCATTAGGAAATTGAGACTCCTCTTCCCTTTTCTCCCTGCTATTCCCATTTAATGACAACCAGTTCGTTGATTCATTCTATTTTTTTTTGTTGGTCTTGTTCTCTTTGAACTTGTGTCATAGTTCCAATAACTAAGGTCTTTTTTTAAAAATAGTATTTAATAGTATTTTTCTCGGTTGTATGTAAAAACAATTTTAACACTTATTTTTTAAAATTTTGAGTTCCAAATTTTCTGCTTCCCTCTCTCCTCTCCCCTCTTCCTTTCTGAGATGGTAGGCAATTTTATATAGGTTATATAAATGCAATCATGCAAAACATATTTCCATATTACTTATGTTGTGAAAGAAAATGCAGACCAAAAAAAAAACCTGTGAAAAAATAAAATGAAAAATGGTATGCTTCGATCTTCATTCAGACTCCATCAGTTCTTTCTCTGGAGGTGGATAGCATTTTCCATCATGAATCCTTTGGAATTTTATTGGATCATTGATTTGCTGAGAATAGCTAAGTCATTCATAGTTGATCATCATACAATATTGCTGTTGCTGTATACTGTTCTGGTTCTGCTCACTTCCCTCTGTATCAGTTCATATTAATTTTTGCAGATTTTTCTGAAATCATCCTGCTCATTATTCCTTATAGCACCATAGTATTCCATTACAATCAGCTTGTTCAGCCATTCCTCAATTGATGGGCATCCTAGGGTTCTTGTCATCATAGATGACTCTTCACTTATTCCTTGAGTTCCTCTGGCAGTAGCATCCTGCTTCCCCCCTGCCCAGTTCTTTGAAGGACTGTCATTTTGCTCCTAGACCTCAGAGGCAAGGGGGAAGGAACAGTGAAAAGTGGGGAAGTGGATCTGAAGTCAGAAGTTCAGGAGAAAGACTGGGGCTGTAGTCATCTACAAAGATGACAATTTAATCCATGGGAGTTGAATCAGTCACCTAGAGAGAAGAGAGGACAGAGTCCTTGGGGAGTTCCGTATCATAGTGATGATATGAACCAGTAAAGAAGATTGAGGAGTGGTCCGACAGGTATAAGGAGAAGTTGTTCTCTTAGTAGTTATTTGGAGCATTTTTTCATAAGACTATGGGTAGCCTGGGTTTCTTCCCTTGACAACTGCCTGTTCATAACATTAGACATTTATCAGTAGGAGAATGACTCTTATTCTTAAAAATTTGATTCAGTTCCTTATATACTTTGCAAATGAGACTTTTATCAGAGAAACTTGCAACAAAGATTCTTTTTTTCCGTTAAGTATAATTAATTCAAAATAAAGAATTTCTAAGATTCCACTTCACAATCATTAAAATGGAAATGATTTTTCATAAGGAAATAATAAATTTATAGGGGCTGTGGGAAGACAGGCACGCAGTCAAATAAATAAAACCCAACAAAATCCAACAATAAAAAAATGGAGAAGCAGGAGACAGGTGGTGTCTTAAAAACCCAAAGAAAGTGTCCAGGAGAAAACTTCCCACCATCAAGACAAACCAGGCAACCCATATAATCCTAAGGATAATGGGACTTTTTACTCCCTTGAGGCTGAGCATGATGTTTATTCTAATTTGACTTTTTGCCAGTATGAAATAGTTTTAGTGGAACACAGTTTAATTTGCTTTTCTTCTATCCTGGTCTCAGATCAGAGACACTGGCAAATCTGGCTATCTGCCCCCTCCTAACCTCTTCTTGAAAACTCTTTCTACTCTAGGGTTCCTTTTGATTTCTCTTTGTTTTTTAGACAGACTCTTGTTCAGGTCTTCAGGGCTTCCTCATCTTCCACAGCTTTGGTGGAGGAACTGGCTCTGGCTTCACTTCTCTGCTGATGGAACGCCTCTCCCTGGACTACGGCAAGAAGTCCAAGTTGGAGTTTGCCATCTATCCAGCCCCCCAGGTCTCCACCGCAGTTGTTGAACCTTACAACTCCATCTTGACCACTCATACCACCTTGGAACACTCAGACTGTGCTTTCATGGTAGACAATGAAGCTATCTATGATATCTGCCGTCGCAACCTGGATATTGAGCGTCCAACTTACACCAACCTCAACCGCCTCATTAGCCAGATTGTCTCCTCCATCACTGCCTCCCTCCGCTTTGATGGGGCGCTCAACGTGGACCTCACTGAATTCCAGACCAACTTGGTGCCTTATCCGCGAATTCACTTCCCCTTGGTCACCTATGCGCCCATCATTTCCTCTGAGAAAGCCTACCATGAGCAGCTTTCAGTGGCTGAGATCACCAGCTCCTGCTTTGAACCCAATAGCCAGATGGTAAAGTGCGACCCAAGGCATGGCAAGTACATGGCCTGCTGTATGCTTTATCGAGGGGATGTTGTCCCTAAGGATGTGAATGTGGCTATTGCCGCTATCAAGACCAAGAGGACCATCCAGTTTGTGGACTGGTGTCCCACAGGTTTCAAGGTGAGAACGGTGATTCAGAAAAGGGAGAGCAGAGAAAACAGAGAGAAGAACAACATTAATTCAGGGCACTCTTAGGCACAGCGATTTGTTATGAAATATTGATTCCTTTCAGATTTGGTTAGCAGGTTATTATGACATTCCAGTGTTATCTGCTTTACTAATTTTAGAAAATATCTTGGTTTGGTTCTAGCTTGAATTGCTATGCTAGATAAACACATACGCACATTCATACAACCTCGTTCAATTCATAGGTCAGATGAAAAAAATGGTGAATTTATTTTCTTATTCAGTAACCTAGGGGTAAAGTAAGGGATAAGCATGTATAAAGGACATGCCAGGGTCCGCCATGATAAAGTTTACAAATATTACCTCACTTAATCTTCAGAATAACCCTGTAAAGTAGGTGCTGCTATTATCCTCATTTTACAATTGAGGAAACTGAGGCAAACATATTCCTGGATACCCAGATTATAATGCATTTTCCAAACATTGTTATTTGGTCTATAAGTCTGGCATCTAATTTCCAAAAGACAAAACAAACAAAAACATGTTAAAAATCTTTGGTCTAGGAAAAGTATCTTATTTTATCAAAGGTTTATTAAAAGTATCTTAATTGAGTAAAAAAAATGAAGTGATCTATGAAATAAATGATTAGCTATAAATTACTTCAAGAGATTACTACTACAAATATTTGTCTTTAATTTGGAGATTGTAAGGATACATTTGAATAAAGATCACAAGTAAGCAATAATGTGTGATATAAAGTATATTTCTGTATGTACTTTCAACTTTTCCCAACCCCCAGTTTAATTCACTGTGAAACAGAGGCTAAAATTGAATTGTAATGTTCAAAATAAAATTAGTTTCTGTGTTTATTCATTTATGGTCATTAAACAAATAATTGTCATTGGCAGGAAAGGAGATTAGCTAGTTTGAGAAGAGATCTTTTCACCAAATGGACCATCAGTTCATTTCTAGTCCAGACTGATATTGAAGAAGTCGTGATCAATTGTTCAGTTGTCCATTGACTGAGAGAAGCTCAGATAGATGCCACAGACCTTATTACAGTTTTTTTTTCTTCTGGGATATGAATGAGAATTATCTCATACACACACAGAGTGGTAAATTGACTTACCCAGGGTCATAAAGCTAGGAAGTGTCCAAGGTTGCATTTGAATTCAGATATTCCTAATTCTAGGCCTGTTTACCCACTGCACCACCTATTTGCCTTTGACAACCTAGCTACTCTTGCAACTTAGAGTTGTTAATTATGGTTCTAGGAAAACAGTTCAGTTTGAGTCCCTGTCTAAAGGTACTAAAATGTAGCCACTATATACACATTATTTTTAAAGATATATTTCTTTCACTATTTTCACATTTTAATCCAGCAAATAATTTTAAGCTGTGAAGATGGCATAACTCTGCTCAACATGAGAATTTGCATACCCCATCCGACTATATAGAAATGTATGTATGATGGTTTCATTTAGCATTAGAGTAAATGTATTCCATTTTTATATGTTTTTGGAGCTAAATAATTAAAGAGAACAATTTAAAATTCCTTCTGCTATCCACATGACTTTGGCATCTACCCCTTGCCATGTATAAGCCAAAGCTGGGGAGGATGAGTGGATTGTATACAGACATATGAATCATTCTCATTTTAGAAAATTCCAGATCTCAGAGGGTAAAAGGCACATGGGATCCTAGGCAGGGTCCCTAGATGCTAGCAATCATGAGTTTTAATAGCACGTCCACCTAAGTAAATTAGTGATGAATGGAGATTGCTTCTGGGCAAGTGACTATGAGTCTTTCTGCCCATTATATATTGTGTACCCATGGGCTAAGTGACTTTCATAATGATGGACTTTGCCAGGTACCATCAGCATCACTATGTAATGGAAAGAATACTGGCTCTGAAGTCAGCAGATGTGGGTTCCAAACCCATACTTGCCACTTACTTTTCCAATCCCATATCTGCCACTTAGCATCTCTAAGCCTCAGTTTCCTCATCTATAAATTAAGGGTTAGACCTTAGGATCCTTTTCAACTCTAAACGTACTGATCCTAAACATTTACTGAGTTCCCACTACAAACATCAACATGGTCAGAAGCAGAGGTAAATAGAGAATATGTTTCAGCTCAAAGATTCTGACTTCTGGAAACCTGCAGTACATGAAAAGAGATAATATAAAACAAGACTGGAAAGGCATATTAGGGCAGGTTATGGAAGACTTTCAGTTCCAGAATAAGTAATTTGTATTAGGAATTGGGATCCACTGAAGATTTTTGACCAGGAGAGTAACCTGGTGAGACTTCTCCTTAGGAAGATGTTGGCAGCAATATGAAGGACAAAATGAAGAGGATATGTAATGGGAGCAGAGAGGACATTTGGAAAGCTACAGTAATGGTCCAGAGAGGTGATGAAAAAGAGAAGGGAGGAGGGCTTAGGAGGTAGCTTTAGGGAGCACCTGTGGTAGTGGATGCATTAGCTTTGAGGAAAGGAGACCAAGAAGGAACAGTTTTGTGGTAGAAAAAGTAAGAGAGAGGGAGAGGGACAGGGAGAGAGAGAGGGGGGGAGGGGGAGGGGGAGGGAGAAGAGGAGAGGGAGAGGGAGCAGTGAAGCATTCCCCTTTCTGTCCATAATTTTCATTCATTCAATACATTTACATATATGCACATACTTACATATACATACATATTATTTGGAAGGCACAGTATTAGGAACTATGGGAAATATAAAGAATAGGACACAGTCTTGACGCTCAGGCATTGTTACAAGTAGCCTTATTATAAGGTAGCAGAAAAAGTGCAAAAGATGAGTTGTAAAGTCCTTGGGAAGGTTAGAAGAGTTGTTGAACTCTCAAATAAAAAGTGTGTAAAGGAGAGAGCAGAGCTTTGAGAGACATCTACGGTTAAGGGAAGGATAAGTATTTGGAGAAGTCATCAAAGGTTACTTGAAGAAAAAGATAGGAAGAAAATCAATTCATGGGAGGAAAGAGTTCCAAGAAGGGCTCGGTAACAATATCAAAGTTTGTCCTCATCATTCCCCGTCTCCTGTTATCTCCTCCTGTTCTCATTGCCCTTTCTCTCTCTAACCCTTAGAACTTAGAATTTTCCACAAACTTTGACTAGCACTCTGTTACTGTTCCTTATCCCTCAAGTCAGTCACCTCTTCTACTCCTTTCCCTCCATAGCCAGGATCTGAAAATCCACTTTTTACCATTCTCTTCCATACATACTTAACGAGTCACTTCCCTTTACATTTCAATCTACTACTCAACTTACATCTCAATCTCTTATTACTTGGTTTATCATCATTATCCTCAAAGTGCCTGAGAGTCACCTCTAATATGTTCCCCTTCTTTTGTACTTTAGGTGGGTATCAACTATCAGCCTCCAACAGTGGTACCAGGAGGAGATCTGGCAAAAGTTCATCGGGCTGTCTGCATGCTGAGCAACACCACTGCCATTGCTGAGGCTTGGGCCCGATTAGATCACAAGTTTGACTTGATGTATGCTAAACGAGCCTTTGTGCACTGGTATGTTGGTGAGGGAATGGAAGAAGGCGAGTTTTCAGAGGCCAGAGAGGACCTGGCTGCTCTAGAGAAAGACTATGAAGAAGTAGGGACTGATTCATTTGAAGATGAAAATGAAGGGGATGAATTTTAATTATATTTGTTCCCCTTACTTATTGCCTATGTTTCCTCATTTGCATGGCCTCTGCTCAACGAAATCTGACTTTCCAAAGAAGATAGGCCCGACTCAATGGAATGGGTACTTGAAATAACACTGATAGGTTAGGCAGTTGCTGTTAGTTCAGAGAATAACCCATTTTTTCAACCAGTCAATCTTGTCCTTTTGTTTGTTCAAGCAGATTTGGGTATGTTGCCCAGAAAACATGAGGGTCACTATCTGAAGGCCTGGGTTCAGTGCTCCAATTAAGTCCAATGTACACTTGGGGGCAGGGTCCAATCAATAGTTTTATTTTGCGGTTCAGATTTGTATCAACAGCTCAAGGAAGTAGGAACCGAGGTATGTGTTTATTTATTTATTTGTTTTTAGGGGAAAGCAGCAAGGCATGGGGATGGGGACAGAGAAGAGATTATGAGATCCTGTGATTAAATAAATAGAATTAAAGGAGTACATGAGTTGTCCCATATTTTTGGGAAATTAGAATAATTGATCATTTTCCTTAATGTGAAAGCATCTGGGTTTAAATCCTGATATTCCTGTTTACTATGTAGTGTTGAGCAAGGCATTTAACCTTTCTTGTTTTTAGGGTCCACATCTGGGAAATAACACATTGGACTTGATTTCCTTTCACCTCCAAATCGAACAATCCCATTGTTTCTTCTGATCAACTACCCTTTCTTGGTCATAGGTCCCAGATCTGACACTTTCTATAGCTGACCAAGTCTGTGACTGGTGAGGCTGGATAGCCTAAGCCTTTTATTCAGGAGGGTAAACACAGGTTTCCTCCCTATATAGGACTCTTAGCTTCAATCTATGTCCCTGCATCTGGCCTGTACCCCTGACACTAGCCAGTTGTCCTGGAAAACTCCCTGACAAATTGGTTGCTAGTGCTGGGGAAAAATAAACAAAGACAAGCCTCAGAGCAGCTCAATGTGGAACTATGACATCAATAACATTATCCTCTTATGATATGGAACCATGAGGTGAGTAGCATTATCCTTTTATAGAAAGGACATTTTATATTTACAATTCAAAAGTTTTGTCCTCCTGATAAGAAAGGGAAGAATATTTGGCTTATTCTGATCTCCAGACACTCGAGTAGACCTCTTAAGGCTTCTCGAAGAATTACTCTAACACGTTGTTGTGTTCATCCTTAGTTTTCGAAGAGGACCATGACGTCAGAGAAATGATGACATGACTTGCACTCGACTTTGTGTTTCAGTCCAATATGAGCTATTTCTTATAGGACCTCATTTGGTCCCTGGCCCACCCCTGTCTAGCTCCCACATCATGTGTCTACCTCACACGCTATGAAAGCCTACAGTCATTGCCTCCCTCTGTAGTTTTCTGCTTTTGTTGTTTAGTTTTCTGCCTGTCCCATCCTTAAATCATGGCCCCACAATTCTGTCATTGGGATGCTATGTTCCCAGTTTACCCTCCAGCTTACTGGAGGTAAGGACTTAGGGTATCCTCTGCCCCTTCATACCTAGTCCACCCTGGATCTCAGGTGAGTATCAATTACTATTTTTTTCCTCTGTAGAGGCAAGGGAGGGAGAGACTTGGCCATCGATAGACCATCTACATGCTAAAAAAACATCGTAAACATCACTGAGTCTTGACTATAGCTTCACACCTGTTCTGACCCAATCCAATACAATAAACATTTAATTTTGAGCCTACTGTGCACAAGAAAGGCATGTTGAGGCAAGAAGATGGTGCAATGAGTACAGAGTCAGGAATACCCGAATTCAAATCCAGCTTCGGATAGTTAGTAGCGATATGACCTCGAGGAAGTCACTTAACATCTGTTTAATTTCCTCAGTTGTAAAATGAGGGTAATAACGCCCCCCTTACTGTGAGACAGGTCAGGAGCAAGCTCCATGAAGGCTTATTCTCTATTCTCTCCCTCCCTTCTCCCCTTCCCCATTGTTAGGTGCTGAGACAAAATGTAGATAAAATGAAAAGCAGTCCTTGACTTCAAGACGATTGCATTTTATTGAGAGAATATAGTATGTAAACAGATAAGTGGTGTTGTTCAACCATTTTCAGTCACGTCTGACTCTTGGTGTCCTCTTTTGGAGTTTTCTTGGCAGAAGTACTGGAGTGGTTTGCCATTTCCTTCTTCATTTCATTTTATAGATGACAGAACTGAGGCAAACAGGGTGAAGTGACTTGCCCAGAGTCACACAGCTAGTAAGTGTCTGAGGTCAAATATGAACTCAGGAAGAGGAATGTTCCTGACGCTAGTCCTGGCACTCTGTGCACTATGGGGCCACCTAGCAGCTCTAAAAACAAAGAAATAGATAAATGAGTATTTGAGCAAAAGTGAGTCACCCAAGGAGGCCTTTGGTTCCATGGGTTGAATGTGGATTCATTGAAAGTGCTCACCGCCACTTATCCTCCTGGCTCTTTTCTTCCCACACTCTTATATCTTTCTTTAGTCAGGTTTGAGGAATTACCTTCTGATCCTACTTACCTTTTGGGGGAAACAGTAGTTTGTTTACTTTGAGCTCCTTTCTCTCTACTTCTTGCTTTTCAGGATTCTCTAGGCTTACATACTAGTTGAAAGAGCATTAGATTTGGATTCATGAGACTTGTACATTAATTCTGACTCTGACCTATCTGTGTGATCTTAAGCCACTCATTTAACTTTTCTCGGTTCTGGTTTCCTTACCTCCAAAATGATACCGGCAGCATGGCTAATTATATTCTGGCTGATTACTGAGGGTAAATTCATTGGTAGAGGTTTGTGAGCAACAGACATACTTACATATATGCACCCAAAGATTTGCATATCCACCTGGGATGTCTAAAAGAATATACAGATACTACAAAGGAAGTAGACAGATATAATTCTAGTCCAGTAACTTTCTCCCTCAGAGGAAAACAGCCCATTCTCCTGCTCAGAATATTGGCGCATTTAGGGGCATTATCTTCAGATTCAAAACACTTTCCTTGTTGCTATTTCTTACAGGGGGAGGGTAATCTAAATTTATACCTACAAGCGTAAACTCTTTCCCCTCAAATGCTAGTTTCACAAAAGACCATCACAAGTAGTCAATAGTGATTAAACTCATTTATCCAAGCAGATAGCTGAAAGGGATCAGAATTCTACAAATTATAATACATCAGAAAAAAATACAAGAGTGTATGAGTCATTTAGATAGGAATGAGCTGAGATCTTGACCAAGAGACAGACCCCAATGTCACCCACAGAAAAATTCCTCAAAGCCTCTAGACAGGCAAGCTGGAAATCAGGAACATATTGAGAAGCTGTCATCTGCAAGAGAATCTTTCTTTTTCTTCTCCCTGGAGTCAGTCCTGAAGAGTTTGGACATGAACGTCTTACCTTCCTCTTCCTGAGACCCAGCACTACAGCTCTTGCCTTGGAGCTGATATATTCCTGATGGGTTATATTTCGTTATATCTGTGTCCCCAGACTGCTCATCCTTCAGTTATACTACTGTGATTTTCAGTCTTGCTCTTCATACAGTAATGCACGAGTCCATGCTTCAATGCTACAACTTCTGCAAGGAGTCAATTGACTTCTTAGACCAAGACTTCTCCTCCTTGGCCACCACTCCTCCATATGAGTTATCTTTCATGGTACTAATCATGATGATTTTAGTAAGAATTAGCATTTCTACAGTACTTTAATGGTCACAAGATGCTTTATAAATGTCTCAATAACCCTGTGAGATAAGTGCTATTACTATCCCATTTTAGAGATGTAGAAATTGAGGCAGAGAGAGGTTAAGTGACTTGTCCAAGGTGACACAGCTAGCAAGTCTCTAAGGCCACATTTGAACTCAGACCTTCCTGACTCTAGGTTCAGTGCTCTAGAATGTAAGCTTCTAGAGCTAATGGACTGTTTTTCGTTTTGATTTTGTATTTCCAGTACCTGATACATACTAAGCACTTAATAAATGACTTTTCTTTCTTTCTTCCTTCCTTCCTTCCCTCTCTCTCTCTCTCTCTCTCTCTCTCTTTCTTTCAGTCATTCAGCAAGATGCCGAAAGATTGTGAGAGACACTAAAGGATAACAGGCAATGGGGAAACAAACCGTATTGATGATGTTTCCTTTAGTGCCCTTACTAAATAAACTTCCTGCAGCACACCCCAGGAAAAAGAAACTTAACGTTTTCTCTCTTTCCCCACCCCCACCCTTAACATGTTCCAGCTTAGACTACATCTCTCTCTTAAAAGAGTATTCAGGAGAAAAATCCATTGGAAACAATCCAGTCCCCACCATTTTTAAAAGCAAACATTTTTGGCAAAATGGGAAAAAAGAAAAGAAGAATTAGAAATAATGCATATTGAAAAAACAATGAAAATGGGATGGAGAAATTAAACAAGGAGAGTCATTCAACAATAGCTTACAGAGCTTTATGTATTCTTCATAAAGAAATAAAAATAATTTATGTCACCAGCAATCTTTTTTTTTTTCAAAGTGACAGACTACACTTTTCTGAGGAAAAGCAGTGTAGTATAGTAGAAAGGACACTGAATATCTGCTATTAATGCTTATTGTGAGCAAACATGGTTTAAAGTGTTAATATTAACCAACTTAATTTACAGATTTAACATAATGCCAATCAACATACCAATAGATTATTTCATGAAATAATATATTATAAAATCATAAAAATTCATGAGGAAAATTTGGGTAAGAATAACAAGAAAATGAAAATGAAAGCTGGGAGTGGAAATATGACCCAAATTTGAATCCTGACTCTGGTCTTTACTACCTGTGTGACCCCAGACAAGTTATTTAATCTGTCTGTGCATCATCTGTAAAATGAAGGGTTTATACCACATAAACTCTTTGCTTTGCTACTTAAAGGCATTCCTTTTCACAGAATTTTTGATAACTGTTATTCACATTAGACTATTTTCCCTCCCTCACTCAAAACAAAGTCAACTGCAAATCATGTCATTATTTCTCTGGTATCATGGTCTTCTTCGAGAACTAAGGTTGAATACAGACTGTGAATATATTTAGCTGCCTTGAAGGGGGACCCAATAACACATCTCATCCTCTCCTGTCTGTCTCTCCCTTCCATTTCTTCTCCTCTCTAAAGGAAGGTAAATTTGAATGGCCAGAGGATGCCCAGTAATGATGGAAAATAGAATAGATTTGATTCTCTCATTTCTCCCTGCTTTGATCCATGAAAGGCGTGGACTCCCAAGGATCACTATCTATAAGCAAGTTCTATAAGGTTTTTTAACATGGGTATGATCAGTATGAATGATTGGTACAATCACAGCACACTAACATGAGCTTCTCTGGTACTGTCTCAGAACAGGCTTTAACATAGTAGCTAATGTAGATTCTAAAAATAATTTTAAGGCAGAAGAGCGCATTTACTAAGATTGGCTAACAGGCCATTTTCCAGTAGCCAGGTAAACCAAGAAGACAGATTCCACCACGGATCACCTGGGGAAGGTAGCTGTGTCTCTGCTGTAACTCTTTGGATTTTATGAAAGTTTGTTACAATTTCCCCTGATTGATCAATGTAGTAACAACAAGATGAATTAATCTTAGCACAGCCTCCTTGTGAGACAGGGAGGAGGTCTAGAACCATGATATTTTTTAAGACTGTCTGGATTAAAGAATTCTCACTTGTGCCCTGGGCCAATCTCTCAGTCTCAGAGGAAAGATTTCTAACTTGTTGTTCCAGCCTAGTGACCGCCACATATGGAATTAGGGACATAGGAACTTTATTCCATTTCATGTTGTTTTATAGGATTTGGGATTGAAACTACATCCCCGTTTGTTAGGGTTTCTTCTCTTTTTTGATGCCCATGCCACTATGCACCCAGGTTTCTGGTAGACCTTTTCCTTACTAGTCCAATGCTGACTATGATTAAAGGCTAAAATTGGTGGGGCCAAACAGGCAATTCAAAGTCAAGTTCAAGTATCAAATCTAATGGCAGAGAAGAGTAAGTTTTAGCATTACAAATTAAATATTGGCCCAGGGTCACCAGAACTCATCAGACTTTGGAAGGGGAAAGGGTTTTGCCAAGCTCTATCATGTTATATAGTATTGACCCTGGATTTTATCCAATTTAACCAAGCTAGACCCGCTGTAGGTAAGGTTAATTAGAGAAACTAATATAATATAGTGTCATTATAGACAATAGCTTTGGCACAGATATATAGTTTCCCTTTAAAAATACTAGAGAAAGGAAGAATATTAATGCAATTATCTATGTTACCTAAATCTAGAGTAGCCCTAAAACCTTTCTCCTTTTCTCACACAGAAATAGAAACTCAGGAGAGGAGTAACAACTTTTAAAGAGATGGTCCAACCTTAATAATACTGTGAGACCCACCGAATTTAAGAGTGATTTGATTTCTTCTTGAAGGAGATAAAAGAAATGGCTTTTGAATTTTTCGGCATTTCTTTGTCAGGGGTATTCAGATTAGGGGTAGCTAAAAGCTACCATTTAAAGCCCAATTTGAAGGTAGAGGGTCAGAATCTGAGTAATAAAGATTTTCTGGCTGGGGAAGGATTTCCTTTCAAGTAATGGGAAAGACTTCCCATGGATCAGGGTCTCTTTGATGGATATGCCGACAAACTCAACATCCGTGAAGTTCAATTGCCTTGAGATGGTACAAAATGTGTCCAACTTCCCATGGAGAATGCTAACAGCATTAAGTTGGGGGACTTTTGTTTATTTTTCTTTTTTTGTTGGATTTTTGTTGTTTTTCAATCCTCGATAGAAGTAAACAGGAGAAGAAAGGGAGACAAATGAGCTAAAGGAGAATAAACAAACCAAAACATCAGGAAACAGTATGGGGAGCAGGTTTCACATGGAAACAATGTATCCAAGAGTCCTTTCCTCTGATCTTAATTAACATTGAAGTTGATAACAGTATTGGAACAGACCCTCCCAAGTAGGTTGAGTTCTACCAGATGGCTGGAAATTCTTCATGTAGACATTATCTCCAGGGTAGAAGTCATGTAGTGAAAAGTCTGAAAGTCCCTTCTGCGCTGCAACTCTCACATCATGGAGTTCTTGCAGTCTAGTTTGTACTTCTTGTATATTTGTGGTTGCTTCTGTTCAGTCATTACAGTTATGTTCAATTCTTTATGACCCAATTTAGGGTTTTCTTGGCAAAGATATTGGAATGACTTTCCATTTCCTTCTCCAGTTCATTTTACAGATGAGGAAACTGAGGCAAACAAGTTTAAGTGACTTGATCAGGATTACACAGCTAGTAAATGTCTGAGGTCATATTTGAACTCAGGTCTTCCTGACTCCATGTTTGGTGCTCTATTCACTGTGCCACCTAGCAACAAAAATATCTTCTTCCAATAAAGATGTGTGTCCTTGAGGAAAAGTTCTTGCTTAGATGGGGGGAGGGGGAGGAACCTGCCTGGTAATAGAAGTTCTGGGGGAGGAACTGTTTGCTTTCTTCAGTCACCCCAACCCCAAATTCACCGGCTGTGAGTTTTGCAACTGCATTAGCAAAGTTATTGCATCAGTTTCACTGGTGTAGGCAGGGCAATGGACAATGGCTAGGACACTGGGAAACCTTGGTTCAGAAGATATGAGACTGAGGTGGAGTCTGATTCCTGAGACAGTCTACTTCAGAGAACTCCTCATTACTATGGGTTTGGGTTGTGGGACCTGACCCAAGTTCCTACAGTTCTGAAATATAGCACCTACAGATTTTGGCCTAGCAACAACAACATAACTTGGAGAAGATGTAGCTAATTTGTTACTGCATATAGGGAGGGAGGGAGGAGGGAGGGATGGAGGGAGGGAGAGAGAGAGAGAGAGAGAGAGAGAGAGAGAGAGACAGAGAGAGAGAGAGAGAGAGAGAGAGAGAGAGAGAGACAGAGAGAGAGAGAAGGGAAAGGGGAAGGGGAAGGGGAAGGAGGAAAGGAGGAGAAGGAGAAGAAGAAGAAGAAGAAGAAGAAGAAGAAGAAGAAGAAGAAGAAGAAGAAGAAGAAGAAGAAAAAGAAGAAGAAAAAGAAGAAGAAAAAGAAGAAGGAAAATCTCCCCTGACTACTTCTTAAACAGGTCTATTCACTGATTCACTGAATGGGTGTTACCTCACCTTAAGGGAGTATCGGAATAGTCCTTAGACTAAAGGGGCCAAGGTCTCCCATTGTGTCCTGGGCCGTCTCCAGTCATCCTGGATCCAGACGACTCAGGAAGAGAAAGTGAGGCTGGAGACCAGCACAGCCCTCTCTCACTCAAAACTAAGTCAAGTGCAAGTCATACCATCATTTCTCTGATGGCATGGTTTTCTTCAGGAATGAAGGACGAACATAACAAAACAATAATGACAGGTTTCCCAAGTACATTTCTTCAAGGTAATTTTTTTATTGGTAAATTTTTACCACTTTACCATTTACAACTTACTATCATAGTAAATGATAAAATTTGTAAATGGTGGGTTTCCCCACCATAAAGCATCAGGTTTCATTATATGAACTTTCAAATGTACTACACAGAGTAAGCCAAGTGGATTCAATTTGTTAGTTTGATAAATATTTGTGAAGTTCCTGCTAAGATAAAAATGACAAAGTTTTTGCTCTTAAATCTAATGGAAGAGTGATATAGCATGGACACAATGAAGCGTGATACAAGGTAGGTTATGATAGACACAATGCCACAAGAAATTTCAGAAGGAAGAGGTCCCTCTTACCATTGTGGTGGTGGTGGGGTGCCAGGGAAAGCTTCAAGAAGGAGGTTGTATTTCATTTGGGTAATGAGGGAAAAGTCTTCCACAGATGTAGGTGAATGAAGGTCATGGTAAGCATGGGGCATGAGGGATGGTATGAGCAACAGCATGGAGATAGGAAAGGATAGGATGAGAAGAAGAAATGGAGTTCAGTTTGCTCAAAATTTGCAAGACTATCTGAAGGAAGTAGTATGTGCTGATCTCCCATTATAAGAGAGAAGAATCATGTTTTGAAGAGCTTTAAAAGGTAAAAAAATTTATATTCTGTCTTGTGGGTTTTAGATGGCAGCAGCAGTTTAGGAACTACACTTGAAGGGAATCACTTTGAAGATTGACTGGAGAGGGGAGAAACTTGTGGCAGACCAATGAGCAGGCTACTTTAGTAGTCCAGATGGGAAGTGACAAGAGCTCACCCTAGTTTTGTGGCAGCATCAGAAGAGAGAAGAGGGAGTATCCAAAAGATGTTGAAAATATAGAAATGACAGGACTTGGCAACAGCCTGCTTATGGCAGGGGGTGGGGGAGAGTGATAAAGTTTGAGGAGCCAAACATAACACCCGGTTTGGGAGTCTGAATGATGGTGCTTTACTCAACAGTAATAGGAAAGTTAAGAAGAGGGGAGGAGTCAGAGGAAAGATAATCAATTCAGTTTGGGGTGTGTTGAGTTTAAGATGTCCAAGGATATTCAGTTTCAGATATTCAAGAGGTCTAGATAAATATATCTGAGAGTAAAATGCATACAGATGATAATTTAATATATGGAAATTAAAGAGATATTCAAGTGAAATAGTATAGAGAACGAAGAGAAGGGGTCAGAGCTTTGAGGGACATCCAAACTTTGTGAGCATGACCTAGATGAAGGTCCAACAAAGGATACAGAGAAGGAGCTGTTGTGAAGATTTTCATAGAAGTCTAGAGGAAAGAGGGTATCAAGAAAAAGAGGTCATTGACAATGTCAAAGGCTGTAGAGATTCAAAGTTTAAGGATTGAGAAAAGGCAATTAAGATTTTACAATTAAGAGATCATTGGTAACTTTGGAGAGAGCAGTTTTAGTTGAGTGATGAGATCAGAAGTAGCACCTGGACCCAGACTTCCTTAACTTTAAGGCCAGCTCTCTCTATCCTACTCCATTTTGGCTTTACTTCTAATTGCCTCTAATTCTAATCTCCGCAACTAATCAGAATAATTACAATCCTTCTCTTATGTGTTATTGAACTTAACTCTTTATGACCCCATTTGGGGTTTTCTTGGCAAAGATACTGGAGTGGTTTGCCATTTCCTTTTCTAATACATTTTACAGATGAAGAAACTGAGGAAAAGAGGGTTAAGTGACTTGCCCAAGATCACATCGCTAATAACTATCTGAAGCTGGATTTAAACTCAGGAAAATGACTTTTTGTGACTCTAGTCCCGCTACTCTATCTATTCTTTTAACTAGCTGCCCTGAGGATCCTTCAAACATATAAAAACAATTACATTTCCCACTTAATTTTCTCTTTTCAGCATAAACATCACTAACGTTCTCAATTACTTTTTAATATGACAAGTTTTCTAGACCTCTTATTATCTTCATTGTATCCTCTAATGCTTAAATGAATTAAATAAATAAAATAAATAAATAAATAAATAAATTATACCTAATGCTTAAAATGAATTGCCTAGAATGGAACTCTGCTCAATGAAGAATATAGTGAGAGTATATTTTATGCATAATAAAACATGTAGAAATATCTAGGCCCACAAGTTCTAGGATGTACATTACATGAGCCCTCCCTTATGTGGTCAAAGAAACACGAATACAGATGTCTCAGGATATTCAGTCTACTTCTTATTCAACTGGTCAGAGTCTCAGCTCATTCAGGGGATAGGAACTGGAACTCTGGGGTCCTATATTAATTTAAACTTAGTCTGGTTGGTGGTTTGGAGAATCCAGTGTGAACTGGAACTCCTGAGGATTGACAATTTGTATAGTTGCTAGAAAGTATGTCTGATTGTGGCTACAGCGAACCAGAGTTCCTACATTTGCACCATTTGCCAGGTCTTCCAAGTTCATAAAACCTATTCTCGTTTGTCCCCTTCTTCTTCCTAAAGCTGAGTCAGGGCTTTCTAGTGAATCAGTAATGATGGTTTTAGGTTCTTCAATCTTAAGAAAAGGTCCCAAATTTCTGCTTTATAATGTTATAGCAAAAATATAGAATAAGTGGCTTGTAATGTATGCCTATGGTTAGAGATTCTCTAACAATGGGCCAAGGATTGAAGTTCCCAGCCCAGTCTAGGAAGAAAACTTACTAGTTAATTTTGACACATGCCTTTAACAAATGGGCACAAGGAAATTTGCTTCTGGTTCAAATACAGATATTTATGATAAATAAACCTACAACAACAACAAAACAAAGCAACATAATATAGGCACCAGTATCATCCAACTGATTGGGGATGGGGGAGAGGAGAGGGGAAAAAAAGGAAAGGATGGGAGATAAGAACAATTTGATTCCTTTGCATCCCTCACAACACATATTCTTTGACTAAAGTTTCAACCATATAGATGAGTTATAAGGATAACAAGTAGTCTTTATACATTTCAAACATCTTGCCTCCCATAAGTGAAAACTGAACCTCAGTGGCTGTGGTTGGTCCAGTTGCAGTTAGCCAAAGAAAGCTGGAGAGGGATGAACCAACTAACTGTCTTGGATTTGAGAACTCAATACTTCCCTGCTCCTTTCTGAATCTAGTTCCTTTTCCCCAGGGTCCAATCCAAATCCAGTCCTACTACATCCATTACTCAAAAATTTCCTTGTGTTCTGTGGTGAAAAATGGAGGCGAAATGGGTTGTGGGTGATAAACCCAAAGATCCAAACAAGAGCTCAGTATTTGACAAAAACTTCTGGGAAAACTATAAAGCAATTTGGCAGAAACTAGGTATAGACCAACATCTCATACTATATAGCAAAATAAGATCAAAACAGGCACATGATTTAGACATAATACCTTAGGCAAATTAAGGGAGCATAGAATAGTTTACCTGTCATATTTATGGATAAAGAAAGAATTTATGGCCAAACCAGAGATAGAAAGCAAAAGACAATTTTGATTATATTAAATTAAAAATATTTTGCACAAAGAAAAGCAGGAAAACAGAAAACGAGGGGGGGGGAGAATTTTACCACAAGTTTCTCTGATAAAGTCCTCATTTATCAAATAAATAGAGAACAGTCAAAGAATATAAAAAAAATTCAAGTCATTCTCCAATTGATCAAAGAACTTGGTCAAAGAACATGAACAGGCAGCTTTCAGATGAAGAAATTAAAGCTATCTATAGTCATATAAAAAAAGCTCTAATTCACGATTGATTAGAGAAATGAAAATTAAAACATCTCTGACATACAACATCACATCAATCTGAGTGGCAAATATACAAGAAAAAAATAACAAATGTTGGAGGGAATGTGGGAAAATTGGGACACTGTTGATGGAATTTTGAACTGATTTAACCATTCTGGAGAGCAATTTGGATCTATGCTCAAAGGGTTATAAAAGTGTGTGTATCCTTTGACTTAGCAATACCACTACTGGGCCTGTATCCCAAAGAGACAAAAAAAGGAGAAGGAAAAGGACCTACATGTACAAAAATATTTATAGTATTTTTTCTTGTATTAGCAAAGAAGTAAAAATTGAGGGGATGCCATCAACTGGGAAATGTAGAATACAATTATGCTTTAAGGAATGATGAGCAGGATGTTTTCAGAAAAACCTGGAAAGACTTACATGAACTGATGTAAAGTGAAACGAGCAGAAACAGGAGAATGCTGTATACAGTAACAAAAATATTGTATGATGATCACCTGTGAACAACAGCTATTCTCAGTAATGCCAAAGATGCAAGGCAATACTAAAAGACTCATGACATAAATACCAGTTTCACAGAAACAATTGATGGAATGTGAGGACTGATCAAAGTATACATTTTATTTCAGATGTTTGGGATATAGAGGCCTTGACTCCTATGTCTTTACCTGATGGTAAGCA
>CM053770.1:165608548-165621097 GCA_028658325.1 Potorous gilbertii
ATTCAAATGCTGCTCCCCAGCCTCAGGGCTTTCAGCGAGGGCCCAGCTGCTATTCAATGTGAGCTTAAGTTCTGGTGCTCAGGTGGGGGCAGGGCCGCCTCCCAGGCTCAGTTCCCTCCAGGGGTTTATGTGGAGACCTTCCGTAATGGACTCCAGCTCCTGCCTGCTCCAGGAGCCTCTGGCTGCCCACTGCCTCTGCCACTGCCTCCTGAGGGGGCCTGAGTTATGGAGACACCCCGCTCCCCTCTCAACCAGTCCATAAGTCTCTCTTACTGACCTGTAGCCCCTGTGGGTGGAGGGACCTTCGTGGCCGCCGGAGATTCCATCCCTGAAGCTGCTCTTCTTGGTGCCGCGGCCAGGGAAGGGCTGGGCTCCGCTCCCATCCAGTGCGTGACAGACCTTTGGGATCGGTTTTTCAGGGCTCTCTGGAACAAAAATCTCCTTCACTCCGTTGCTGCGTGGCTTCCACTGCTCCAGAATTTGTTGGGAGTTCTTTTTACAGGAAATCCATGGGCTGTGGGTTCAGAGCTAGCATATGTGAATCTTTCTACTCTGCCATCTTGACTCCTCCCCCCAAAGTATACATTTTAAACTTTCCTTTTCTTTTCTTGGGGGGGGGAAGGGGGTTGTATTGCCCAGGAAATATTCACAGCACCGAGGATAACTATGAATATGCCAGTGTAGTTCGATATCACAAACTCTCCATATAGAAGGTGGAAGAAAAACATTTATTTAGATACTAAAAAGCCAAATTCCCAAACCAGAAAGCCAATTCCATCATAGTAGCCAAGAAGTCAATACAAATGATTACTGCAGAGAATAAAGCCATTCCCAAGTCTCTCCCTTCCCCCACTGCTGGGGCCTTCTCACAAACCCTCCTCTCCCTCCTCCCTAACTACTCTCCACAGCTTCCTCTTCGATCTGCTCCATCCTTCCTGTTCCACTCATTCAACAAGCTCCTTCCACCACATGTGACTTATGCTTCCATGTGGTTTAACAGGTATCATGGGCCTATTAATGAATGGGAAAGATCTTCCCATTTCCATTGCCATTACAGGGGTATCTGTGTTTTCTTTCACAACATGACTAATATGAAAATATGTTTTGCATGGCTGCACATATTTAACCCATATCAAATTGCTTGCATTGAATGGGAACAGGAAGGAGGGTGAGAGAAATTTTGAACTCAAAATTTAAAAACAAATGTTAAAAATTATTTTTACATGTAATTTGAAAAAACCAAGAGGTTTAAAAAAGGAAAATTGTAAATAAGGTGTGCTAGACATGTTATCTAGAATCAAACAAGTAGCATCAAATATGCATCAATACAGAACAGAACAAGGATGATTAACTCCATAGCTCAGTCAATCCCCTTATAATACAAATTATATTCAGCAAACATAAAATAATAATACGTACAATAGATAGGCTACTTGATAACTGCTTTAGTCACTATAGGCCTAGTTGACATGTAGAATATATTACAAATCATTAGCATATCTATAAACAAAAGCATAATAGAACAAAAACCTATTTAAACATGAAATAATTAGCACATGTATCAATAAACATGGGCAATTAAATTCAAGACATGCAATGCATGGGTAAATATTAGTGTTTATTCTCTATCTGGCCATGTGGATTACCATTGTCTTAGTTTCCTTTGGAACATCTTAAATTATTCTGTTCCCTGACTATAATCTTCATCAGAACTAATGTATTGTCTACTTAAACCTGAAATTCTGAAGGGCCTCGGCTGACTGAGAGTGTTATTATGTTCTAAGGAGTGATTCTGTATCCCAGAAGAAACTACTGTGGAATAATTAGTCAGAATAGATATTACCACTCTATTTACTCTCCTCTGATCACATATAGGTAAATACAAAAATAAGTGTATTTAAAAAGTTATCTATAGCATATTTTGGACTTTAATTTGCTGATATCATGTGTCTATGCTCATCTTTTAAATTTCCCCTTCTGTCTTTTCTACCATTTTTTTTTGTATATTTCTCTTTAAAATCAATGTTGTTAAAACCATAGTCATATGAAAAAATGCTCTGAATCACTATTGATTAGAGAAATGCAAGTTAAAACAACTCCGTGGTACCACCTCATACACATTGAATTGACTAATATGATAAAACAGGAAAATGCTAAATGTTTGAGGGGATGTGGGAAAACTGGGACAATCACACAATGTTGGTGGAGTTGTAGAAAATCACTCTGCAGAGCAATTTGGGCTATAAAACTGTAAGCATAAAAGATGTATAAAATGTGGAAAATATACCCTTTGACCAAAGGGCTATAAAACTGTAGACATAAAACATGTATAAAATGTGTAAAATATGCCCTTTGATTCAGTAATATCACTGCTAGGTGTGTATTTTAAAGGGATCATAAAAAAGAGAAAAAGACCCACATATATAAAAATATTTATAGCAGCTCTTTTTGTAGTGTCAAAGAATTGGAAATTGAAGAGATGTCCATCAATTGGTGAATGGTTGAACAAGTTGTGGTATATGAATGTAATGGAATATTGTAAGAAATAAGAAATGATGAGTAGGTAGATTTCAGAAAAACCTGGAAAGACTTACATGAACTGATGCTGAATGAAGAGAGCAGAACCAGAACACTGTGCACAGTAACAGTAACATTGTGCGATGAACAACTTTGATCAACTTAGTTCTCAGCAATACAATGATCTAAGCCTTAGATTCTAAGACAATTCCAAAAGACTCATGATGGAAAATGCTATCCACACCCAGAGAAAGAACTATGGAATCTGAATGCAGATAGAAGCATACTATTTTCTTTCTTTCTTTTATAGTTTTTCCCTTTTGCTCTAATTCTTCTTTCACAATATGACTAATGTGGAAATATGTTTCATATGACATTATATCAGACTGCATGCTGTCTTGAAGAGGGGGTAAGGGACAGGGAAAATTTAGAACTCAAAATCTTATAAAAGTGAATGTTGAAAATTGAAAATAAATAAAAAGGAAAGGAGTGGGGGAAGCCTGGAAATATTTGTAAGAACTGATGCAAAGTGAAGTGAGCAGAACCAGGAGAACATTGTACATAGTAACAGCAATATTGTATCCTGACCAACTGTGAATGACAGCTATTCTCAGCAATACTATGATCCCAGACAATCTCAAAGGACTCATGATGAAAAATGCTATCTGCCTCCAGAGAACTGATGTTGTCTGAATACACAGACTGAAGCATACTATTTTTCATTTTCTTTTTTAAATTTTGTTCTGTTGAAGTCTGCTAGTACAAAATGACTAATATGGAAATATTTTACATGATTGCCCATGTATAACCTATTATCAAATTGCTTACTCTCTCAGGGAAGAGGAAAGGGAGGGAGAGATGAAATGATAGAATTTAGATTTCAAGACTTTAAAAAAATGTTAAAAAACTATTTTGACATGTAATTGGAGAAAAATAAAATATTAAAAAAAGGAAGGATGGTAAGGATGAGATCCTGTTCCCACATGGTTTTAATTTCTTCTTCTAGGTCTCCATATTTTTAAAACTTTTCATTCCATGTAGTTTGGAGATTATTGCCATCTTTTAAAATGTTCTTAAATTTTTGTGGTTCAAAAAAAAATCACTGTTGCTGAGAGGTCATCTAACCCAACACAGTCTGATTAGTATAAAATAATGTTAGAAATGGAAGAGACCTTAGATGAAGATAAATCCAAGCTCCTTTACAAATGAGATCTCAGAGTCTCAGACAAGTGAAGTGACTTCTTAGGTTACACATTTAATCATTTAGAACCTACCTCTTCTAACTCCCTGCCCAGAGAATGTTCTTTCCATGGCAACTGTGCCTCCCTTTTTCAGATTGCATGAGGTTGGTTGTATTATCAGTTTTTGAGAACATTCTATCTCTTCTGAGTCCTGGACCAACTTCTATTTTATTGTCCTTATTAATGGGAATCTATAATATTTTTTCTTTAAAAAATATTAGACTAATAGACATATATTCTTTCTTTTTCACCTGAGGAACTATCTTGCCTAATAAAGAATAAAATAGTGGAAAAGAGTAGTTCATTTAAAAGAGCCAACACAACTGTGTCCCATGTTATGTGCAATACTGCATACTCAATGTCTGTAAAGAAAGTTAGAATGCAAATTTTCTCAACTCATCTCTGAGTTAAGCTTGGTCATACTGTTTTCCATCATAGCATATCAGTTCATTGATGTCTTCCCATGCTTCTGAATTTTTTTGTTTTTCTGAGTTTTTTCCTTTTTTAAAGGTGGAATAATATTCCATAACATTCTGGTACCCCCACTTGTTTAGTCATTACCCAATCCATGAGCTTCTAACCTGTTTTGTATGTGTATGTGTGACCACAGAGAGGGTTATTATGAATATTCTAGAGTAAATGGACCATCATTTATTTTCTCAGAACTTTTATGTGTATGATATAGGCCCACATACACACCCGTGTGAAAATATTTATGTACACAACATACATCAGACTGTGAAATCCAAGTCCTGACCTAAATAAAGAGTGCATCTCACATCTCTTCTATCCCAGTCCCATTCTGTCAGCTCCAGTGTACCTGGATGTGCTCTAGGCTTCGAGGTAGAGGTGTGGTACGTTCCTCAATGACTAGTGCAGGCAAACAGCTATTTACCTCTCCTCCTTCTTGACAAGAAAGTTTGCTTTCCCGCTGGACTTGGAAACCTGGGAAACAGCGCCGCTGCGGCTTGTTGAGTTTCACTTTCCATTCTGTGGGAAATCAAAACTCAACTCAGCTCATAGTTGCCCTCTGTAGAAAAGCTGCAGAATATACGCAAGGAAGGCACAGATAAAAGCAGGTCGCTTTCCAGAGAGATGCTCAGAGAACCTCCTCCACTACTTGAGAAGTAGAGCCTGTCTTGCGGATGTACCTCGCTCGCGTTTTACTGCCTGCAGTAAGTGGACGCCCCTCATTCTTCCCTGTACTTGTTTTGTCTTTTGCAGTTGAAGAATTCTTTCCTAAAAGTCTACGGAGTAAATTTGACATATCCGAAGCCACTTCAGGGTTTTTCAGCACCTGAAACCATTTGGATGGGTAAAAGTTTATTTGTTAAGATGGTTTACAAAGAATTAATTTTTGCATGCATTATCTTGATATTTTAGATCTAAGGATTAAAAAAAATATTTCTGCCTGGGGAAAAATGAAATTAAAAATCCTTACACAAAAATAGTAACTCAGTTCTGAGGATACTGAAAATATGGGCTATTTAGGAAACTGACTAAATAAATGAAGACTATTTCCCCCCCTCAAAATTAAATAGACTACATTTTTTGAGGGCTTGTACTGTCATTTACCTCCTTTTGAATCCCCAGCACTTAGCAAGTACCTGGTACATAGTAGACGCTTAATACATGTGTATTGATTAACTGATGGAAAAGGGGGATGCTTAGCCGACTAAATGAATGTATTTGCCTTCTGCTACGTATGACAAAGCTTAAAAATTATATTTGCCTATTCTTATAAAATAAGATAATAAGTATATTATTATAAAATATTATAATTATAAAATAAAAAATATTTGCCTATTCTTATAAAATAAGATAATAAATATATTATTATAAAATATTATAATTATAATTGTAAAATAAAAAAACTCTAGCACTGGTTTCAGGAATATCCGACTTCAACTTCTGCCTCTGACGCAGAGAACTGAGGCAGATCTGTTTAGGCAATCCCTTAATTTGCCAGGTAGTTCTGGGACCCCTGGCTTTTATTAACTGAATTTTCTGGATAAGTTGGGTAATTTTTTTACAAATTTAACACATTGGTTGGAGTCTTTTAAGAAACTAAAAAGAAAAAAGCTTTGCCTCATATATTTTTTAACAGTATCTGAGCTGAATTTTCTTTTTTTCTTAGGAAAGGAACTAGATATTTCCACTTACTAATTTCCCCAAAATAACTGGATCGTGACATATGCAAACACATTTACTATTTAACTTGCTTATAATAATAGCAAACAGGAAAATAATGTTTATGAAAATATGAAAATTAACTGCAAAAAAATCCAGTGGGGCCAGCAATTTTATCTTCTTTTAATCAGGTTGCTATTTAGTCATTTGGCTACAGTAAGTAATTCAATAAATGACCAGAAACAATATGATTGTAATAGTGTTAAATAGACTCCAGGATTTATTAAGAGCATTATGCTGAAATGCTCAGATCCTGATTAACTGATCATATAATAGTCATCCATAAACACTTTTTGACTTCTGGCATCCATAGTGTCGCCATATGAGGAGGTGAGCACAGAGTAAGCAGTGTATAATGAAAATAGTTTCTGTACTGCTTTAAAGTTTACAAAGCACTTTCCTCACAACACTATGAGGTAAGAAATGCAAATATTTTAATTCTCATTTTATAGATGAGGAAGGTGAGGTGCAGAGAGGTGACTGCTTTTCCACAATCTCACAGCAAATGTTAGAACTCAGATTTTCATATTTCATATTTGGATGTTTTTCATTACACAATATAGTACCATATATATGAACAATTTCATAGAATGGTCTGGAAACATAACTCTTGGGCATGAAAATCTTCGGGTTCAGGGCTGTACCATCAAAACTATTTTTAAAAAGTTTTTCCATAAAAACTTTCTATGTGAGAAAGCAGGATGCATAATACTTTTACAAAAGGAATGAAGTAGATGCTTTCTTCCCTCCTAAGGCTGTCAAGATGCAATGAAAAGTTCCTGAAATTTTGTCTTGTGGGAAAGCCATGTGTAATCTTTTATGATTTCATGAATAAATTCTAGGGGGTTTCCTGAGGCACATGGGGATCATACATCTAGTAAATGACAGAGGTGAGATTTGAGCTCATGTCATTTTGACTCCAAGCCCAGCACTGTCAGCTACTCCTGCTGCCTTTCTTAGAGTGCAGATATGAGTTTCTAAATAGGAAGAGATACTTACCTGCTAATCAGATTTAGCTATTCTTGAAAAAATTATAGTGTTTCATTTGGAGGAAGTAGAGCAAGCATCCTTTGATTTTTTTGGGGACTTTAGTTGAAGTGGAAGGCTGGAAATTAGACTAGATTTTAACCTAAAAGATATAGGTTTGAATCTAGTTCCTGTCACTTCCTGTGTGACCTCTCTGACTAAAATGTAATGGGGTAATTAGGGGAACCTATATTCTGATCCCTTCTAGTGAGTTACATGATTCTTGTTGGTCCACAGGACTCAGGTTTGGGGAGGCACCATGCCAAAGAAAATTGGTATCTGGTCCAGGAAGCCTCCTACTTAATAGATTTTAAAAAGTCAGAGATTGTTTGTCTCTTACAGCCTCTAAACACCACAGTGATTTCTCTCCCCTTTCCCCACTCAGTGGCAGCTATTATAGCTACGTGCACATGGTAGTAAGTACAAGTGTTTTTATACACTATACCTGTACCAATGAGCCTGAGACAATCCGTAGATGCATCTTCTGCTTTGTTTTTCTCCTTGAACACAGGTGGTCAAAAGCAATGCTGAGATGGATACTTTTACTCTTGGAGTCTACCTCATATGTTGGAAATCCTTGAGTGCTGGCAGGCAGCAGGAGGTATACTCTGTAGCTACATCCTTTTCAGAGGGGATGATACCATTGCCAGGAGAATGAGGCATGCTCTGGCTAACCAGAAGACTTGGATTTTGAGTTACTACTCAGATAGTGCAGATTGAGGTGAAAGTAATATCTGTTTAGCAAAACAAAAAAAATATCCCGAGAGTCTTCCTATTCCTGAGAAAACACATTAGGATTGAAGGGTTATTGTTTTATGTTTTCAGTATTTGCCAGTGATTGCTTATGAGTCTTTTGTTATAAGCATTTCTTTTGTAGTGGAAGAAATGAATAACTTCCTATACCTGATAATTGCTACTTTGTACTTTGAATAACTTTTTTTAGAAGGGACTTGGTTAACAGCTAAACCCAAGTTTCATGAAGTTTTTTCTGGGACTTTAGGAGGGGGTAAAGGAGGCATAGAATGCAAAAAAAAAAAAAAGCTTGACTCCTCCACTTGGTCTCAGGCTCACCCAAGATAGAACCTGATCCATAGAAGTCCAGAACAAGAGTCCCCTGTAGGAGGGAGGTGCCCTTTAGACTTCAGGTGACATCCCCTCAACCCCTGTCAGAAGTCCAAGGGAGAGCTTTTGGAATATAAAACTCCATGTTCAACTGAACAGCCCTTCTTCATAGATGTCAATCATCTTTGACATAGTCCCTAGTGGCAGAGACCATGGGAACCAATCAGTATCCTCTGATCATGCATCTTTTAGGAAGGGGCCTGAGCATAGGGCCAACAGAAAAGGGCCAAGGTGAACACTCAGCTTCATGGGAAGTACCCCCAAGACTTCCTGGGGTCTCCCCTTTTGCCTCATATAAATAGATACTTAGAGGAATACTTTGGCAGTGAACTCTTTTGGATCGTAGAAAAAGCCTCCACTCAATTCAGTACTCAAATATTTTAAAAAAATAAATTTTTATTGATGTTTTTCATTTTTCCATTGCTTATCTTGGATCTACTCCCCCCTCCACCTTTCAGAGAGGCATTTTCTATAACAAAGAACAAAAAACAGGAGCAGGAAAAAGTTTATTAAAACTAACCAATGACTATGACCATGGGATGTATTCTTAATCAAAGGACAGAGTTAATTACTAAAAGATAAAATAGATAGTATTGATCATATGAAATTGAAAAGCTTCTGTACAAACAAAATTAATACATCTAAGATAAGTAGAGAAGCAGTCAAATAGGGAAAAAACAACTTTGTATTAAATTTCTCAGATAAGAGTTTAGTGTCCAAGATGACCAATAGTCATTGCCCAATAACAATATGGTAAAAGGAAAAAACAAATAATTCTCAGAAGAACTGTAAACTATTAATAACCATATCAAATAATGTTCTAATATGAAAAGAAAAAAAAACAAAAGCAAAACAAAACAACCCCGAATTTTCACTTCATATCCAGTAAACTGGCAAAGATAACAAAAACTAGAAGTCAGTGATGGCAAGGTTTTGGAAAAATACTAACATGAATTGGTGGTGGAATTGTGAATTAGTAGAACCATTTTAGAAAGTAATTTGGTGTCATGTAAGCAAGTAGCTAAAATGTCCTTACCTTTAATCCAAGGATTTCACTGCTAGGCATATACCCCAAGATGGTCACTGATGAGAAGGAAGTCCTCATATCATGTCAACTCTAAAAACAAGAGACCCAAGAGTCACAGGGGTTATGAAACCACTGTTAACTCTGAAAATATCAAAGAGTTCATGCAGTTTGTCACAACTACACAGAAAAATAAAAAAAATTTAAAGAAACCCAAAGAGGTAACAGTGATCATAAGCACAAAGCTTTCTTTATTCTATTGGAGGAGGGAAACTAGACACAAGTAGGGTGGGCAAATCTCAATACATATAATAATGGCTACACAGTGAGTTGCAGCCCCAACAGTGAGGGGTAACAGCAAAAATGAGACAAGTTTGATACATAGCAGGGCTTCATGACCAGATCATGTGTACTGCAGGTGCTTGGCTCAGCTCAAAGATTGCCTGGTGCTGATGTGAAACAGTTCTGGGATTTTGCTGTAGCTGAGTTCATCCAGAGTGTGAACAAAAAGGATTGTTGTTATGCCAAGCTCAAGGCACAGCTTGCTTGCTGGGCCTTAGTTCTGGAAAGAGGGTGTCTCCTAATAGTAAAAAGGAGATGAGTGATTTTGGCATGTGGATCCTGACACATTAAAATATTTATAGCAACAATTTTGTGGTAGCAAAGAACTGGAAATAAGGCAGATGTCCATTGACTGGGGAATGGCTGGAAAATTCTGGTACATGAATGTAATAAAGTATTACCATGATGTAAGCAACAACAAATTAGATAAATGCCAGGAAGCATGGAAAAATGTAAATGTAGATGAATAGACATAAAATGAAGTGAGCAGAGTCAATGACTACACAATGACTAATTAACAAAGTCAATGGAAAAACCATAATAACAAAACAATGAAAAATGTTGTTGTGAAATTACAAAGAAGAAGTCAGTTGAATAGAAGAAATATAAGAAGACACCATCTCCCACTCCTTTGCACAGATAGGGAATGGAAAGAGAAATGGATGTGGAACATTGCATACTTTAAAAAAATTGACCAATTTTTTTCTTTTGTTTTTCTTCTTTTTTCTTTTCTTAAAAAAACGAAATACCCTTTTTCATATGAGATGGCTCCCTAGGAGGAGAGAGGAGGAAGAATGCGGGGAGAAATTTAGGTGATAGAAAACCAAAATATATTAATACAAATTTATTTTTTTAAGAACCTAACCAATATATCAAAAAAGTTTGACATTATGTGAAGTGGTCCTCACGTTTAATCTCTCACCTCTACAAAGAAGTAAGGAGACGTGCCTTCTCTTGTCTCTTTGGGGCCAAGTTTCATCATTATAATTTTACAACACTCAGTTTTGATCATTTCACAATTGTTCTTTCCATTTTCATTGTTGTAGCCATAGTGTAGTACTCAAATATTTAAATGGATCTGTGATTTCATCATTGTAGTATTTATGCCATCTATGCAGATTATAGTCCATGCTTGCCCATCCTGTATAATGTTAGTTCATGTCTTCCCCAAAATTCAATATAGGGATCTGCCCAATGTGCTAGACAGGTCCCTTTCTTTTTATTTTTGTAATTCTTTTTATTTTTTCTTTTGTTAAAATCTATTTATTTATTTTTAGTTTTTGACATTCATTTCCACAAGACTTTGAGTTCCAAATTTTCTCCCCGTCTCTCTCCTGCCCTCACCCCAAACACCATGCATTTTGATTACCCCTTCCCCCAATCTGTCCTCCCTTCTATCACACCCCTCCCTTTTCTTATTCCCATCTTCTCTCTTTTCTTGTAGGGCAAGATATATTTCTATACCCCATTACCTGTATTTCTTATTTCCCAGTTGCATGCAAAAACAATTCTCAAAATTTGTTCCTAAGTCTTTGAGTTCCAACTTTTCTCCCTTTCTCCCTCCCCACACATCCCCACTGTGAAGGCAAACATTTCAAAATAGGCAACCTTGGGCCAGGGCTAGGGTAAGACTCTGCTCCCTTCTCATCAAGGTGAAAGAGCTTCCTCACTGACCTTTGAAGCTGTCTTTGGTGTTTGTAGGTTGAGGAATCTGGGAACCACAGCTGCTACCTGTGATTCATGCCCTGAAACGTGCTCTGGTCCTGTCCCTGCTGCGCTGCACAGTCAAGCCTGGGCTGTGCTCCTCTCTGAGCCTGGTAGGATAGACCTTTCCTGTCAGCCTTCCAGGCTGCCTTGGGCTGTAAATCTCTTTCAGTCTGTTGTTTTGTGCCATCTGCTGCTCTAGAATTTGTTTACAGTCATTTTTTACAGGTATTTTATGGGCTGTGGAGGGAGAGCTTCTACAGGTCCATCCTTCTACTCTGCCATCTTGGCTCCACCCCCTGTATTTATTTAAAAAAAATAATGTTCAATTTTTTCCCATTGCATGTAAAAATAATATTAACATTATTAAAAAAAGTTTTGAGTTCCACATTCTCTCCCTCTCCCCTCATTGAGAAGGCAAAACATATTTCCATATTAGTCATGTTGTAAAAGAAAACTCTGACCTCCCCCACAAAATACCAAGAAAACGAAAGTTTGAAGACTTTGCTTTGATCTGTACTAAGACTCATCAGTTCTTTTTCTGCAAGAGGATAGCATTTTACATCATGAGTCATTTGGAATTGTCTTAGATATTGTGGAGAATATCTTAGTCATTTACAGTTGATCATCATACAGTATTGCCGATACTGTGTATAATGTTCTTCTGACTCTGTTCACTTCTCATTGCGTAAGTTTATGTCTTTCCAGATTTTTCTGAAAGCATACTAATAAGTGTGAAGTGTTTTAATTTACATTTCTCTAATCAATAGTGATTTAGAGGGGGAGAAGATTCCACTGACTGTGGACACTTATGGGAGGGCAGTGTACTTGGTTTCAGTTCCAAGCCAAGGGAGAGAACTGAAGGAGGACCTGAGGCCAGAGGTATCATTGCCTACCCCCTAGGATTGGGTGTGATATAGGTTACTATAAAAGAATTTTTTTAAAAAAGTGAGCAGGCAAAGGAGAAAGAACCCAACCATAGAGAGTTACTATGGGAATAAAGAAAACTGGGATTTGTCTTCAGAGGAGGATACTGAAGCAAAAAAAATCCTCTCCTACCCTAAAGAGCAATGTCAAATCATCACTTGCCCAAAAAGAATTCATAAAAGAACTTTAAAATGACTTTAAAAATCAAATGAGAGAGATTGAGGAAATTTTTGTTTAGAAAAATAACAATCTAAATAAACCAAGAAGATTATGAAAAGAAAGTTAACCAACTGGAAAAGGAGATCAGAATCTTTTTTTTTTTTATTTTTTAAATTTTTATTAAATTTTTATTTTATTTATTTATAAATGTTCTACAATCACTTCCTTAAAATTAAGATTTTATACCCCCACACCTACCCACCCTACCCCCCTCCCTCCCCATGACAGCATACAATT
>CM053770.1:165621597-165638528 GCA_028658325.1 Potorous gilbertii
ATGTGGGTCCCTTTCCCATTTTTATAATCTCTTGGGGATACAGTCCTGGTAGCGATATTGCTGGGTCAAAGGGTATGCACATTTTTGTAGCCCTTTGGGCATAGTTCCAAACCATTCTCCAGAATGGTTGGATGAAGGAGATCAGAATCTTAAGAAAGAAAAGGACTCCTTGAAAATTAGAATTGGGCAAGAGGAAGTCAGCAAAGTTATGAGACCAAGAAATATTAAAACAAAATATAAAGAATGAAAAAATAGAAGAGAATGTAAAATATCTCATAAGAAAAATAATTGATCTGGAGAACAGATCAAGAATAATCAGAATAATCAAACTACATGAAAACTGATCAAAAAAGAATCTTGATCCAATAATAAAAAATATAATTAATTTGTCTTGAATCATTGGAATGAAAGGGGAAAGTAAAAATAGAAAAAAAATCTTCCCATCATCACCTGAAAGAGATCCTATGAGGAAAACCTAAAGGCATGTCATAGCTAAATTCTTAAAACTCCAGCTTAAGGAGAAAACATTATGAGAAACAAGAAAAAAATAATTCAAATATGGCACAATTGGAATCACAGAAAACCCAGCAGTGGTGACACTAAAAAAACCACAGGTCTTGTAACACTGTATATCAAAAAGCAAAAGAACTGGGATTGCAGCTGAAAATATCATACCCAGCAAAGTTAAGCATAATCATCGAATTGCCAGACTTTCAGGATTTTATTGCAAAAAGATCTGAACCTAATAGAAAATTTGATGTACAAGATGCAATAGAAATATAAGGTCAATATAAGGTATGTCTAAGATTGTAGTTAGTAATTGGGTAGTTTGAAAGAAGGAATGGAGTAGACCTGAGTATGATGTGATTCTAAAAAGTAAAACCATTGAAGAAAAGCTAAAAAGAGTTATTATATTGTACAAATGAGGCGCAGAGAATTAGATGCAGAAAGAGGGCTGGTAGTTCTGGAACTCTACTCTCATAAGGAATGAGTTAAAGAGGGAAACAAGTGCACACATGCACATATACACATTTGTATTACAATATTTTAAAATATAACAATAGGATATTTGTATATTATATATTGTATTACAATTTGACTCTTCTCTATATATTTGAGAAATGAGGCCTTTATCAGAGTAACACTGTAAAATTTTTTTCACAGTTATAATTACTGTTTATTTCCTTCCATCCTATTTTCCTCCTCTTTATCCTTTTCTCTCTTTCCCTTCACCCTGTCCCTCATTAAAAGTGTTTGGCTTCTGAGCTCCACTTTCCCCAGTTCACCTTCCTTTCTATCAGCCACCCCATCCCACTTCTTTCATCTCCTTCCCTTCCTACTTTCCTGCAGGGTAAGATAGATTTCTGTACCCAACTGAGTATATATGTTATTCCCTCTTTAAGCCAATTAAGATGAGAGTAAGATTCATGTTGTGTGCTCTCCACTCCACCATCTTCCCCTTTACTGTAACAGCTTTTTCTCACCTCTTTTCTGTGATATTTACTTTTTCTTGATATCATGAGAAGACAAAGATGGGTTATCTATTAGTTGGAAATCCCTTGATCTCTCCACATAACCAACCTAGCTTCTTTATTTTTTTGGCCATTTGAATCTTTGATGATATTCTTTACTCCAAATCGTCTTTGTAATTCCCTGATTTCTGTCTTTCCCTTGCTCCTCCTCCATGGTGCCTGGCGCAGTAGCTGGGCAGAGAGTAAGCCTCCGTAGATATTTGTCAATGGATTGTTCTAGGGCTAGGTCTAGATGGTTCTGCTATCTGTGTAAGTTGGAGCAAGTCATTGTGCCTAGAGGAGCCCATATTTTTTCATCTGTAAAGTGGGGTTAATCATACTAGCACTTTATACTTCACAGAATTATTGTGAAGAAAATGTTTTGTAAACCTAGAAGTGTTATGAAAATGTTTATTGTAGAATGGTTTCTTGGTTTTTTCCACTAGGTGGCATTGTTGCATGTTAAGGGGAGGCTGAGCTCCACTAGCAAGTAAGGCTTGTCCTACTTTGTCTTACGCGACACTTGGCTTTGTAAGAATAATTTTGATGATCCTTTTTTTTTTTTTTTTTTTTTTTTACAGTAAATCAGTTTTGAATGCTGGGTATGGGGGAAGGGAAGGGAGGGATAAGGAAATTGTGAAAATTCCAACTTGGACAGAATAAATAAAGCCAAAGAAGCGATTTTAGGAACATGTTGACTCGTTTTTCTTTCAGCCAAAACAAGGCAAAGCATTTCTGTCCCAAGAAGCAAAATTAAAAAAAAATTAAAAAAAGAAGAAAGAAAAGAAAAAAAGAAAGAAAAAGAAGCAGCAGCAAAATCACTACTTTTCAGTTGAATTGACAGAAAAAAAACTATTTGGATAGTTTTCTTTCTTCCAAAAAAGTAACAAAATTGAACTCAGCTCTTTTAGTTACCCAGTCCAGGACATAGATTTTTTCTTTCTTTTTCTTTCCCTGACTCATTTCTATTCAACTCTACAACTAATTTACTCTTGGGTTACTTCAAGAAGCAATATCCTTGAATTTTCCTTGTAAAGCAACATGGAATTAAATGTCTCTTATGGCGATGTACTTTAATTGTAAGACAACTGTTGATGGTGAAGGAGGTGAAATGGAAAGCCCTTCTCCTTACCTTATGTACACACATTTTAGAACTCACCTAAAATTGACCTCTTTTAAAGGCCTCCATGAATTGTAGCTGATTCTCAGCTAGTCACTTTCATCTAAATAATGCATAGCATTTATTCAGAACTTGAAGGTTTGAAAAGCCCTTTACACATCTCTCATTGTATCCTCACAGCAACTCTAGGAGGTAGGTACTATTATTTTTCAAATGAGGACATTGAGACAGGCAGAAATTAAATGACATGCCCAGAGTCACACAGATAGTAAGTGTCTGAAGCTGGATTTTAACTCAGGTCTTCTTGACTTTAGGTCCAGTAATCTATCCCTTATATAGCGTAACTGAATCTTTATACCCTGTCTGGGTAACTCTTTTACACCAGGTTATAAGATTGTTTAGAAAAACTTCTTAATTTGATCAGAAGTTGTCCTGATCTAACTCCCTTATATTAAGTGTAATAGTCATTCAGCTCTATATTTTTATGAACTCTCTAGAGTCTGGCCAAGGTTTATCAGGTTTTTAAAAATTTTTAATTTTTAAACTTAAATTAATTTTAAAATTTTAATTTTTAAAAATTGGTTCCATCATTGGCTAATCAGGACACAAAATCATGTTATTAGGGTTCATTCTTCCTCATTCCTACCCCACCCCATATACCTGGTTTATGTTTTACAGAGGTAAAGGAGCCCATTAGGACTCCTATGAACTATCTTTGTTCATTAGTGGTTAGTGCCTGTCTTTGTATTAAGGACAGGTTTGTAGTATGTTACTTTGGGAGCTACCACTAATGTTCATTAATAGGCAAGTTATCTTATCTTTTCAATAGAACCTGAGAAGTAGAACCAGTGGAATCTTTGAACTTGGAGCCAAAGTCCCTTGGAATACATATCATGAAGAAGAAGACAGAGAAGCTGAGATACCTCTGCAGTGCTGGAGATAGCTATAAAGGTCATTATTTCTCTTCATTTTTCTCCCTCTTTGGTGATATAAGAACATAGAAATTGTTGCAATATGTTAAGCATGGACTTTCAATGAAGCTGTCATGATTTTAATAAATAGTGACCAATAATTTGATATCTCTCATTCCCCTAATATTTTTCACTTTATCAATCTTCTTTTTCCTGTTGACCCTGTGTGAAGCACCGACTTAGAAATGCTGAAATAAATGAATGGAGATTTCCTCAATAGTCATCCAGATATATAGACTATGCTGATCTCAAGGTCATGTAAAAAGGGGAAGAGTTTAGAATTAAAGATCATTAGTGCTGAAAAAGTCCTTGGAGAGGATTAGTTACAACTTTTTTATTTTATAAATGAGGAAAACAGGACTGGGAGAGGTTTGGTAACTTTCCCAGTCATATAGTTTGTTAGCAGCAGATTCAAGAGGATGTTTAGAATCCTTATCCATCACTCTTTCTGGCTCAAAATATTGCCTGCCTCTGCAGTTTATGAGAGAGTAGGTCAGAGAGCTTCTGTGTTTCTAAGATTTTAGAAAATCAAGTCCTCTCTGGTTTACAATGATTTTAGGGTAGGCAGAGTCATCAGGAAGCTGAGATAATATTAATAAAGAACTTATATGGAACCTGGCACATAGTAGGTGCTGTATAAATCTAGCTAATTGTTGTTATTCTAATATCTTTCATCCCTGTGATAGAAGTAATTTCATCAGAAGACTGGATGAAGAGTCTAATAAGGCAAACATGTTTTTTCCCCTGCATAGATCTAATGGTAGATAAAATTAAGAAATAGAGCTTGTCATCGGAGCTCTCCCATCTTTCTGTCCCATCTCTCTTTCAGCAGCCACCTATGTCTCTTTTATATTGCCACTTCTCTTTTATCCTAGAGGAAAATGATGTGTTAAATTAATAAGTGCTTGGGTTTTAAGGATAGTCTTTCTTCTTGAATGTTTGCTATTTGTAAAACACCAGTGGGAATATAAAAATGTATAAAATATAACTTTTGCCTTCAAGGGAGAATATGTTCTGTATAATACTTCCCTAACTAGGTTTTTTTTTAACTAGGTTTTTTTTAAAATACCATATCTCAAACTGTAGTACAAAATATAATCATTAAAATGATGTGGTAATAGTTTAAAAAGAGAGAGAGGTCCACCAGGTAATCAACATACAGAAGCAACCGAACACATTAGGCTAGTGTTTGATAAAACCAAAGACCCCGTTACTGGGGGAAGGACTCATTATTTGACAAAAAGTGTTGGGATAACTGTACAGCAGTGTAGTAGAAATTAGGCCAATACCCTGTACCATATACCATGATAAGCTCCAAATGGATGCACAAAATATATAGAAAGCCACATCATAAACAAATTAAAGGAGCAAGGAAGAAAGTACCTTTTAGTTCTATGGATTGTGGAAGAATTCAAGATTAAATAAAGATCACAAGATAAAAAGGAAAATGTTGATTATAATTTAATTTAATAATTTAAAATAACAAAGGATTTTTACACAAACAAATCTAATATAGTAAAAGTTAGAAGAGATATGGGTAAATGGGAAGAAATCTTTATAACATTTTCTCTGCTAGAGGTCTCCTTTCCAAGGTGTGTAAGGAACTGATGCAAATTTATAAGACTAAAAGCTATCTCCAACAGATAAAAGGATATAAATAGATAGTTTTTCAAAGGAAAAAATCCAGACTATCAACAAATTGTGGTATATATATATATATATATATATATATATATATATATATACATACATATAAAGGAACATTATTATACCATAAGAAATGGACATTTTCAGAGGAAACTGAGACCTACATTTAAGGCAGGTTGTGATCCCATTTGTTTTACCCAAAATTTGACTTGTTTTGTTCTGTCTTTGAGGTGAGAATTGCAAAAAGAGGTAGGGAGATCCAGCCCAAATTCAATAAATCCAATCCAATAAACATTTATTAAACACCTAGTACATGCCAGGCACTGAGCTAAACTTTGGGGATACAATTAATAAAAAATTCCTGACCTCAAGTAGCTTCCAATCAAATAGCTGGAGACAGGACACAAAAGGAGTCAGGAAAGCAGGATGAGTGGGGAAATATTAGAGGGTAATCATCATGGGGACATCTTGTCCTGTGGAGCTGAAGCCAGACAGAGCAACACGTGCAGAATGGAGTGAATCCCAAAGTCCAGTTTCTACCCTGTACAAAGGAAGGCATCAGGAAGAGTTTCCACCATCCAGCCCTCCAGTCAGAGGCAAGAGGAGACTAAGAGAGATAGTATCATTCAAAGATTGAGAGAGGAACATGGTGATGAAATTACAGGTGATGAGTTTAATCTTGGAGATGTCTTGTTTAGTGGAGTTGAAACCAGGCAGAGCAGGCGATGCAGAGTGGCATGTCCAGCTGTGTATAATCTGCCTCATTTCCCCTATAAACATCCTTTTTCTTTCTCCCTTCTTCTCCTAGCAATTATTTTTTATACACTTCATTAAGCTATTAATCACATGCTCCTTGGGGTATCTGTGATATCTCTAATTTTTCATATGTTTAGGTTTTTATCCTCCACTTGACCCCAAAGCCAAAATGATTTCTTCCACCTCTGTCGTCCCCTTTTCAATGTGTAGCAGCACCCCATGTGCAGTTAGTGCTCCTTCATGCTCTGATTTTGCTGATTTTTATTCTTTTTGGTCTCTGTCATTTTTCAGGCCCTGTTGGTTTGTACAACGTTGGACAGACTTGTTGCCTCAATTCTTTGCTCCAGATGTTCATTATGAACATGAATTTCACTAAAATCTTGAAGAGGTGAGTGCTTTTCCTGGGTAGTTCATCAGCGTTTGGCTGAGCATGGTAAATTGTAAGTTTGTATTTTCTTTTATGTTTATAGAAAAATTTCAATTGTTCATGTTAAGCTGGAGGCCACCTGAATTAGATAACCATTTATTAAGTATCATGTATCAGGACTGTGCTCAGTTCCAGGGATACAAACACATATCAACAAAACAGTATCTGTTCTCCGGGAGTTTGTGCTTCTTCCCTCCTTGCTCAACTTAAGCTGCTGGAAGTGGGTCCATTCAACCAGAGTCCCAGGCATAGAGTGATTCAGTGTCTATTTTTGTATGTTGATATCTCTTAGGATAGTAGATTTAAAACTAGAAAGGATGTTAGAGATTATCTAGCCAAAGTTATACAGATACTGAGTAACAAAACCAGGATTTTAAGTCAGGGCCACTGACTCCAGATCCATCATTCCTCTGGTAAGTGAATTTCTCAATTTCAAGAATACTCAAGTAATTAATTCCCTTGTTCTGTTTCTTTATTCCAAGTGTTTTGTTCCTGTTCCTATTTATGAGTTTGGACTACTCAGTTCAATTTACTTCAGTGTAACAAACATCCATTAAGCATCTATAGAGTGCTGGGCCTGGAGTCAGTAAGACCTGAGTTCACATCTAGCCTTAAGCACTTATTGTGTGACCTTGGGCAAGTCACTAAACTTCTGTGTGCTTCAGTTTCCTTGTCTGTAAAATGGGGATAGTAATAGCACCTACCTCCTAGGGTTGTTGTGAGGACCAAATGAGATCATATTTGTAAAGGCACTTAGCATACCGTCTGGTACACAGTAGATGCTCTATAAATGCTTATTCTCTTTCCTTTCCTTTTCTTCTTTCTGTAACCTTCCCTCCCCTACTGGGTACTACAGATACAAAGACAAAAATGAAAAGTCTTGCCCCTTGCATTGTACTGGGATAAACAAAGTGAAGATTGTTAAGAAGATATAAAATAAGTTGTAATAAATAAAATACCAATGTAACACAGTCTAGTTTGGCCCCCACTGCCTAAAGGCCTGGTGTGTCACATTTCACCTCTGCCCTAGAGTTCTCTGCTACCCGTAAGGGGGTTTGGGGTATATAGGCTCTTTGCCTATGACTTCAGCACTCACCGATGGTTTTCCCTCAATTTTAGTTACACTCTCCTGAACCTCCTTGTTTCATTTAACTAGGGTAGGGGTTGGTGGTAGTTATAAGGAAATGATTTGTCTGTCTCCTTGTTGCCTTCTTTTGAGCGAATATCTTCCAGGAACCCTCACAATATGTGGTTCCTCTACTTATTTAGTATCATGGTGCCTAGGGAACTGGAGGAAGGGAAGGAAAGTTTCCTACAAGAGTCTTTTCTTGATTGTCTTGCTGTCAATGAATTACTTTTCATTTTATTGATATACTTGTACTTGCCTTTGTTATTGTTTGATCATTTTAGTTTTGTTTGACTCTGTGACACCATTTGGGGTTTTCTTGGCAAAGATACTGGGGTGGTTTGCCATTTTCAAACCACGTTATCTTACAGATGAAGAAACTGAGGCAAACAGGGTTAAGTGGCTTGCCCAGGGTCACATAAGTAGTAAATATCTGAGGTCAGATTTGAACTCAGGAAGATGAGTATCCTTGACTTTAGATCTAGTACTACCTAACTGCCCTTGGTTGGCTTAAGCATGACTAGATAGATTTATTAAAAAAAATTATTAATTTATTTGTTTTCAGTTTTCTACAATCACTTCCATAAGTCTTAGATTTTCTCCCCTTCCCTCCCCAGATGGCATGAAATCTTATATGAGTTCTACACATATATTCTTATTAAACACATTTTCACATTTGTCATGTAGCATAGAAGAATTAAGATGAATGAGAGAAACCATGAGAAAAACCAAACCAAAAGAGAGCACAAGAGAAAATATTCTGCTTCATTCTGTGTTCTAAATCCATACTTCTTTCCCTGAGAGTAGATGGCATTTTGCACTAAAAGTCCTTTGGAAATGTTTTAGGTCCTTGAATTTCTGTGAAAGGCTAATTCTACCAGAAAAATTCCTCTGTGAAAAAACTGTAGTTTTTACTGTGTACAATGTTCTCCTGGTTCTGCTCTTTTTACTCAGCATTAGTTCATATAAGTCCTTTCAGGCCTCTCTAAAGTCCTCCTGTTTATCATTTCTTTTTTTTATTAAATTATTTTATTTGTTTTCAGTGCTCCAAATCACTTCCAAATATCTTAGATTTTTTTCCCCTCCCTCCCTATCCTTTCTCCCTCCCTCCCTTTCTGTTCCCTCACTGAGACAACATACAATTTTATATAAGTTCTACATATACATTCCTATTAAATACATTTTTCACCTTAGTCATATTGCATAGAATAATTAAAGTGAATGGGAGAAATCATAAAACAAAACAAGACATAATACAAAAGAAAATGGTCTGCTTCATTCTGCGATCAAATTCCATAGTTCTTTCTCTGAATGTGGAAGGCATTTTGCCTCAAGAGTCCATTGGGAATTTTTTAAGTCCTTGTACTGCAATGAATTTCCAAGTCTACCAGAAAAATTGCTTGCACACTGTGGTTCTTGCTATTTACAAAGTTCTCCTGGTTCTGCTCCTTTCACTCAGCATCAGTTCATATAAGTCTTTCCAGGCTTCTCTGAAGTCTTCCTGTTCATCATTTCCTATAGCACAATAATATTCCATTACATTCATATACCACAATTTATTCAGTTATTTCCCAATGGATGGGCATCCCCTTGATTTCCAGTTTTTGGTCACCACAAAGAGAGCTGCTATAAATATTTTTGTACATGGGGACCCTTTCCCATTTCTATGATCTCTTTGGGATAGAGTCCCAGAAGTGATATTGCTGGGTCAAAGGGTTTGCACATTTTTGTAGTCCTTTGCGCATAGTTCTAAATTGCTCTCCAGAATGGTTGGATCAGCTCACAGCTCCACCAACAATGAATCAGTGTTTCAGTGGTGCCATGTCTTCTCCAACATTTATTGTCTTCCTGTTTTGTCACATTAGCCAATCTGATAGGTGTGATGTCGTATCTCAGAGTTGTTTTGATTTACATCTCTCTCATCAATAGTGATTGAGAACATTTTTTTCATTTGACTGTACATAAGCTTTAATTTCTTCCTCTGAAAACTCCGTTCATATTTTTTGACCATTTATCAATTGGAGAATGACTTGTATTCTTGTAAATTTGACTCAGTTTTCTATATAGTTTAGAAATGAGGCCTTTATCACAAATACTAGTTGCAAACATTCTTTCCCAGTTTTCTACTTCCCTCCTAATCTTAGTTGTATTGAGTTTGTTTATGCAAAATTTTTCAATTTAATGTAATCAAAATTATCCATTTTGCACTTCATAATATTCTCTCTCTTGTTTGATTATAAATTTCTCCATTCTACATATATCTGATAAATATACCATTCCTTGCTCCCCTAATTTGTTTATAGTATTAGTCTTTATGCCTAGATCATGTATCCATTTGGACTTTATTTTTGAGTATGGTTTCAGGTATTGGTCTATGCTCAGTTTTTGTCACACTGTTATCCAGTTTTCCCAGCAGTTTTCATCTAAAAGTGAGTTCTTATCCCAGAAGCTGAGGTCTTTGGGTTTATCAAACAGTAGATTACTATAATGGTTGACTACTATGTCTTGAGTATCTAACTTATTCCACTGGTCTACCCTTCTATTTCTTAGCCAGTACCAAGTGGTTTGATGATTGCTGCTTTATAATACAATTTGAGATAGGGTAGGGCTGGGCCACCTTACCTAGCATTTCTTTTCATTATTTCCCTTGATATTCTGAACCTTTTGTTCTTCCAGATGAATTTTGGTATTATTTTTTCTAGCTCTAGAAAATAATTTTCTGGGAGTCTGATGGCACGGAATAAATAAATTAATTTAGGTAAAATTGTCATTTTTATTATATTAGCTAAGCCTACCCATGAGTAACTGATGTTTTTCCACTTACTTAGATCTGACTTTATTTGTGCAAAAAGTGTTTTGCAGTTGTGTTCATATAGTCCCTGGGTTTGTTTTGGCAGGTAGATTCCCAGGGCTTACTGTAGCTTTAAATGAAATTTCTCTTTCTACCTGTTGCTGTTGGGCTTTGTTAGCAATATTTAGAAATGCAGATGATTTATGTGGGTTTACTTTGTAACCTACAACTTTGCCAAAGTTGTTTATTATTCCAAGTAGTTTTTTACTTGATTCTCTATTATCATCTGCAAAGAATGATAACTTAGTTTCTTCTTTGCCGATTCTAATTCTTTCAATTTCTTTTTCTTCTCTGAATGTTAAAGTTAACATTTCTAGTACCATATTGAATAACATGCCTAGATCTCTTAAATGAAAGTTTCCTAGGTTCCCTACTGCATAGGTGAGATAGCCTACTTTGATTGGCTGCATAGTTGAAAAGGTTGCTTATTTGACTATCTGAGACTGGGATAGTCTGTTTCCTGAAAACTTTTTCCTGCTGTGTCCAGAGAGGAAAGATCACAGTTTAGCCATTGTGTGGGATTTGTTAACTGGAACAATGAAACCATGAAAGGAACTACTTCCTTCTTCTGCTTTGTTCTTTCACTCAGGTTCTGAGAAATGGGTTTTGGGGTATTTGTTTCTGTTCTGCATTGCTTTTTGTTAGTATCTAGGTGTTGTGGTTTGATCCTCTAACTCTTGCAGAAAATTTACAATTTGGCTTACATGAATCTAGTGGAGATGTGGATCTAGTGGCTCTAAGCTCTCAGAATGACATTATGGTCTTCTTTCATTCTTGGGTTGGCTTTTAGTGTAATAACAAGGAAGGGTAAGGGATGGTGATGGTGGTGAGGAAATGATTGTGTCTATCTCCTTGCTGAAAGGGTATTCTTTCAAGCTGATCTGTTCCAGGAACTCTCACAATGATTGACCCTCTGCCTTTTCAGTATCACAATGCCTAGGGAAGTGGAGGAACGGAAGAGAAGTGTCCCCTACCAGTTACTTCTGCTTTTGGAGAAGATGCAAGACAGCCGGTTGAGAGCAATATGGCCTGTGGAGCTGGTATCTTGCCTGCAGAACTATAATATTCCATGTAAGGAAGTCATTTAGCCACAGTGCTATTGTTTATGGTTGGTCCAGAAAGGGTGAGGATGGATGCTTGTGTGCATGTGTGTAAAGGTGTGTATAAGAGTCATTCAGGGTGATTTGGTAATCAAAATTGCTGAATCCAAAAATTTGAGGGTCTTTGGCTCTGCCATGTTGAGAGAAATTAATTCTTAGAGTATTTCTGCTAAGGAACACCGCCTTTTCACTGGAAATGGAGAGAAGAAAAGCACCTGTGATTTCATTAACCAATACAGCTTGGCATCTTCTATACAACTTACAGCAATCTTGAAACATTTTCTAGAGTACTAAATGATTTTCCCAGAATCACACAGCTAATATTTGTCAGAGGTGGGACATGACCCTCAAATCTTCTTGGTTTTAGGGTTAGCTTTCTATCCACTATGCCACGGAGTAAGAATAATACTAAGGCAATGGACACTCCAAACAAGTAAGGTGATAGCAAAGGAATACTTATCTGTGCTTGTCATCTTGACCAAATGAATTACCTTCTAGCTCTTGAAAGAATTGATGTGGTAATAGTGGAACCATTGGTAGCAATAACTGAAAGGTCATGGGAAAGGAAAGAGAAGCTACAAGATTTGAGAAGAACAAATGCTCTTCAGAAGTTTTAAGTCTCCAAACTATAGTCTAGTGAACACTTCACTCCAATTCCCGTCAAGGCATTAGAATGGATCATTGTGATTACAGTGAACTAGCATGGCTTTATCAAGAACATATAACGTCAGACTAATTTCATTTTCTATTTTGTCTGAATTATTAAACTAGCAGATGAGGAGAATGCTATGGATACAGATCATCTGGATTTTAGTAAAGAATTTGATAAAATACTTCACTCTGTTTTTTTGTGGAAAAGATAGAAATAATAACAAAAATAACTAACATTTTTATGATGTTTGATATATACCAGTTGATAGCATATTTAGATGAATTCAAAACTGGTTGGTTGGCTAGAAATAATGGATTTTATTAATTATTGGTTTGATGCTAGTATAACAGATCTGTAGTGGAGTACTCTGGGGCTTAGGGCTTGGCCTTGACCTGTTTAATGTTTTTTATCACTGACTTGAATAAAAACACAGATGGCATGCTTATCAAATCAACCGATGAACCCAAAGTTGGAGGGACAGCCAATATGCTGTATGACCATCTGGATCCAATTTTGACAAATTAGAGCACTAGATTGACTATAATAATAGGATGATATTCAAGAGGGATAAGTATAAAGTGTAACATTTGGGTTCAAAAAATCCCCCTCATGCATAAAAGGGAGTCATGGTTAGACAACAGTTTAGCTGAAGAAGATCTAGGGGTTTGAATGGACTACAAACTCAATATGAGTGTCATGTGGCACTCAAAAAAAAGCTAATGCCATTTTGGTCCGAATTAAGAGATCTAGAGCTTCCAGGGATGGATAGGATAGATGTTTTTAAGTTCTGTCCTTGTCAGATCACATCTGGATTATTGTGCTCAGTTCTGGGAGCCACAATTTAGGAAGAACATTGATAAGGTGGAGACCATCCAGAGGAGGACAACCAGAAGGTTCAGGAGTTCGAGTCATATGAATTTTGGTTGAAAGAAATAGATATGTTTATCTCCGAGGAGAGAAGACATATGGAATTATGATAGATGTTTTTAAGTATTTGAAAGATTGTCATTCAAAGGATGGATCGGACTTGTTATCTCTGACTGCCAAGGGCAGAGCCAGGAGTAGAAAGTTATTGCTGAAACAAAGCAAATTTAGACCTGAAATCAGGAAAAACTTCTAACAATTAGAGCTGGTCAAAAGTAGAATGGGCTACTTTTAGAGGGCATAGGTTCCCCTTCCTTGGAGGTGTTCTATCAGAGGTTGGATAACCACTTGTTGGCCCAGGATGCTAAATAGTGTTATTGGACCTAAGAGTCAGGAAGACTCAACTTAGAGACTTCCTATGTGTATGACCCTTGTCAAGTCTTTGAAACCTCATTCAGTCTGAGTTTTTTCATCTGTAAAACTGCAGCAATAATAGAACCTACCTCAGAGTTGTTGTGAGGATCAAATGAAATAAGATTTGTGAAGTGTTTTGCAAACCTTGAAGTGCTATATAAATGGCAGTCATTGTTGTTTATTTTTATTATGTTAGAGCTGGGATTTTGGGGGCTGTATGATTTGTACTAGATTATAGCTGAGGTCCCTTGCAAGTCTCAAATTTTGTGATTTTATGATCTTCACCCTAGTCAGACTATAGCTGAAGTGCAATGTTCAATTCTGGGCTTCATGTTAGGAATGAGATTGATAAACTAGAGAGCTTCCAGAGGAAGCAACTGAGAGAATAAGGAACAGAACAATTCTGATCTTTTCAGTAAACTGAGGTATTGTGTCCTACTCTGGGTACCACATTTTAGGAAGAACATGGACAAAATAAAGCATATTTAGAGCTGTTACCAGTATAGTGAACATGTTGAATAAGGTTAGTTAAAGAAAGTAAAAGTATTTAGCTTGCAAAGAAAAATGATAAGATGTGGAGAAGACTTCACCTTCAGCTGTTCCAAAGGGGAATGCGCTGCCTTTGGGAAGTGAGAGGGTTCCTGATCACTTGAGGTTTTCAAGGAGAGGCTGCATGCATGACCATCTTCAGGGATGTTGTATAGAGGGGTTTCTATATGGTTGGGATTACAGAAGTCATTTGTCACTCTGAGATTCTGTGGTTGGGAATGGAGATGGGACTTCAAATTTAGGGCAGTGAGTTGCCATTTTTGTGAAAGCAGATGTCAGAATGATGTCCTGTGAAGCAACTTTCCAAATGGACACCAGTAGGAGTGAGAAGTGAGAGAAGGATAAAAGACATCTGTTAGACAACTGATAAGCGTTTTTGTCTCCTTTCGCAGTGTTTGTTGATTATGATGCTGCTCAACTCTTCCTGACCCTCTGGAACTTGATTCAGAGTCAAATTACAGACTTAGAACTGGTAAGGACTTAGAATTCAAAGCATTTAAAATGCTACTTGTTCTAGGAGTAAGCAAACAAATGCTTATTAAACACCTACTATATCCCAGCACCATGCTAAGCACCATAAAGAAAGGCTAACCCTAACCCTAAATGTGCTCTTGAGGAGCTCTCCAACATAATGAGAGTGATAGCCAGCAAACAATTATATGCAAACAAGGTACATACAGGATAAATTAGAGATAATCCACAAAGGAAATTAAGGAGGAATGGGAAAGGCTTCCTGCAGAAGGTAAGAGAGGAGGAGGAACTAGGTGGTTTAAATGCTTAGATAAGTGTCTGGTTCATTGTAGGTGCTCAACAAAATTTTTATTAAATTAATGGATGAAAGGTAACGTGAAGGGTAGCATTTATAGCCATCAAGTGTTGGAGCAAGAAAGACACAGTCCTTTTTCTTTAGAGGTTTATCATTTTAATTGGTGATAAGGGAGAAGATGAAAGCAAACGTTAAGGGAAATGTTTGAGAAGAAGAAGTAAAGGATAGAAATGGAGAAGATAAGCAGTTTTAGTTATTGCTTGAACCTCTGCTAAGATGTCTCTTTCTTTTTGCAGTCAGAAAGACTGAAGACCTTGTATACTATCAGAATACGGGAGTCCATGGTTTGTCTGGACTGCAACGTGAAGAATCATAGGGATAGCAGCATGTTGACCCTTTCCCTTCCTCTTTTTGGTACTGATGCACAACCTCTGAACACCCTGGTTAGTATTTTCTCTTGGAGAATTTTCTTTGCCAACTTTGGCATGGCCAACATTCTATGTTCCTATTGATTGCCCCCGTACTTTCTTTAGGTAAGTCATGTCATTTAAGAAGAGATTTTAAGATTGTTGGAGAAACCAGAAAAGATTTTTGAGAGGCCATCTTGTCTATCCTTAAAAATCTTTTTAAAGAACTCTAGCCAAATTCGTGACTCCCTTAGTGACTTCTTGGTATCCAGCAAGCTTTTTTGTCAGGACATGCCTTACTTGTGTCTATTGTACATCCCTCATGACTCTAAAGCTTTTTTTCTGGTTTGGTTCCCATTATAAATATAGAACAAACTGGTTGTCTTCTTCTGTTTTGGAACCCTTACTATGTTTTAAGTTATTCAGATACCCCTTAGCCTTCTCTTCTGCAGGCTCAACCCATTCTAGTTCATTTCTACCTTATATATCTATCATAATCAGCTTTCCTAGGCTTGTCTCACTTTAGACTTCAGGGCTGTGCTTAGGGTAAAATGTGCAAAGCTTCCAGTCGTAACATTTCCTACTTGTGATACTTTATGTCTTGATAGTACTTGATGTAGCAGAGTTTAGGAAATCCGGATTATTCATTTAGTCTTTGGGTGTCCTTGATATCAGCTAAGATTTATATAGAGGGAGGCTTTCCATTTCAGCATGTCTCTTTTTCATTTGTTTACACACATAACATTAATAAGTTATCCAGGATTCTTCTATTAGATTTGGTTAAGCTATTTGCCTTTTAAGTCACTGATTAATTATTTTGCCTTTTTTGTCATCTTTAATCTCCATCTTCCTTCTTCCCTTCTAATTCCTTTCTTCTTCTGACACAAATCCCTTATGTTTGTTCTTTCACATTCCTTATTTTAAATATCATGATTGATTAGCTGAGCACAAATATTATACTCATTGGTATATAAAGAATGATTATAATTTATATTTATATTGGGCCTTATGGTTTTAAAGTACCTTGCTTAGGATCAAAGAACTAGAGCTAGGAAGAACCTCAGAGACCATCTAGCCCTACCCCTTATTTTACAGATGAGGAAACAGAGGCCCAGGCAGTTTAGGTGACCTGCCTTGTCACTCAGGGAGTAATCAAGATAGGTGGGGAACATGGGCTGCTCTTTCTTCTCTACTGAACACTCCCATAATTTACACTGGTTCATTAGTCCTGAGGAAGAGATAAATGCTTCTTTGTCCCCACTGGTAAAATGGGAAAACTGAAACTCAGCTTGTTCAACTTGTTTAAGGTGACACAAACAGTAAGTAGAGGAGGGAGGGACTGAATGTAGATCTTCTGACTTCAAATCTGGTGTTCTTTTAGTCATGTTATATTATGCTGGCAATCAAAGTATAAGACATAATTCCTGATTATTAAAAGAGGGGAGCTAGGGAGACAAATAAACACATGTGAAATAAACAAATCCAAGAATGAACATGTAGCTGCTATGTTATGTAGTACAGACTGGCTTTCTTAGAAGCCTTCTTTTTTTTTGCTGACACTTTACAGCTCAGAGAAGACTATTTTCATTTTTGGAAAACTGTTTTTTTTTAATTTTTTTAAATTTCATTTATTTATTTATTTTTATTTAACTTTTTACATTTATTTTCACAAGATTTTGGGTTCCAAAATTTTCTCCCCATTTGTCCCCTCCCCCCTCCCCAATACACTGAACATTCTAATTACCCGTATCACCAATCTGCCCTCTCTTC
>CM053770.1:165639028-165690206 GCA_028658325.1 Potorous gilbertii
GAACTAGGTCTAAAACCAAGAATCACCTCCCCAGCAAAACTGAGTATAATACTTCAGGAGAAAATATGGTCTTTCAATGAAATTGAGGACTTTCAAGCATTCTTGATGAAAAGACCAGAGCTGAAAAGAAAATTTGACTTTCAAACACAAGAATGAGAAGAAGCATGAAAAAGTAAACAGCCAGGAGAAGTCACAAGGGACTTACCAAAGTTGAACTGTTTACAATCCTATATGGAAAGACAATATTTGTAACTCCTGAAATTTTTCAGTATCTGGGTAGTTGGTGGTATTACACACACACACACACACACACACACACACATGCACACACACACATACACACACATGTACAGGCATGCACGCACACATATACGCACATGCAAGCATACACAGAGACAGAGAGCACAGAGTGAATTGAATAGGATGGGATCATATCTTAAAAGAAATCAAGGTAAACGGTGAGAGAGAAATGTAGTGGGAGGAGAGAGGGTGAAATGGAATGGGATAAATTATCTCTCATAGAAGAGGCAGGCAGGAGTCTTCTTAGTGGAGGGAAAAAGAGGAGAGCTGAGAAAAAAAAAACATGAAGTTTACTCTCATCACATTCGACTAAAGGAAGGAATAAAAAACTTTTTTTTTGAGACCATAGTAGGACAAATGCCAAATGAAGATCGTGCTATTAGTTTTAAAGGCATATAACTTTCTGTTCCTTTCCTAGAATCGCTGTAACTCATCAGTGCCTTTCTCCCTTGTTTTCAAATAGAGGGTCAGAGAGAACTGGAAGGGGGATAGGATTGGGCTCCTTGAAATGGCCCCTATAGTGAATAAGAAAATTCCTTTGAGGATCCCCATATTATAGAATATCTTTATAAAGCAGAAGTAACCATCCAAAATGTATCCATGTTCATTTAAAAAAATTTATTGATAACTTTTTTGAGGAAAATTTAAAAAATGATAAACTTGACAAATAGCAAGAAACATTTACATTTTCACATGTAAATGAAACATAAAAAATAATTGTATGAGTTTCTCCCCACAGTTTGTTTTTTAAGGTGAATATTAAATTTAACACAATACTACCAGTCAGACACAAATATTTATTGTCTACTAGGTACCAGCTACTCTGCCAAGTTCTAGGGAGACAAAAAAGGTAAAAGGCAATTCCTACTCTCAAGGAGCTTACAGTCTAATGGAGGAGACAATATGTGAACAGCTATGTACAAATGAACTATATATAGAATAAATTGGAAGTAATTCATCTTCCAGAGGGAAAGTAGTAGCATTAAGGTGGATCAGGAAAGGCTTCTTGTAGAAGGTAGGATTTTATGTGGGACTTGGAGGACAGGAGTTGGAGATTAGGAGAGAGATTATCCCAGGCATAGAGGACAGCTGGCAAAAATGCCCTGAGAAGAGAGATGGAATGCCTTGTGTGAGGAATAGGAATGAGACCAGTGTCATCAGGGGACAGAGTGTGTGGAGGAGGGATGGTATACAAGGCAGACCTGCACAGCTTGGCAGTAGGTAGAAGCTAAAATTAAAATAAGCTAAACTTCTTTGGGTTGCAAATAGGTTTTTAGTGATGTATTTTTCAAGTAAAGGCATTATTAATGATTAAACTATTTTGCAAATAAGCTATATTTAGGAAAAGAGAATTTTCAATCAATATCAATTAATTACACTTATTTCTTCAGATATTTATTATCATGAAATCCCATCAATGTTAAAAAAATTACTTTGCTAAGCGGTACAAGTTTTAATACATTTTTCAAGTTTTCTTACTGTTTTAATGGGATGTATTACACTTCTTGTCAGCAATCAGTTTATTATTAGCTAGTCTTTGCTGCGTGGACAGGACAAACTTAAATTCTCAAAAACACTTTTTTTTTTGTCAGGACATAATCTAGAAATTGTACTCAGGAAACACTTCTTTATGAAGTCACCTTCAGTAAAAGACTTTCCAGTAGCAGCAATTTCTTTAGAAATCTGAAACTTCTAATAGTAGTAGTAGAGTACTATAGTAGCCACTTGATTTTCTGAGTTAACTTTCTGGAAAAACCATTGTTTCCCTCTGATATTTTTCAACAATTTAGACGCTTTAATTTGTTTTTCATTGGTGTCCAATTTGCCTAAGTCAGGATGTTTTGATTTGAAATGGCACAAAGATTTTATTCTTTCAGAATGGCTATTACTTCTCAGCAAACAAGACACAGTATTTTGTCTCTCACGTAAGTAAAATATCTATTTGTCCACATGAGATTAAACACTCTATGTTCTGTTATCTCCCATTTGCAAAATCACCCCCAAAACTTTAATGTTAGAATGAAAAAACCTCCATGGCAACTGCTCACGTACAAAGAAATACTAAGCTGAATGTCTGATCTTGGAGAGAGCACCAGATACTCATGTAGTTTGGAGAGAGGCTGTGCAGTCCTTGTGCTGTTGCCACTCATCACATAGTGAATGTCAGCTGTGTTGGTTTGTGGCTGCACTCACTTTGTCCCTATTCAACACCAATAATGCCTGAAAACAAAGCAAAAAGGTAAGATTCTTGCTTTTCTCAGAGTAGAGACAGACTGGTGATGGTTGGTTGTGGCAGGTCACATGACAAACAAGAGAGCGGGTGCAGTGGCAACCCACTTGCCAAGCTACATTATGGGTACAATAGTGACTAGTGGAAGGTGGATTAAGTGGATTAAGACAAAGCACTCATTACATCTTTAATAATCTCTACATTTTTCATGACCTGCCTGAAATCCTTTGGCGGGTCACATATTGTTCAAACCTGGTGTAAAATGTAAGAAAACTGGAAAGGTGAGGGGAAGGTGAATCCTGGCAGTGATAGGGAGTCGCTGGAGTTTAATGAGTGGAGGTGAGGGTGACATGGTCAGACCTAAGTTTTAGGAAGATTGCTTTGAAAGTTGAGTAGAGGAGAACTGGAGTGAGGAGACACTTGAGGCAGGAAGCTCCACCAGTGGGCTATTGCAGAAGTACAGGTGTGAGGTGATGAAGGACTTCACCAGGGTGGTAGCAGCGTCAGAGAAAAGAAGGAGACATATAGGAGAGATATTCTGAAGACAAAATTGACAAGTCTTGGCAATAAATTGTATATGGGGGTGGGGAGCTGGTGAGAGAGAGGGGAATAGTTGAGGAAAGCACCTAAGTTCTGAACCTGGGTGACTGGCAGTTTGGTGGACTGACCTACTTGTTTATCCCTTTCTGAGCTTCCTTCTGCTTTCTTTTGTGTATTGTCTTTCATGGGTGCTCTGTCCTTTTTTTGCATCACTACTACTACCCTCCACTCTGACCTCACAACAATTTCTACCTTCCCCACCAATAAAAGCCTCCCATGTAATAAATTTAGTCAAGGAATTCATTCTTTGCTCATCTTTGAAAATGCTTCATCATTAGTGTGTCTGGAGTCATAACTGGTGGTCATTGCACTGATGAGAGATATTAAATCTTTCAAAGTTGTTTTCCTTTATGTCATGGTAATTATTATACAAATTCTGGTTCTGCTGACTTCACTCATTATTAATTCATAGAAACTTCAGATTTTTTTTTCTGAATCCATCCTTTCCATCATTTTTATGGCATAATATTCAATTTTATGTACCATATGCTGTTCAGTCATTTCTCAATTACACTCATTTTGCTTCCAATTTATTAGTGCTCTAGGTTAACTTGTCCCTTGTGTTTGCATTTCAACGATTCTACTCGTCACTGATCTTTGCATCAGAAAAGTTTGAAAGTTTTCTATTTTATTGAAGATATATTTTTTTCTCCTTATAGGATTATAACCAGTTTTTGAGAGTAACTTATTCTTGATTGTAAGCAGAAGTGTACTGGTTCCAGTTTGAATTATCTCTTGAGAGTGCTTAAATTTTCAGTGTGAGCAATTATACCTCAGAAATAATTAAATGGTACAAGTAAAGGCTTGGATTATGGTTGTCTTGATTATCAAGATTTATGTAATTGATGGAGAGAATGCAAATTTAAGTTAAAAGTGTGTCATACATGATTTTTTCAGACCCAAATGTTGAACATATATCAACATATCTCAGTTGTAAGAGTATTTATCATATTCCAAGATTTTCTTTCCTCTAAATTAGTTGCATCATAGTCTTTATGATTTTGACTATGCTTCCTTGCTCCTTGATCACTTTGTTTTCTAGCTTCTTGCCTGTATATTTGACATGAAACTCTTGGATTCTGGCTATCATATTCCTGTTTTTAAATTTTGGTTTTCCTTTATGAAGTGCTCAGTAATGTCTTTCTTTTTCATTTGCCATCTAGTTCTAATAGATCTAGGCAATTTCCTTTATGCTTGCTTGAAATATGGTATCCTGGTCTTTTCTTTGGTTATGATATTTAGGGAGCCCAATAATACCTAAATTATCTTTCCTCAACTTGATTTTTAGGTGAGTTGTTTTTGATAGTTGGTATTTGTATGCTTCCCTATTGTTTGTAGTACTTTGTACTTTTTAGTACTTTAGTACTTTTTTCTAACATTTCTTGGTGTCTCATGGAGTCAATGAATTCTGTTTTTTCCATTACGTTTTTCAAAAGCTTCAATACTTGGTTAAGTTTTTCCATCTTCTCTTCCAAGATATTTATTCTTCTAATTTTTTTCCTTGAGATTGAATTTCATTTTTAAGTGAATTTTAATTTTTTTATGCCTACTCTTAGAGTTTTAATAGACAAACCATTTTGCACTTGTGGACAAGCTTTATTTATATTTGATTTGGAGTTGTTTTTCTGGGTTTATCTTTCAGACTTCTTTTAACTGACCCTAATCCTAACCCTAACCCTAACTCTATAATACCATAATATCACATTACTATAATATTTTTGCATTATATCTGGAGTTTTTGGTTTTGTTTTATTTACTCATATCACCAACCTCATCCTGGACTAGGTCTTTTACATGTGGTTAGAAAGCTTTTCTTGGACTTATCTTTTCACTATCCTGGCCAGTGGCCCTGAAGTTCTGGATAGTAGAGCCAGGACTGGGTCCCACATTCTGTTACAATCCTGGGTTGCTGCCTTTGTCTATTGGTGACACAACATGGATGATGGACTTGACCCTATCTCTGTCTCTTTCTTCTTTCATGAGCCCCAACAAAGGATCTTAGTTCTGTGACCTGCTGTGGCCCTAATGGGTCCCAATCAGATTTTAGAGAGAATGCTTGTCTTAGGTGTGATAAAAGGCCTACACACTTGAGCTGGCCCTGTCTCCTGCTGCAGCTTGAACTTTCTTGAGGCTTAGAACGATCATCTCTATCTCCCTGCATAGTGACTTGTCGGGGTTGGTTTTGACCAGTACAATTTTTCTGGCAGGCCAGGGCTAAAATCTCATTGACTTCAGGCTCCATGGATTAGAGTTCATGCTGGTTTCTACCTCCCATGGCTTATCCCCCTCTTCTAGAAGCTGCAGGCTTCTGACCATCTTGTTGTCCAGATCTAGAGTAAATTGAGGAACTTATTGGTGTTTTCCTCTAATCAGGCTCCCACTTAAATCTTTGCTGAGGTATTTATGGGTGATCTGATTTCTTCTAGGATATTCTATGTCACCATCTTAATCAGAAGTCAGTATTTTTTTATTTTTCACTGCCTTCACTTCCAAATATATCTTTCCTCTCTCCCACTAAATAAAAAAGAGAGAAAAAAGGAGTTTAGTACAATCAACCAATATGTTAATCGTTTGATCAGGTGTATGCATTGTCCTATATCCACAGTCTCCACCTCTTAAAGAAGGTAGAGAGGTGAATTTTCTCATCTATTTTCAAGGCCAACCTTAATTCCTAACATTATATAGTATTCATATTCAAGGTGGCACAATCAAGTGAGAGGAGTTTACTCCTCTCCTGGCCTGCACTCTGGTCTGTGAGCAACCAACAGCACTCTTTTCTGCCCTGGAACTGCAAGTAGAATTCCCCCTTTATAGCCCTCACCAGCTCCACCTTGCCAGTGGTCTTCCTTATCCCAGGACTGCCACTCTGGACTGAGACTGCTTTATTCCCCCAGGGTCATTAGGCTGAGGGCTCCAAAAATAGACACTGCTGCTGCAGTGACTACCCCGCCCCCCCCAACTCCCTGGGGCTGGGACTGGGACCAGACCTCTCTCCTCTCTCATTCAGATGGAAGAGCTTTCTTACTGACCTTTGAATCTGTCTTTGGCATTTGTGGGTTGAGAAATTTGGAAACCGTAGCAGTTGCCCATGATTCCACACCCTGAAGCCTGCTTCAGTCCTGTCTCTGCCCTGCTGCCCATGATGGGTTGCACTCTGCTCTGAACCTGGTGCAATAGACCTTTCCTGTCATCCTTCCAGGTTGTCTGGGGCTAGAAATCTGTCTCACTCTGTCATTTTGTAGCTTCTGCTGCTCTAGAATTTGTTTAAAGTCATTTTTTACAGATATTTTAAGGGCTATGGTGGGGAGAGCTAGAGCAGGTCCATCCTTCTACTCTGCCATCTTGGCTCCGCCCCCCAGTTTTCTTCACTCTCCTTTAGTTCAACCTTTCATGCTTCTCTGAATTCTTCATATTTATCAGTTCTCATGCTGCAGTAACATTCTATTGTATTCATGTACCTCAATTTGTTCTTCCTTTTCCCATCTGGCGGATATTTACTTTCTCCTCTCCAGCATTTTACTACTACACAAAGGAGAACCCATATTGTAATAGTAAGTAATAAAGAGAATGTGGTGGCGTTAGGAGAGGATTCTCGCTTTCACTTAGTCTCCAAAGCAGAGATCCTTGATAAATACCTCAGATTGAAGTTGAGGGGGCTGGGCAGTTGTGAGGAGGAAGAGGAAGACCTCATGAGATAGCAGCCAAGACTGTTAAGTTACTTATCTGACAGCATGTTTCCCTTTGTTTCTTCTGGAACAGGAGGATTCCATACATTGTTTTTTCCAGCCCAAGAAGTTGTCAGGCCAAAACAAGTGTTTTTGTGAGAAATGTGGGAAGCTGACCTATTGGCAACAGGTAATTAGCTCTGTGTGAAGGCTTACCTTCTTCCATGACTTTTTGTTATTCCAATGTTGCCCTTATTGGATTCTTAGGATGTTCCTGGCTGAGGTAGATCTCTATAGTCTCTTCAGATCCTTGAATTCATTCCATCTTAGGCCCCTGGACCCTGGCTTGAGTCTGAACCCATGACAGGGGGATAACGTCAATATCAAAACTGAAACAGGCATTTTGACAATTGCTGCCATAGTTCATCAGAACCCTTCATTCTCAAAAGAAAGGAATGTCAGAAGGAGAGAAGGGAAAACAATGAGGGACAGTCTCTTCAAGGTTGGACTACTTTCATTGGATGTGCTGGACAAATTATAACTCTGATGAGAAAATAATTGAATTTATTTAGTTGGGTAGAATTTCTAGTGTGGTAAGCCAATACTGATCTTTCCTGAAATACAAAAGGTACAGGTTAGCTTGTTGACAGCTGGGTCCCATTGTTCCAATCCTGATTCTTTCTCCAAAGGTAAATCAGGGGGATCCAACATTCCTATGCTGGACTAACTTTTTATCCTAGTACCTTTCTTCTTCTAATAGTATGGATTTTCACTCCTTTGCCTTCATGTTTCTACTTCTCAGACCCTGAAGGTAACCAACTTGCCCCCAACTCTGACATTACACCTTAGGCGGTTCTCCTCCATGAATTTCTCAAGAACTCAGAAGATTATCCACCCCCTGAGCTTTCCCCAAAACCTGGATTTCAGTCAATTCCTTTCAGCAGAACAAGATTGTTGTGAATCTGAAGGACAGGTAGGGGATACTGCTAACGCCCCCAGAGAAGTGTTTCTTTTCTCCTGTTCATTTGAATCTTTGGATTGAAGAACCCTGAAGATATAGAAGCCTGTTAGAAAGGAAATGACCCATATTTTCAGAGAAGACACCTTTGAGCAGCTACCTTGATCTATATTCCCATCTCCTCTACCCTAGTCAGCAATAACGACCTCTGTTTGGGGAAGGATAAGAGAATAAGCATTTCTTAAGCAACTACTCTGTTCCAGGCTCTGTGCTAAATGCTTTACAAATATTATCTCATCTGATTCTGCAAGGTCAGTGCTATTATGAACCCCATTTTACAGTTGAAGACACCGAGGGAGGTAGAACTTGCCAAGAGTCACAGAGCTAGTGTTTGAGGTTGGATTTGAATTCAGGTTTTCCTAAATTCCAGGCCCAGAGCCCTGTGCACTATGGCACCACCTAGCTGTTGGTAGTAATTAGGACAGGCAGTGACCAAAGAAACCTATTGGCTGCTTGATATTATTCATGAATTCTTATCTTGCAATTAATACGCTCTTCAATCAGTACTGGCAATTTGTATGTAGGAAGATTTTTTCAATTCCATTCCCTCTAAACTCTACTGCCTCTAAGAAAATACTCTCCATTTGTTTAGTCTTAGAGCTAGTGTGCACTTCTGACATCATCTAGCCCATTCAACACTATATTACAGATGAAGAGAAACTGATATTTCCAGAAGTTAAGTGACTTTCCCAAGGTCATACAGGTAGTAAGAGGCAGAACCAGGATTTGAACTCAAGTTATCTGACTCCAAACTCCAAACTCTTCCCATTATACATATGTCTGGCTGGAACAAGAATCATGGATGCAACTAGAAACAATGAAAATGTATTATTTTTAAAGAGACCAGAACTTTAAGTTACTACACTATTTCCTAGTTCCAGGCTCCTTAACAGCAGAATATTAACAACAGCAGTAGTAGTAGCTAACATTTATGTAGAGATTTAAAGTTTGGGTTAATTGTTTATATGCTTTTACTATATTATATTACCTATAATGTGATAGATATGCATATCTATATCTATATTTATAAAACATATCTCATTTATCCTCACTATAACTCTAGGAGAGAAGTGCTATTATTGCCTTTTCAAAGAACATAGTGTATAATAGACAAGCTGATTCTTACAAATTGAATAGACCTTCTATATCTCCTATAGACTATTGCCTAAAAATGTCATAGGGGTACTTCATTATGCTTTGTTTCCTTCCTTCCTAGCAGTATGAACTTTTTGCTGTGATTGCTCACATGGGGACAGCCAGCTATGGACATTACTGCGCCTATATCTGTAATCCTGCCAATGGCAGATGGTTCTGCTTTAATGACTCCAATGTTTGCTGGGTGAGGAATCTAGCTTGTTACACTAGGTTGTCCACACTTTCAGAATATCCATACTACTTTAACTGGAATTATAACATTTGAATGGAACAAAACCAGTATCAGACAGGCTCAGAATGCCAAAAATGTTTTGGGTCTGCGTTTTGGAATTGGAGGGGTCCTTCTGTGGTTTGGGGGCCTTTTAAAATTAGAGTCTCTAGGCCCTTTCCTCAGAAAGGTCCATCTGATGAATTTATCTGTTCGAGGCCAGTTCCAAATACTTGACTATTAAGCTTCATTGTCCCTGAAATTTGATGCATTTGGGGGGAGCATCAGGATGTCAGAAGAAATTGTGACAAAGAATTGTGTTATAGGAATACTAATTTAACCACAGACTCAGATATTATATGATAGACGGACTAAGAGAACTGCTATATAGACAGAGTGAGGGCTTTGCAGAAAGGAAATCCTATAATTAGATGTTTCAGGGTCTTGGGATCATTAGTAGAGAATATGGTGGGGATATGAGCAAGCCTATGTTATATAGAACAGTGCTTTGGGTATTTAATAAATATTGACCATTTGACTTTTTTCTTTGTGTTCCTGTAGGTAACATGGGAAGATATCAAAAGGACTTATGGGAACTGTCATTTATATTGGTAAGAGAAATATTTGCTTCATCAATTGCACAAAAAGAAGAGATTCTGCAAGGCCCTTACTGTTACCAGTGTCATGAACCTGAGGTTTTTTGAGCAACAACTGAGATGGGAATTTTATTCACTCATCCATTCCTTCCTTTGAATGTATTATAAAAAAACTGACAAAAGGAAACTCAGATAATGAATTGTAGTTGTCAAATTTGCTATGTTAACAAAACATTGCAAAACATTATCTTACTAGCTGCCTCTCTTCTATTTGGCTATGTGATTCAAAAGGTGATCTATTATATACACTAAAAGATTCTCTTTGTACTTTATATCCTAGAGTAGAAAATATTCTTTACCATTCAGGGATCAGATAAATTCTTGAGTGTCCATTGTAGGGAGTGGATATGATGGTATAATTTAACATTGAAGTGGGAGGGATAGCTATTTTTGGAAGGGTTCTGGGTTTTTAGGGGTGCTATTTTAGATGTAGGCTATATTGCCAAAGGATGCAAAAGAACAGGAGAGAAGAAAATACTCTTTTGATTGGTTTATTACCAGTGACCATAAAAATAATACCTAGGAAATGAATTGATACCAGCACTAGAGTATCCCTTCCAATCTCTTGTCTTAACTAATTAAAGTTTTTTCCCTCTATTTCTTCTTCTTAGGGGAGAAACAGCCTATCTTCTGGTTTATAAGAAGAATGAGAACCAGTTGCCTAGCTCTCCAGATACCTCCATGACTGTCAGATAATACCAGAGTCCTTTTCTACCTTCAAAATATGTTGACTTTTTTGAAAAGGATTCTTGGTATCTTCACTATTTATTTATAAGGCAATCATTTTCATGTGCAGTTCCAAGGGAACTCAATCTTGGTTTGTACCTATATAATTAAGTTTATTATAAAACACAGTTATTTCTCAAGCTTCATTGAACTTGGTACTTCTTCCTTCTTTTCTTCCCTCCTGCCTTTCTACCTTCCTTCCTTCCTCAGCATTCCTGCCTTCTACAAATATCCATTGAACACCTACATACTACATGAAAGGCACTGTGCTGGGTGATATGACAAACAAACGCACAGTTTTTGTCCTCAAGAAATTTAAAAAAGATATTGTCAGCAGGCAATCACAACTTCATGAAACTTCTGACAAAAGTAGGTTTATTACAAACACATGCATGTGGAACCCAAAGAGTTTACAATCCATACAGAAATTTGCATATTTATTATAGTCCCATAAAGGAAGGAGGAGGAAACACAAATCACCACCTAAAGGGACATGGAATGTCAGTGGGGAAAGACACAGTAAAGGTGGGAAAAGGACAAAACTTCTGCTATAGAGGAGGAGGAAGATAATGACAAAAGCAGCATTCTTTTCCTTTGGAGCTGCTAGAACATGAGGATAGGATAGTCTGCTTATCCATAAGGGACCCAACTGCACAATCAGTTTCTCAGTCTATTGCAGACTGACTGGCCTTGTTTTGACTCCCAAGGACATACAGGGAATATAGCTTGGGGTGCAAACAAGAAATTATGTAATCTCAGAGGTGTAATGGTAATTTAAGGTTAATGGTGGTGGTAGAGGAAGAGTTAAAGATGTTCTCTGCCCATTAATAGGCCTCAACACCTTTTGTTAATTTCTAATGAGGCACTGGTTCTCAAGGGTTGTAATGCTCTCTGGCTCTGAAAAGTGTGTATATACTCTGAGGTGAGGTATTGCTTTGGGACTTAGTTTTTGGAAGAAGTTTTATGTGCCACAAGAGACTCTGGTAAGCCACTAAGAAGCCCTCTGGCTTTGAAAACCCAGATGTTGATGCTTCTATCTCTGGTAACTATGCATGTATTGCTTATGGTCAGACATTTGGAAACCCTATCTGTTGATCTTTGTTTCTCTGTTTATATTTTCTTTGAAGTGCAAGGTGCTGACTTTTCCTCCTGAACTAAGTTAATGATATAAGTGCTTGATTAAAAGTGATTGTTGACCTCCCAAAAATTGCTTTACTTTTAGAAAAGCAGATCTAAGAACCTGGACAGCAGGCTGTGTATGTCGGGGGCCTTGCTGATACAAGGGGATCCTTTGTCCCTGACGCATTCAGGGCCTCCTGCATACTTCAGGTCCATTGTTTCTGGAAAACTCAAAACGACATATTCTTGGAACCCCTTAATATTCCTCAACAGTACATACATTCCATCTAGTGTTGTCCAGTGTGGGAATTTCACTACTTGTGCTGCTTCTCTTCTGTCTCCCAGGAACAACCACATTCTAGACGCAGTGCTTTGGTGTCCACTCCTCACTCCAGAGGATTTAATATACTCAGCTTTTGGACTCTGGAGGCTGAGCCATCCTAATTTTTGGGTGACTGATCGAAAACTCACCTCAACCTCTATGTGTAGTCAGTTCCTGATCATACTTCACATCTCATTCAGCAATCTACCAGGATACCAGGGTCTATACAGGTCCCAGCTTTTAATGTCGGAATAATAATCAAATTGAACTACCATTGCTTTGACTATACTCAATTATCAAAGCTCAATTGCGTGACCACTACTACCACTACTCTATATGTTGTATTCCCCTGATAGGATGTAAGTTCTTTAATGGCAGAGGTTATCTCACTTTTGCATTTGTGTTCCTGTGGGCTAGCACTGTACATGGCACATGAAAAGTGATTAAGAAATGCTTGTTAACTGACTGAACTATACACAAATGAACACAATATAATGTAGTCCATGAAAAAAATACATTTATATACATACATACATATGTGTGCAGATACATATAGTTATAGCTATAGACCTGTATCTATATCTTTATACAAATAAATAAGCATGATAAATAGTGGAATGAGGTAAAAGATTAGGGTAAAGGAGAGGCTTGGAAAAAGTCTTTATGTAGTACCTTATCTGGGGTCACTTCCCAACTGCATCGGCAGGCTAGGTTCTCAGTTTATTGGAGTAATCCTGATGGGCTTCTATTACTGTTCCTCACAAGCAACAGTATGCTTGTGTGCTTGCCAAAAGAAACCAATCAGTTTATATCAATTAGCTTTTACAAAAGGGGTATTTACTAAAAGACATAGCAAGTTCAGAAGCTACAACAATATCCTTCAATCTGGGGACACTCTCCTCTTGCACATGTGAGGTTCCTGGGGACAGTAAGATCAAATTTAGAGCTGATGATACAAAATATTCCTCCCAAACCAGGGGCACATTGTTCACCATTAAAAACACAAGGTCTCTGTGGGGAGAGGGTTCAAAATTAAGTCACAGTGCTAATGAAGCATACATGTAGGGAACATAACGGACTGACAGGTAGGCACATTGTGACTCTTGGACCTGGAGACATATTTTCTCCATGGAAAGAATTCCCATCAAGTTTGCTTCTGGACATGGTACTGGCATTGGAAGAGTTGTTCCCTTGCTCACATTCACTGGCTCCTTACAGTTGGTTGAAAGCTCAATTACACTGTTGGACTGGTTCAGTTAAGCAGGTTACTTGGCTACTCCTACTTCTGATTCCAGTGGGCTCTGCTATCAACTTCAGTTGCTTATAAGATCTCTGATTATTTTCATAGACCTTCTAAACCCACCGATCAACTGAGCAGTCCCCTCTCATGATATTCCTTTACGTACAACAGGAAAGAATAAACACAAAAGCTGCAAAGGTGACACGTGCTCATAGGATCGTGACAGGCCAACTCGGGGAATATTGCTTGCTGTTTCCTGACCCACATTCTTTATCCAGGAAGGAAAAGAGTAAAAGGGACAAGAGAGGGGAATATTTCATGGTATATTAATAGATGTTTCATAACTGGCTTTTTGGAATAGATTGTAGGCATGATGAACTCACATTCAACCTGCATTATTAACATTTTTGCCATCACTTTCTTAAGTCCAGAAAATTAACAAAACAATCAAGCCCTGATTTGAAGCATTTTTGGATTTCAGGGTACAAATACTCACATTAAAAATTTAACAATCAACCTTTAAGAATTAGTTTGAATGAGCTCCAGCACATCCTTGGGTATATTTATCCTTTTGCTTGTGAACTCAAATTCAGGTTATCAGTCTTTCTGGATCCTCATCCAATGAGATGATACCACCGTATGGCACCAGTCCCTCAGTAATTTATGGCCAGAAGTAGGCCCATCAAGCTTCCATGTGTTGGACTGGAACCAAATAGAGTATTGTGTGTGCTCTGTATAACACACCAAGAAGGGTAAATTGGAACCTCATTGGTCTATTCCTTTCTACCTATGAGAAAATTTGAGGAGAGTTTGCTTTCAGCTGGGGAAAAGTTTTCACGAATTTTGTGCAATCTGAACTGAGTCTTGAAGGAAAGAAATGGATTCAGCAGCAGAGATGTAGAAGAAGTGTTCCAGGCATGGGCAATGCTTTGCATTAATGCACAGAGGCAGAAGAGGGCAGGTTGAAATTGGAATACAGGTAGTTGTACAGTAGGGTTGGATTTAGAATCTATGGAGAATGTGAAGGTGAGAGACATGCAAAATAAGACTGGAAAGGCAGGTTGGAATAGTTTTGTGTAGGGTCTTAAAACAGATGAAAGAATTTATATTTTATTCTTCAGGCAAAGGGGAGCCAGTAAAGGTTTTTGAGCAGGGAAGATTAATTCTGCAACTTTATGAAGGGCAGATTAAGGAGAGGAAAGACTGAAGGGCTGTTACCATGATCTGGGTGAGATGTACTATAGCAAGAGAAAACAATTACTTGTGCTTTTTGATCAGCCTTGGTCAGAATCATCCATCTATTTTCATAGCAAAGGTTTTATAGATTTCAACATGTTTTTATAGGTCTTCTTATGGTCATTCACAATGGCTACCATCCTAAGTCAGGCCCTCATCAACCCTCACCTGGACTATTACAGGAGCTTCCTAATTGGCTTCTCTGTGTTATGTCTCCCTACTTCCATACATCCTCTACACAGTCGCCAAAGTGATTTTCCCAAAATGCATGTCTAGCCATCCGACTCTTTACTTATTGAATAAACTCCAGTAACTCCCAGTTTTCTCAAGGTCAGTGGTCACATTCCACATGATACGAGATAAGGCAAATTCAGAAGATATCCCATGTGAAGATCATGCCCTTGCTGCTCTGTCAAGCCTCCCAGCCCACATGTGAATGGCGCTAGACACTTGGCGGAGGTCACATCTTTTCTTAATTGACTCGCATTCTTATTTTTCTTGGCCCCCAAAAGTATAATGGGTGGAAGTTATAGGGAGGTGCATTTCAGCTTAATATAAGAAAAATTTCTAAGAATTAATCAGAGGAATTATCTGCCTCAGGAGATATATCCTTGGAAATCTTTTACTGCAAGTTGGACAACTAATCAACAAATATTCATTATTTTCCCTAATGCACTCCAGTCACTGTGCTAAGTGCTGGACTACAAGTTGAGCATCACAGGATCATTCATTTAGAACTTGAAGAGACCTCCAAAATGAGCTTAAGATAGAACCTGTCATACATAAGGAAACTGAGGGCAAGAGAAATCAAGTGACTTTCAAAAGGACACAGAGTTTGTAAATAAACTGGAATATGAATTAGAACTGCTTCCAAATCCAGAGATCTTTCCTTTGAACCATCATGCTATCATATGGTAGAAGAGATTCCTACTTCAGGCAGAGGCTGGACAAGATGTTTTTGAGTTCTTTTCAAATTCTGTTTGTAGAAAAAATATTTTCCTAAGATTTGATTATAGATTATAGAGGAGACAGGTAATACAGCCAATAGAGGAGTAGGCCTGGAATGGGAAAGACTTGAGTTCAAATCCAACCTCAGACACTACCTAAGTGACCCTGGAAAAGTCACTTAACTTGTATTTGCCTGCAAAATGGTGGTAATAAGAGCACCCATGTTCCAGGGTTGTGAGGACCAAATGAGGTAATTGTGAAGCATTTAGTACACCATCTGGCTAATTTATATAATAAACACTTTTTTCGCTTTCCTTTTCTTCACTTCCCCATTATAGTTCTTTCTGGGCAAAAGCAAATTGGCTACTTGACCAGCTGATGCTTTATTCTGACTAGGATTTAGTGATTCTAAATAACAATGTTGAATTATGAACATTTCTTTCTTCACTGTCCTTTCAACTTTGTCTTCTCCTTTCTTTCCCTGGTCAGACATTCAGTGATGGAAGGATGCAACATGGTGAAGGTCAACAATTCAAATTTAATAAACATGTACTAAGTACCTACTATTTGCCAGGTACTGTGCTAATCACTGGGGATACAAAAAGAGGCAAAATATGGTTCCTGTCCTAAAGGAGCTTACTTTCTAACAGGAAAGATAAATATGCAAACAAATATATAGAGTCAGCTATATACAGAAAAAAAGAGGAAATAATTAAGAGAGGAAAAGCACTGGAATTAAGAGAGATTAGGGAAGGCTTTCTGAAGGTGCAATTTCAGTTGGAACTTAAAGGAAGGCACAGAATTCAGCAGTTGGTGTTAAGGAGAGAGAGACAGAGAGAGAGACAGAGACACACACACACAGAGACAGACAGAGAGATAGAGAGGGGAAGAGAGAGAGAGAGAGAGAGAGAGAGAGAGAGAGAGAGAGAGAGAGAGAGAGAGAGAGAGAGAAAATGAGCGCCAGGCATGGGAGACAACCAGAGAAAATGCCCTAGAGCCAAGAGATGGAGTGTCTTGTATGTAGAAAAACCAGGCAGGAGACCAGTGTCACTGGATGAAAGAGTAGTGTCTGTGAATAAGATGTAAAAAGATTTTAAAAGTATGGAGGGGATGGGAGGGGCTAGGTTATGAAGGACTTTAAATGCTAAAACGAGTATTTTGTATTTGTTCCCTTGAGGCAAAAGAAAGCCTTTGCAGTTTACTGGGGTGGAGTGTGTGTGGTATGTGTATGTATGTGTATGTGTGTGTGTGTGTGTGTGTATGTGTGTGTGAATGTGTATGTGTATGACATGATTAGATCTGTGCTTTAGGAAAATCACTTGCTATAGTGTTGCTAAAGGTATTATATAGGAAAGATGGAGGGAATAGTATTATCCTGGATCCTTTTCTCTATATACTCACTTGGTAATCTTGTCAGTTCCTATGGATTAAATTATCATTGCTATGCTGATGATTCTCATTTTAAAAATCTCTATTTTTTTTGTTTCCTTCAACACTTCCCAATTACATGTAAATTTTGACATTCATTAAAATTTTTTTTGAGTTCCAAATTCTCTCCCTCCCTTCCGCCACTCCCCCCACCCCTTCTTGGGAAAGAAAGCAATCTGATATGGATTTTGTACAGGAAGTCATGCAAAACACATTTTCGTAGTAACCATGTAGTGAAAAAAACACAAACAAGCAAACAAATAAAAAAAAAAACAACAGGAAAAATAAAGTGAAAAATAAGTAAGCTTCAATCTGCATTCAAAGTTCATCAGTTCTCTCCCTGGAGGCAGATTATATAGATGATTCTCCTGCCCCAAACTCTCTGCAGACCTTTCAGACAAGATACAATGTTACTTCCCTGCATTTCTCTCCATTTGGAATCGGCTACATTTAGAAACATCCCCCATCAGCCGAGCCGAGTCGCAGGTCGCACTGGATGGATGTAGCAAGTGTTTACCAACCACCCGTCAAAAAAGAGGGCGAGATAAAAGGATAAAGGAACGAATGAATGGAAGCCCGCAGCCTCCAAACAGCCAATCAAAAAGCACGTCGTCCTTTCCTTGCCTCCGGAGTGTGGCGGGTGGAGTCTCTCAGTGATCCGCTGGACGAGCCTGGAGTAAGATGGAGAAAATCCCTATCCTGGGTCTCGGCACCTGGAAGGTAGAGGGGTCCTCCAATTGCCTTGGGCGTGGGGAGGCTGGCCTGACCCGCCGAGGAAGCGGCGCTCGGCTAGTGCTGCTTGGCTGGTGGCTGCGCTTCTTGCCTGCCCGTGGGCGGCCGCGACTTGGGGTGAGGGGGAGGCGCGGGGCTCCCAATTATTCCCCCCACCCCCACCTCTCCCCGTCGCGCTCTCCGAGAATTATTTTTACCTTTGATCACCTTGTGCAGGCGGAAGAAGACTTGTGTTCCCATGTCCCTTGGCCTCTGCTAAAGACCTGTGGCTTTGTTTATGTGAAGTGTTTTGTAATTGTGTTTATATAATTTCTGTATGCGTTATTTTATCGTGTCCATAGTTATTTTAAATGGAATTTCTCTTTCTATCTCTTCCTGCTGGATTCTGTTTATAATATATAGAAATATATGTACTATATAGAAATAAATGATATATAGATATATGCAGTATATCTATATATTATATAAATATATAAAATATAGAAATATATTATATATAAAATATATGTAACAGAAATATATATTATATAGAAATATATAATATATGGAAAAAATACTATATAGAAATATATAATATGAAAAATTTATAATACCTAAAATATATGTAGTATATAGAAATACATGTAGTATATAGAAATATATAATATATGGAAAAATACTATATAGAAATATATAATATGAAAAATTTACAATACCTAAAATATATGTAGTATATAGAAATACATGTAGTATATAGAAATATAAATATAATATACAGAAATGATGATTGGTGTGGGCTTATTTATATATCCTGAAATTTTGCTGTAGTTGTTAATTATTTCAGGTATCTTTTAGTTTACTTGTGTTCTCTCAGTAAATCATCATATATACAAAGGGTGACGTTGTTGTTTGCTCTTTATTTCAATTTCCTTTTCTTGTCTTATAGTCAATATTGAATAATAATGGTGATGATCATCTTTGCATCAACCCTGATTTTGTTGGAAAGGTTTCCATCATATCTTATGGTAGCTTCCTTTTGGCTTTAGCTCAATTTTATTGCTGTATTTTTTTTTATTCTTGTGTGTTCTAGTGTTTTTAAAAAGAGGCGATATTGTATTTTGTCGAAAGTTTTTTCTGCATCTATTGCAATAATCATATGATTTTTGTTGGTTTGATATTAAGATTAATGGTTTTTCTAATATCAAACCAGCCTTTCAATTCTGGTATAAAGCCAGTCTAGTCATAATAATATATGATATTTTTGATCTATTACAGTTAGCATTTTATTTAAAATTTTTTTATCAATATTCATTAGGGAAATAGGTCTAGAATTTTCTTTCTCTGTTTCAACTCTCCCCGGTTTAGGTATCAAGACTATATTTGTCATAGAAGGAAAATGGTAGGATCCCTTCTTTACCTGTTTTTTCAAACAGTTTATGTAGTGTAATAAATTGTTTGAATAATTAGTAGAATTCATTTGTAAATCCATCTAGTCCTGGGATTTTTTACCATTGGGATGGGAGCTCATTTATGACTTATTTCTTTTTCTAAGAATTATTTAAGTATTCTATCTTCTGTTCTGTTAGACTGTGCAATTTGCTGTTGTTTCTTGTTATTTGTCCCTCATTCTCAGAGAGGACCATGCTGTCAAGGAGTTTATGCCATGGTGTACAAGTGAATTGAATTTAAGTGAGGGAGGGCTGTGCAATGTCACTAGCCTCACTTTTTCCTCCAGAGCCATCTGGGTCTAGTGGCAAGATATAGATCAGGACCATTGGAGATGACCCTGGCTGCAGTGGGAAATCTTGACCTTTTTAAATTAAGGCTTTTCACAGATCTCATACCATTATTGATTCAAACTGAGTCAATACACAGTCGGTGATGAAGGTGAGCTAAGAAATGAAAACAGAGAATAGCCTTTTTTACCTAGTTTAAAAAAAATAAATCAGTCTGGCTAAGCATCACTTGGTCATTGTTTGAGCCCTGATTGACCCAGAGTTAATGTCAATAACAATTGTCTCTGTTTTGGCCAGAAACTGAGGGTCTTCCCCTCTGTGCAACTTTTATTTTTGTAAATATTCATCCATTTAATTTCAGTATCAGGTTCATTGGTATTTAATTGTTGAAATAACTCCCAATAATTGCTTTTAGTTCATCTTCATTGGTTGCGAATTTATCTTTTTAAAAATCAAATTAACTAATGGCTTATCTATTTTATTAATTTTTTTCTCTCAAAAAAAAGCAACTCCTAGTTTATTTATTAGTTCAATGGGGTTTTTACTTGTAATTTTGTTAATCTCTCCTTTGATTTTCAGAATTTCTATTTTAGTGTTCAGTTGGGAGTTTAAATTGGTTGGTTTTCTAGTTTTTTAGTTTCATGCTCAATATAACAATCTTCTCTTTAACTCTTTTACTGATTCTTTCCCTCAGTAATGCTTTCACTGTTTCCCACAAATTTTTATATATCATATCATTGTTGCCATTAGCTATAAGGAAATTATTAATTATTTCTATGATTTGTTTATTGACCACCCATTCTTTAGGATAAAGTTATTTAGTTTCTAATTAATTTTTAATTTATGCTTCAAAGACCCTTTACTGAATGTAATTTTCATTGCTGTGCTTTGACCCTGAAACTGATCAATGGTCAACAAAAGCTGCCAGATAGTATCCATTTGTAATGCTATTGTGATACCCATAGCAGCTGCTATGAATATACATGTATATTTCCATGGTTGGTTTGCAAAATATAACAAACTCCCTTTCTCCAAGACAAAACCAAAATATTTATTTAGATCATTGCTATTAGTATATCAGAAGGCAAGGTTTAGTAAGATACTTATCACCAATCCAAGAAGTGCTAACACTTCTCTCTTTCAAGCCTCCCTGAGAGCAATGTCCCCTACCAAGTTCTTCCCTCAGCTTTCCCCCTGCCGGCTTCTCTCTCTGACCACACCTTTCCCTCCAAGCAGTACAATATATGATGTTTCCAGTCAAAGACTGGGCACTTGATTGGCTTAGAGAAGCTTGGAAATCAACACTTAATTGGGAAAGTGTGGGAAGCCCAGTGGCGCAGAGCCTAACTGGGGCTGCTCCAGGGCTCCATGTAAGCCTATTAACATTACACCATTCCTCTACCCAGTGCTAGTTCAAATATCCTCTAGGATCTCTTTCAGCCCTGGTGCTTTTTGTCTTGGTCCTGTTTCTGTCCCTAGGTGCTGGAATGCTCCTCCCTGCTGCCTCAATGAACAGTCTCCTAGAAAGCCCTCATACCTGGTATTCACAGACCTCTCTGTCTGTCTCTCCGTGTCGGAAAAATGACTCACTGTGACTTTCAACTTTCCTGATCAGAACTGAGTTTGAGAAAACTAGGCAAAAATGCTTTCTTTCACTCTATCCTCAGTTATGTTAATAGTACAAAGAGCCTGAGAGCATTCCCTTATGATGTAAGGACCAAGTTTGGCTTTGTATCTCACCTGTTCCAGCTTGAGGCCTAGGAAGTGAATTATAAACACATGATTCTACTCATGCCGAACTCAGAGTGGCCTCTGTGTACCAAAGCAGATTGCAGCTCTCTAGTTGTCATCTTACCTTATATGATTTTCCCCTTTTGCCATCATTTTAACTTCAGTCTTTAAATGGATCTGAGAGTCATCAATATGGATGCTTCCTCTAGTGTTTCATTTAGCATTCCATCCACACTTCTCAAACTGTGTATCTTTTCCATTTTCATAGCCTTCTATCTATCCTACATGAGGGATCTACCCAAATTGCTGAAGATCTTTCCATAGATATCTTGACATTATGTGGATGCCAGTGGAATCCCTCTCATTCTCGCTGTGCAACTGGCCCACCTCCTTTTGCAGTCATGCGTCTCTTTGAGGGTATCTTTAATGTTACTTCTGGTGTGAAAATTTTCAATAGTAATATGCTGTGTGATTTAGTGATCTCATATATCTCTTCATTGCACTTTGGGTGACCAATTACTTTAATTATTTGGAGACTAAAAGAGTATTGGTGTTAAAAAGATAAGCCTCTTTTACAAAGAGAAGTTTGGGGCTCATTAATAACTGTGCAATTTCTCAAGTGAAATCTAGTCTACTTTCCCTCCTCCTATTCAATTCTGATCTAGTTTATTATCCATATGCAGGTTCAGTCCAAAATATGTGTACTGATGGACCCAGCTAAATCTGTGGGGTATCTATCTAATTGAATGTCATAGTCTGGATATCAGACATTGTTTATTGACTTGGTTTTTCCTTTTAACTTTTGTTAAAGTGACTTTGGGCTTCATTGCATGGCAATTTTCAGGAACTTGTTGCAATCTGCATATCATCCAAAAATATGAACATCTGGAGACTGCCATTTATAGGGTATCTCTCTTTAAGTTAGACTTTGTTGGTTATTCTCCACGTCCCTTCATGTCAGGACTGTCAAGCCTATGGATCACTGTTTTATATCTCAGTTGATAATAAGCAGGAGGTACAGCTAGATGGTGCAGTGAATAGAGCACTGGGCCTGAAGTCAGAAAGACCTGAGTTCAAATCCAATCTTATTTACTTTTTATCTGTGTGAACTATGGCAAGTCACTTAACCCTGTTTGCCTCAGTTTGCTCATCTGTAAAATGAGCTGGAGAAGGAAAAGGCAAACCACTTAGGTATCTGACAAGAAAACCCCAAATACAGTTATGAAGAGTTGGACATGAATGAAATGACTCAAGAACAACAACCACAGTTCAGAAGAGAGAGAGAGCTCACTGTTGGCTATTGATGAAGGAAAGCTGTGAGGAAGAGATGGGCCATAAATGGGACTTAGAAGGAAGGTCAGAACTCACAAAGGCAGAGAAGAGACAGAGGATACTCTCGGCAGTGGGAAAACTATGAGCAAAGGAGTGCAGGTAGAAATAAACCATATGTTTCTCAGGGACAGTGGTAAGAGGATGAGTTTTCCTGACTCTATCTAGGTCTGGCCCTCCATCCAGTGCACCACCTCACTGCTCCACTCTTCTGAACATCAGATTTGGTGTGATTCCCCTCACCAATCTGCACTGCTTTTTATTGTTTGTAATCATGTTTCTGTTGGTTCACTAACTAGATAGTAGGCTCCTTGAGGTATGGGACCCTGACTTGTATCTCTGCCTCAGAGGGTCTCTCTCTTTCTTGAAGATGCAGCTCAAGTACCATTTTCTGCATGAAGCCTTTCCTGATTCCCCTAATAGCTAGTGCTCTTCCTCCCTAACTACCTTGTTTTGTGTGTGTGTATATGTATAACTATTTATTTGTGTTGTAATTATTTTTATGTGTATTTGTAAACTCCTTGGGAGGAGGGATTGTTTTGTACTTGATACTTGGATCCACAGTGCCTATCACAGTACGTGGCATATTTCATAAATATTTGTTGATTTTACTTCTTTGTATTTTTCTTAACTACGTCTTATTGATGTACCCATAGATTTGATTTTTTACCTCTTCTCTGATCTCTAGAACTAAATCTAAAGGACATAACTAGGGTGGGGAATATCCATGAATACAGTGGAATTATTTTTATTTTTCGCATGCTGCAGTCTTCTCCAAATCAAGTGACTGAAGCAGTAAAGGCTGCCATAGATCTGGGTTACCGCCACTTTGACTGTGCCTTTTTGTATCACAATGAAAAGGAAGTGGGAGAAGGGATCCAGCAAAAGATCAAGGAAGGCGTTGTGAAGAGGGAAGACCTTTTCATTGTCTCCAAGGTATGTCTTCTCTGCTGGGAAAATAACCCCTGGACTCACAGCTGGTAGAACTGGCGGAAGGATGTTTTAGAGTTCAGAAGGATATATTGATTGATTGTTTAATCATGTTTGTTGCTCAGGGACTTCTTTTCAGTGTGTTTCACTGGCCTAACACCATGCAAAGTAACATAGCCAAAGACTTAAGTACTAAAAGAAATTAGGGCAAGACTAATGTAAATTGAGAAAAGCTGTCTAGAAATTTTCATGAAAATTGGAAATATGACTTGCCAGTGATGGTTATCAACCATATTACTTTATTCAATGTCCTAAGAGTGGAAAATCATGGAGAAAATTCTTGCGTGCTGTTTACCTTAGGTTCTTCGTTGAAAGCCACACTCCCCAAATTATAGCTCTTAAGTTCTTCCTGACCTTTCAAAAGTCAGTCAGATGAGAGCTAGCTCAAGAAAAAGGCATATAAAAGAACAGCATGGTAAGAAGACTTGTAATAAGACATTCCTCTTCCCTTCCCTTTGCCCCTTCCCAATTAGCTCTCAGTTTCTCCACATCCATTGGGGCAGCTGAGTGAGAAGAAGGCAAAATTGTACACAATACTTGGATGAACAAGGAAGTTACAAATTAAACAATAAACTTTCCAGGCATTGCCACCTGCCCTACCACTGCATTCTGGAGTTGTCTAGGCTTTACTGTTTACCTGTAAATACACCATCCCCCTGATTACATGTGTTGTCTCCACAATTAGAGTTGAGCTCCTTGAGGACAGTGACTGTCCTATTTTTTATGCTTATATCTCCAGCATTTAGCACAGTGTTTGGTATATGATAAATACTTATTCATTCATGCCCCCCAAATAAACTGCGGTTCACTTCTCACCAACAGATCAACATGGAGGGACTCACACTTGAGGAATATGTATAAGTCTAATGCTGAAAGACCCCTGATGTCTTTTTATGATATCCCCACCCTAGTCTTCATTGGATGAGATGAATAGTCTGGGCTTGCTGCTCAGCTGGACTCATTAATCCTGATTTCTGTAGAGCATATGCCTTCACTAGTTAGCCTATAATCTCTATAGCCTCCAGCTTCTGGCTCAGCTGACATCCTTGGCTAAGACATTACTTGGTGCTTTCCTACAGAACCAGCACCTTTACCAGAGGAGCAGTAGGAAGCACCCTCAGCATCTTGGCTATGTGGCCTGCCATCTCCTGAGCAGCAGTATTCTTGCTGTAGAGGCCAGGCTCTCTCCTTGAACTTCTCTCTACAGAAGACTGGGGTTCAGGAAACAATGTTTTTGAATTCCCCTCTCAAGCACATATCTCCTACAGCATATATGTATGTTCCTGCTGCAAGGTAGAAGTAGGGAAGAAAAACTAAGGTGAGGAAGAGAAATTACCATCTCCCCCAACACCTTGCAGCAAGTGCAGAGCTAACCTCAAGTTTATTGTCTTTTTATGTGTTTTAGAATGGAATTTAGTGGTTTATTTGATTTTAATTTAAGTCTCAAGGAATATATTACTGAGCCTCTCATTCCATCATTAGAAGTTGCCTTTGCCCTATCAGTTGCCTTCATCCAATGGCCATGCTCCCTCATGCCAGCAGATTGATTAAGGACGTTATTTGACTCCATTTTCTGTCTTTATGCCTTTAATCTGGCTAAAAGACACACACAAAACCAATTTGTGTGCCAGAAAAATTAAAAAAATACCAGCCCTTTCCAGAGTGATCCTAATCAAGAGAAGGAGCTCTGGAACATTCATCACCATGAAAGGCAGTCTTGCTCAAAGGCCCAGGCCATAAATGCATTAAATCTATCAGACAGGTGAGTTGGGAATCTGGAAAAAGGTCCAGTGGCACCTCGTCCTTTCTCCTGAAAACCTGCTGATGAAACAGAGCAGGCCAGAGACAAAGTGCCAATAATCAAGGAACTATTTAATAAGTTGTTTCATTATGAGGAACACATTTGCAAATCAGGAACTCTCCTGATCAGAATTCCACATTGGTGTAGTAAAGGCAGAGATCATATACATAAATCACAAGTGGGAAATGTTAGAGACAAAGAGTTTAGTTTCCACAGTCACTAGTTGCAGAAGTCACTGAGAATAAGTCAGATAATAAGAAAGTTAGCAGCCTGCAGGTGGGTCCAACCAATCAAGAGAGAGTTAGTGGCCTTCAGAAAACCACAATGTTTTTGATGAAGGGGTCCAAGCCTGGAACCAGTCTGAACTGGTAGGGAAATATGACCGGGAATAACTGGGAGAAAGATTTCCTTCCTTGTGCTTACTTAATAAGCTACTTACATATTAACTTCTCTGCCCAGTGGGCAGAGATAGCACAAAATTAGGCACAATTCATATGTTGGAGGAAACATATCAAGGAGATATGTAGGAGGTATGTAGAGAAGATGGTGATCTAATGGAGAACAGACAATCTGTCTCCTGGTGGGAGGATCCGTCCTGAACTAATGGTATATAGCTCATTTCACTTCTATACTCAGTGCTCTTCCTTCCTAAAAGGAAAGGTTGAGCCCCCTTTGGCCAAGGCGTTCACTTCCTCTGAAGGGGCAGCTAGGTGGTGTAGTGGTTAGAGCACCAGAGGAGTAGTCAGGAGGACCTGAGTTCAAATCCTACCTCAGACACTTGACATTCACTAGCTGTGTGACCTTGGGCAAGTCACTTAACCCCAATTGCCTCATCCTGGGTCATCTCCAGTCATCCTGATGAATATCTGGTCACTGGATTCAGATGGCTCTGGAAAAATGAGGCTGGTGACCTTGCATAGCCCTCTCTCACTCAAAATAAAGTCAAGTGCAAGTCATGTCATTATTTCTCTGATGGCATGGTCTTCTTTGGCAATGAAGGACAAACACACACACAATTCCCCTGAACTCTGCTGCAATAAATTTTCCTTGATACCTTATTAGTGTCAAGTGTGTCTCTAACAGAAAGGAGGGGGGAAGGTGCATCACAAACAATTATTTCCAGGGCCTGAGGGGTTTCCCAGGGCAAGCACTGGAGTCCATCCACCACATAGGTATTCTATAGTCCTGTGGGAAAAGTATTGTTTCAGATCCTTGGGGCTCACTCTTGGTGATGAGACCAGAGTTCTGTGATGGGAACAGTTTCTACAGTCTTTGATTTGCTTCACTTAAGGTAAATAGGCACTAGAATGCAGTGATTGTCAGAGCATCATCAAAGGTTTGAACGATCGTTTCAACCTGCATTATAAGCTTCTGACTCACAAACCAGAAGAGGCAATTCTGATAAATATACATTATTAGCATATTCATTACATGTAGCGTATTGAATAATGTGAAAATTATAATTCCCTTCAGAGTCCTAAGATGAAGGAGGACGGGGAAAGGATTCTTACAGGAGGTATGACTTTCCTCTGTAGGGTATTGAAAGCTCTTTACAACCTATTTTCCAGTTTTTTATACATTACTCCCCTTTATGCAGTGTGTTATTAGCCTTCTTACTGTCTCTCAGTTCAAAATTGGCCTCAGACACTTAGTAGCTATGTGACCCTGGGTAAGTCATTTTAACCCTGTTTGCCTCAGTTTCTTCATCTGTAAAATGAGTTAGAGAACAAAATGGTAAACCACTCCAGTGGTTTATATATACTCCTAGTATATACATATATATATATATACACACACACACACACACACACACATATATGCACACAGACATATACATAGATACCTATGTATATATAAATATCTCTATGTGTTCATATTGATGTTCTCCAATAGAATTCAAGTTCCTCATGGGTATGAACTTTGATTTTTTTTCTTTGAATCTAGCCCCTAATAGTGGGTGGTACACAGCAGACATTTGATAAATGCCTATTTGACTAACTGAATCACTATATTGAGCAAGTTAGAGATGTACCTCTTTGTAAAATCAGATTTGTTGTATATGCACATTTTAAAAACTCTTTTGTATGAGCATCGGTCAGACTTGCCCCTTTTGTCTCTTTGACCCTGACATCACAATATTGTATTCTGAGTATTAGTTTTATCTTTCTCCCCTCGTTGTTTATTAACTTGCTTTAATCTCTTTGTCGTATGAACCTTTTTGTCTCAGATAACCTATCTCACCTTTGATTAGGAGAGCCATATTCAGATGATTCTTAGCATGGCTGTAAAATGGTGATATTTTTATGATTACTTTTTATAGCTCTGGAATACCTTCCATGAGAAGGACCTTGTGAAACGAGCTTGCCAAAATAGCCTGAAGGACCTGCAGTTGGACTACTTGGACCTTTACCTTATGCACTGGCCTATGGGCTTTAAGGTACAGTGTGGTAATTAAATTTGTCATTCAGACCTGGTCTCTTTCTTACCCCCAAACATGGGGCCGGGGGAGTAGTACTCAGGTTTGCAACCATGGAGCATATTTCAGAGGAGGCAGTGAAATCTTGTCTTTTGTTAGTGTTTTCCTCCTTCTTAAATTACCTATTGTTTCCTTATTTGTTTGAATTCCCTTATGAAGGTAAGTTCTTTACCGTGGCATTTTTTTGTCTTTATATTCCCAGCACCTAGAATACTGTTGTATATAGTGGGTACTAAATACATATTTGCTGAACTAAATTAACTGGGAATACCTGAGGTTTTTATTCCCAGTTCGGTCACCAATTAGCTGTGAGCCTTCATAGAAATCTTTCAATCTCTGTGTCTGTTTCCTCATGTGAGGAAGCACAAGGTTTAGACTAGATGATCTAAAAATCTCTTCCACTAATAGCATTCTGTAATTTTCATCCTTTAAGATACTCATTCCTATCAGGAGTCTGTCTAAAGTTTAGATTCTCCTTAGAGCTTATATGGTTAGAAACCAATATTAGGAAGTAGAAATACCATCCCTCCTGGGAATAGCAACTGGTGCTATAGCCAATTTCTCTGACTGCTTATTTACTTTTCCTGCTTTGTTTCTTTTGTGGTATCCCATCTAGAGCTTTGATACACATCCTGAGGTTGTTGGGGCAGAATCTCAGGTAGCTGCTATTAGAAATAATAGCCCAATGTGAATCACAAAGTCCTTATCAGTCCCTGAATGCTGAATAGCTTGTAGTCTTATAAATTTAATCAAAAGGACTTTTAATAGAAAAGGAAGAGTAAAACCATTTACATATCTATCTACCGACCACAGAAATTAGCTAGAATTCAGGAAGAAGAGTGAGAGAGACTCCCAGAAGTTCATTAGAAGCAAAAGCCAAGAAATGAGTCAGCAATAAAATCTATGACCTCCAACATTCATAGAGATAGTGATGTTGGCACTTTTATCTTACCAAACACACTTTTGTTTTACTCCCATCCTCCTTCTCTGCTCCTACTTTCTGTTGAACAAGTCTGGAGGAGGTAGTAACACAACACACCCAAGCTGACTGGCTCATTACAAATTTATGTTATTTGAGCTTAACCTCTTTGCCTCAGTTTCTCATCTGTGAAATGAACTAGAGAAGAAAATGGCAAAACCATGCCAATATCTTTGCCAAGAAAACCTCAAATGGGCTCATGAAGAGTCAGATATGACTGATACCTTCAATATGTGACAGTGTTACACGACTCCCTAATTTATTCTTTTTGCCATTTCCCACTGAGGTTATTCCAGACGTTTTCTTTTCTCCCCTAACTACTTATATTTCCCCTCAGCTGATCGCAGTTGAGGACCTTGCCTCAAACCATTTGACATCATCTGCTCTTTCCTCCTTTACTCCACTCTCTGAAGTAGAGTCAACTTTTTTTCACAACAGAACCATCTGCTGCTGTTATGTATGTGTGGGGTGGAACCAAGATGGCAGAGTAACAGCAGGGACTTGCTAGTGCTCTCCCCACAAACTCAGCCAAAAACCTGTAAAAAATGGCTCCAAACAAATTCTGGAGCTGCAGAACTCACAGAATGACAGAGTGAAGCAAATCTCCAGTGCAACACAGCCTGAAAGGTTGCCAGGGAGTATGTATCATGCTATACTGGGAGCAGAGCACAGGCCAGTGTGGGCAACAGTGGCACATATGGAACCTAAGCAGGCCATGGGGGGGCTAAATCTCAGGCACCTGTGGTAGTTTCCAGACTTCAAGGACAAATTGGAAGGTCAGAGGAAAAAACTAGGGGATCTGTGTGAGAGAGTAGAGTAGTTAAACCCTAGCCCCAGGGTAGCAGGTAGGGTAGAGGAACCCATGGAGGAGGAGCCCTTGCCAGCAGGGGCAGTGGCAGTGGCAGTGGCTATTTCTGAAGCTCTAGGCTGGCAGATTGTGGGGGGATTGAGCAGCTGACAATACACCCTCTACCCCTACTAGAAGAAGAGAACTACCTTGACATAAAGCTCAAAAACCAAGTAAATAACTGGGAAAATGAGAAAAAACCAGAAAAAAAATCAGACCATAGAATCTTACCTTGGGTAACAAAGAAGACCAATGTATATAAACAAAAGACAATAAAGTCAAAGCTCCTACATCCAACGCCTCCATGATAGAAAAGCTCAAAAAGGATTTTGAAAATCAAATAAGAGAAGTAGAGCAAAAATTGGAAAGAGAAATGAGAGTGATGCATGAAAATCATGAGAAACGAGTCAACTGTTTGCTAACGGAGACCCCCCCAAAAATGCTGAAGAAAATAACACTTAAAAAAATAGACTAATCCAAATGGCAGTGTGTTTCATCCTTTGTTGCAGAAGAAGACCATGCCATCAGAGAAATAATGACATGACTTGCACTTGACTTTGTTTTGAGTGAGGGAGAGCTGTGCAGGTCACCAGCCTCAATTCTCCTTCAGAGCCATCTGAATCCAGTGACCAGATGTTCATCAGGATGAGTGGAGATGACCCAGGATGAGTCTATTGGGGTTAAGTGACTTGCCCAAGGTCACACAGCTAGTGAGTGTCAAGTGTCTGAGGTAGGATTTGAACTCAGGTCCTTCTGACTCCTTCACTGGTGGTCTATCCACTGCACCAATCTGCCCCAATCCAAATGGCGAAAGAAATCTAAAAAACCAATGAGAAGAATACCCTAAAAAGCAGAATTGGCCAGATGGAAGAGGAGGTCCAAAAGCTCACTGAAGAAAATAGTTCCTTAAAGATTAGAAGGGAGCAGAGAGAAGCTAATAATTTTATTAAAAATTCAAGAAATTATAAAACAAAGCCAAAGGAATGAAAAAATAGCAAAGTGAAATATCTCATTGGAAAAACAACTGACCTAGAAAATAGATCCAGGGAGACAATTTAAAAATTATCAGACTACCTGAAAGCCATGATCAGAAAAAAGAGCCTAGACATCATCTTTCAAGAAATTTTCAAGGAAAACTGCCCTGATATTGTAGAACCACAGGGTAAAATAGATATTGAAAGACTCCACTAATCACTCCTGAAAGAGATCCCAAAAGAAAAACTCCTAGGAATATTGTAGCCAAATTCCAATGCTCCCAGGTCAAGGAGAAAATATTGCAAGCAGCCAGAAAGAAACAATTGGAGTATTATGTAAATACAATCAGGATAACACAAGATCTAGCAAATGGGAGGAGGGGGTAATTAGAAGTAAACACTTTTGAGGAGGGATAGGGCAAAAGAGAGAATAGAATAAATGGGAGACAGGATAGGATGGAGGGAGATATAATTAGTTTTCCACAATATGTTATGGAAGGGTTTTGCATAACTACACATGTATAACCTATATTGAATTGCTTGTCTTCTCAGTGGGAGTGAGTGGGAAGGGACGGAGGGAAAGTAGTTGGAACTCAAAGTTTTAAAAACAAATGTTAAAAATTGTTTTTACATGCAACTGGAAAATAAGACACATAGGCAATGGTATAGATATCTATCTTGCCCTACATGAAAAAGAGAGGGGAAGGGAATAAGAGAAAGGAGGGGTGTGATAGAAGGGAGGGCAGATTGGGGAAAGGGCTAAACAGAATGCGTGCTCTCTTGGGGTGGGTGGAGGGAAGAGATGTGGAGAAAATTTGGAACTCAAAATCTTGTAGAAGTGAATGTTGAAAACTAAAAATAAATTAATTAATTAAAATAAAAGAAACAAAGCCATCTATTGTATAGATGTCCTTGATTCCAGCCTTGCCTTCCCTCTTGTCTTCTCAGCATGTTTCCTTCTCAATCATCCCTTATCGCTCTCATCTTTAATCTCTCACTATTTACTAGTTTCCTCCTTGCTGCCTGCAAACATGTCCAGGTCTCATCATCTTTTAAAATCCTTGACTAGAGCCTACTATCACCTCTGACTTTTGCCCAATATTCTACTCCCCTTCACAACCAACTATTTTGGTTTTATTGCTGGTTTTCATGTTACAGGATTCTCCTGGTTTGCTTTCTACCTTTCTGACCACTTCTTTTCAGTCTCCTTTGCTACATCATCATCTATATCATATTCCCTAACTGTAAGTTACATAAAGACTCTGTTGCACTCTCATTTTTTCTCTCTATTCTCTTCTTACTTGGTGACCTTATCAGTTCACTCTATTGGCTCTACCGGACAATTAGAAAAAAATGTGTGGAAGCTGTGGAAAGAAACATTTTGGGCTAATATAAGGAAAAAACTTTCTAACAGTTGGAAGTATGCAAAAGAGGGATGGTCTTACAAAAAAAAATTCCTTACTCTAGAGCCAATCTGATGATCAGACTCTTTGCATTAGAAAAATTAATTTGCTAGTGGATTGACTGGAAGAACTTGGCTGTAGAGGAATGATAATAATGTACTTGTCCTGCCTTTGAACCACAGACAAAATGTTATGTATATATTATCTGATGTAGCTTTTGCGATAGTTTATTCTGCTTGACTGGTGATCTTTGTGTTAACAGAAGATTTTATTGGGGTAGTTATTTAGAAGTTATATTGATATATGAAACAAAATTTCAGGAATTTTTAAAGAAATAATAGATTGGAAGAGCAGGGGGCTAGAGAAAAGGAAACTGGCTAAGAGGTATGAAGTAACAAAGTTCTTAACTATAATGCTGACCGTTGGAAAAGAAAGAAAGGTACTGATGCAGATGAGATTATAGAGGGAGAATTTATGGGTCCTGGCAACTGCTCTGATGTTGAAAGTGGAGGAGACTGAACTCTTGTTCTACATGATAAGAACAATAAAAAGAGAGCTCTACTAAACTAATTTCTTTATCTTTACAGGCAGGTGAGGATGACTTACCAACAGACCAGAATGGGATGAATATTGCCAGTGAAACAGACTACTTGGACACATGGGAGGTGAGCCCAGACTATCACAGATGAAGACTGCTTGCATCCTGCCTTTGGTTTAGGAGATATAGGGTCTTCACTGAGTGGTTATCTTTCTACAAACTGGAGCAGTCAGCTTAAAATATAAATTTTGCCATATGAAGTATAAAGAATACTTATGTGAAAAATCCAGAATCTTGGAAATATTCCTATATGCTACTAATTAGGAAGGAGGCTGAATTTTCCTCTAATCTATATCCCAACCTGTCCCCTGCTTACCCCATGTCCCAATCCCCAACTTCTGTGAGCCATTAGTTCAAGAAGGATAAACTAGAAGGTGATTAATAAACCATGACCTCTTAGTCTTTAGTGTTTTTTTAGACCAACAGTTCTCCCACTTTTTGGCCTCAAGACCCTTACACATTCTAAAAGTTATTGAGGACCTGAAGAACTTTCATTTAGTGAGTTATATGTATTAATATTTGACTTATTAGAAATTAAAATTTATTTATTAGTACATTAAAATTATAAGAATATATCTACTACATCTTAAATAGTATATTTTTATGAAAAATAACTATATTTTAAAACAAAAATGTTAAAAGAATGGCCTTATTTTACATATTTTTGCACATCTCTTTAATTTTTAACTTAATAGAAAAAAGCTGTATGCTCATACCTAACTTCTACATTCAAATTGTTGCATTATTTTTGTTTTGGTTGGAAATATATGAAGAAAATCCAACCTCACAAAGATATGTCATTGGAAATGCGAGGAATAATATCTTAGTACTTTTATGAAAATGGTTTTGCCTTCTTGGATCTCCTAAGGAAGATCTTAGCAATGCCTAAGGGTCTGTGTACCACAATTAGAGAATGGCTGCTTTACACAATGAACCGAGCCTTTTCCATAGACTTACAGAACATTATATCTCCGAGGAATCGTAGTAATGGTATAATTTAAGCCATTTATTTACAGATGGGTCTGTTGAAGTCTAGGGAGGTAAAGTGATTTGTCCACACCACACAGTGGAAGATATAGTTTATGAACTCAGGAAGGGGGTGGGAACGGGAGGAGATGTATGGCAGAGCAGATGGCAAGATATCCAGGGTGTATAGATAGGAAGCAAGGGAAGGGGTCATGATATATCGTAGGTTATAGAGCTCTGCCCCATGGGAAAACTGTCCAAAATGGAGAGGATTGACTGTTCCTTGGTCTGCTCTGGTAAGTACTATTCCTAAGAGGGAGAATGGGGCACAGCGGCAACCTCATAAAGTTATGGATTTAGCATCTATTTCTTGGGATCGATATGGAAATCAAATAAGATTATATTTGTAAAGTATTTAGTACAGTGCTTGACACATAGTAAACACTTAATCCTTCTTCCTTCCTTCCTTCCTCCCTCCCTCCCTCCCTCCCTCTCTCTCCCTCCCTCCTTCTCTCTCTCCCTCCTTCTCTCCCTCCCTCCTTCTCTCCTTCCCTCCCATCCTCTCTTCTTCCCTCCCTTCTTTCTCTCTGCTAAATATATTCTTTGTTTTCCTGCAGGCCATGGAGGATCTGTTGAGTGAGGGACTGGTGAAAACTATAGGGGTTTCAAATTTCAACCATAAACAAATTGAGAGACTTTTAAATAAGCCCGATTTACGATACAAGCCAACAAACAACCAGGTGAGTTTAATAAAAGAGTTAGAAAATTTGCCAGTAGATGCAAATGTCTTTGTAGTTTTAATCCTCCACTAGAATTAACCTTCTCTAATTGCCCATGATAAGCTATTGGTTACATTAACAGACAGATAAACAAGAACCTGTTTCCAAGGTTAGCTTACCTGAAGTCAGCTGAGACTTCCTCTTACTGTTTGCATCCTGTGACATCATATTCCCACCAAACAGAAATTCTCTGGTTGGTTGTGAGCTACAGTCTGTATTTCAAAAAAGTGTTACCACATATAATTACCAATCATTAGCAAGTTTTTAATAAGCATGTGCCACGTGCCATGAATGCGCTGGAGATACAAATACAGTGGATGAAACAATCTATACTGGCTCAGAATTATATCTCGGCATGGGAAAGAGCCAGTGCAAAAACATGGAAATGGGGACTGGAGTATCCTCTGAGGATCAGCAGGCAGAACAGAGAGAGCACATGGGAAGAAGTATTATGTGAAAAAACTAGAAAGATAAGAAGGAGCCAAGTTGTGATGAGCCTTAAATGCTAGAAAGAGATTTGATGCTAGAGGTGATAGGGATCTATAGGAATTTATAGAGGTGTGATGTAGTCATACCTGTGCTTTCAGAAAATCACTTTGACAGCAATAAGGAAGGTAGACTGTAGTGTGTAGATGTGAGGCAGGGAGTCTTATTAAAAGACTACTGCAATTGTCAAGGAGACGGTAGTGAAGGTCTGAATTGGGATGGTGACTGTGTGAGTACAAGTGGAGAGAACAGATATGAGAGATGTTGTTGAGTCATAAATGAGAAAATTTGGCAACAGATCAGATCTGGAACAACCAGAGGAGTCTGTGACCCCACTTTCCCAGGCCTGGCTCCTGTTACACAGTGCCAGTATGCTTAGGGCTTTCATTGTACCCAGTTCTAATTAGAACTAGCTTCTGAAAGACTCCCTCTAATTTGCTAATGAGTCACAATTATAATTGTACTTTTCTCATTTTGAATAGACCTTTTTGTTAATTTGTAGAGGTTGCCTTATGCTCCTGGTCCATGTTCCCTAAACCCATGGCCCCATTGGTGATACAACAGCTACAGATTTTTGTCTGAAAATCTATGTCAACTAGGGACGTTAACAACACTGTGTCTTCAGCTGTCATTAATATGTATCCTATTGTGGATCCAGGCCACCACTTCGCATGCTGTCACATGGAATAGTGCATGAAGGAGGCTGCATACATCTCTATCCCTGCCAAAGTTGCTTTTCATCTCTTTATACACTACTATGGTGGGCTTGGCCATGAGTATTAATAAATGTAGTGGTTATTAATCCTAGTGTTGCTACATGCCATCCACCAAAACTTTGCCCTAAATTTCCATGACATATGTATAGGGTGAGGGAAAATGAGAGTCGAGGATGATGCTGAAGTTGCTAACCTGGGTGACTGGAAGAATGGAAAAATTAAGAAGAGAAATGGCTTCAGGAGGGTGTTTTGTTTCACACATATTGAGTTTGAGAAGTCTCTGGGATATTTCGTTCAGAAGTCCAGTAGGGAGGAGAGGATGTGGGATTGTAGTTCAGGAGAGACTAAGCCTGAATAAATATATCTGGATACCATCTGCATAGAAATAATAATTTAATCTATGGAAACTGGTAAAGTCACCAAGTGAAAAAAATATAGCAATAAAAAGAACAGGGCCTGGGGTAGGAGATATGAGGGTGGGTACAATTAGTGGGTGTGGCATGGATGAAAATCCTTTAGAAGGGACTGAGAAGGTGTGATCAGACTGACACATAGGAGGAGAATCAGGAGAAAGCAATATCCTGAATACACTGAGTGGAAAAAGGAATCTAGGAGAAGAGTGTAATCCATAGTGGCAAAGATTGCAAAGGGGTCAAGAAGGATGAGGAAGGAGAAGACACCGTTGGATTTGGCAGTTAAGAGATTACTGATAACTTGGGAGAAAGCAGTTTCAGTTGAATGATAAGACCAGAAGCTAGACAACAGAAGTTTTAAGAATTAAACAGGCTGGAAGCTTTGATTGTCAATGGCATTTTCAAGTTGTTTTGCTTATAGGACACTTGTGAAAGGCATGGTAAGATCCAAAGAGTTTTTGTTTTTTTTTTAAATGAATAGGGAGGCATTAGGAAAGGCATCAATAAATAGGGAAAGATTGATAATTAGAGAGTGGAGGAATGTGGTGTAAGATAGGAGGGGATGGAATAAAGGATATATGTCAAGGGATTGGTCATGGGCCTCAGTAGAGCCTAGATGAGATTGAACTAGTCAAATCATTAGAGCCTAGAGTGGTAAGAGGGCTAAGGAATCAACTGAAGAAGAGGAATGGGATGGTCTAGCTGCAGTGAGATCCCAGTAGAGATAAACTAGCACAAATTTTTATTTCTTTCAGTTTCTTTCAGTCTCATGTGAGAAAAACTGAAGGGGGTAGAAGATGAGTATATAGAGTGGGAGTCTTATAAGACATGATTGGACATAGGACAAGGTGGCAAGGGATTCAACAAGAAGTCAAGATTGGGAAGGAGGGAGTGTGTAGCTAGAGCAAGAATGGTGGGTTAGAACGGTACTGAGGGACAGGAGGATTAAAGAGTATTGTCAGGATGAATAGTTTTAGGAATAAGGCGTAGAGAAGACGGAAAGAGAAAAGATTATGACATGATAAAGGAAATTAAGTTTTTTAAAATGGGAGTGGGAGACTGGATATGACCATCCCAGTGTGTGTAATTGAGGTGGGGTAGAGGAGTAGGTCATGGCAATTGAGTAGATTGAGGACGTGGAAAGTTAGGCTATTTAAAGAAACACCAATATTTCCTTGAAGTCCCCTGGAATGAAGGCAGAAATTGAGGTAGCAAGGAAGACTATAAGCCAGGCATTGAACTATTAAAAAAGGAGGGAGATTATCCTGGTTGCTGGTAGATATCAGATAGAATCGGTTATAAGTTTGAGTTGCACAAACTTCAAAGTATAGGTGACTGAGGGAGGGTTATAGAGGGAGAGTGGAAGTGATTGTGGGGAACAAGGAGTGTTCTGACTCCTACCATGACCATGATGGAGTTTGAAATAAAGCGCAACCAAGTACTGGAAATATTTGTCAGAGATGCAATTTCATCAACAAAGAGCCAGGTCTCAGTGAATGCCATAAGATAGAAATAGACAGGAAGTGATATGAGATGAGAAGGTGTTAATTCTGCAGTAGGCATTTTGGATGCTCCGTTGGAAAGGGATGGTGGATCTGGAGTGGGGCTTTGTAGGCCATAGGATTATGATGAATGGGAAAGAGGGAGAGGACAGCTAGAGTTAGGAAGGAGGATTTGTTTTTTTGGTAGCTAGGGGTTCAGTATCAGCCATTTGGGAATGAGTTCAGGCAGAATAAACCTTGCCAAGAAAACCCCAAATGGGGTCATGAAGAGTCAGACATGACTGACACCAACTGAACAACCACCAGGCAGAGAATAAGTGAGGTATGCTGATGAAGACAGGTGCTGAGAAGATTCAAGTCTGCTCCTCTAAGGCTGTGATGCAGTTTTCTTCTGCCAGACTTGCTGTCTCTCTTTCCATGGAGGTATCTGGAAGCCCACTTTGAAGCAGTCATAAGAAGGAAGTAGTGTGTTTTCATCCAGGAAGTATGATTTGTATAAATAATCTTGATGTTACTGTGGCCCTCAGTTTGTAAGAAAGCAAGTAAGAATGTGGCCTGTTTGGAAGTTTATTTGAGGAGACTGGAAATGGTGTGTCCTGTCTGGTCTAATGATACCAAAAGAAGAGCATGGCCCTATTGGGCCTTTGGGCAAATCTGGAAACCTAGTTAGGAGGTAGGAGATGATTTGTGCTGATCCCACATTGTCAGACTCCAGAAAGCATGATCTGACTGGAGTAGGTACAGAATCCTAGCTAAGTTAACCATCATCAAAAGATAAAAATAGACAATGCTGGCAAGAACTTCATAAAGAGGGAAATATACTGTTAGTGGAGTTGTGAACTGGTCCAATCTTTCTGGAAAGGAATTTGAATTATGCTAAAAAAGAAGTGATGAAAGTGTCCACATACTTGGATTCAGAGCTCCCACCACTAGGCATCTATATCAAGTAGTTCAGTTGCAGAATGAGTCCAATATACGCCAACGTATTCATGGCAGCACTTTATGTGCTAGCAAAGAAGTAGAGAACAAAGCAGATGAACATTAATGGGAGAAATGACTAAACAAATCTAATGCATGAATGTAATGGAGTATTACTTCATTGTAAGAAATGATAAATATAACACATTGAGAGATGCTTACTGATAACAGAGCGAAGAAAGCAGAACCAAGAAAATAATATATATAATTGTAAGAATGTAAACAGAAAGAAAAAACTGTTCTTGAACTATCATGCTAAAGCCTGGTCTCAAAGAAGAGATGAGAAGATGCACCTGCCTCTTTTCATTGCAGAAATAATGATGAAATTAAGGGTGTGAAATTAAGGATGTGAAATATTGTATCTTCTATCAGACACAGTCAATGTTTTGGTCAGTTATTTTGAACCACTTTTCCCCCCCACTTTTTTAAACCCTTTGCCAGAGATTGGGGGAGGTATATATTCAGAAATATATTAAAAACAAGAAGTATGTATAAAAATAAGATATAATTATTTAAAATAATCAGACCCACCCAAGAATATTATCTTTGTGACTTCTCTTTTGATACAAGTTGTGCATCTGATTCTAGATAGAGAGCCACCCATTCCTCACTCAGGAGAAGCTGATCAACTATTGCCATTCAAAAGGTATTTCTGTGACAGCTTATCGCCCACTTGGGGGCACAAGGTAAGTCTGCTCTGTTAGTTCATTTCTGCCACCAGGGAACAATCAGTCTGTTGAAGGAAATAACATGTACATACCTGAGAAAATATAAATTACATATGAAGAAATTAGGGTGATCAGGAGTGCCCTTAGGTAGGAGGTGACCCATTTGCTGAGCTTTGAAGGAATCTAGACATTACGCAGGCTGGAAGTGAAGAGTACAGACCAGATTTGGAGGATAATCTGTACAAAAGCCAAAAAGTGGGAGATGGGTTATTATGTACATAGGACAAGCAGGCCAGTGTGGTAAGAATGTACAGTATGTGGAGTAGGGTAATGAGCAGTCAGCTTAGAAAGGTAGGAGCCAGACTGTGAAGACTTTAAATATAAGACACAAAGAGTTTGTATCCTGAGGCCACTGAAGCTTTTTGTGTGAGGGCGTGACAATGCTGGGCCTTTGTTTGAATAAAACTGACTTGGCAGCTGTTTGGATAGATTTTCTCCAATCTATCCCTTTTCCTGGAGAATATGGATACAGGGAGACCTATGGAAAGGTCTCCTACTACAGGAGGCCAGAGAATGGTGATGGGGAAGAGCAGGGCTGCGCTGGGTATTCAGACTTCTGTTTAACTCTCTTGTATTCCCTCTCTCTAGTGATGTCTTCAATGAACCCATTATTAAGAAGATTGCTGAGAAGTACAAGAAATCTGAGGCTCAGGTAGAGGAATGGAAAGTTGCCCCATACTTGTTGGATGACATTCAACATATTTAAGAAACGTTTATTGAGTGCCTTCCATGGAAAATACACTCTACTAGACTTGTAGGAGAGTTAAAATTAAATAAGAACCCAATTTCTCCCTGCTTTCAGGTATCTTAGAATATGTTAGAAAAAATAAGACATACATGTGTTGGAGGTTTAACTCTAATATCACCAATTACTTAGCTCAGGTTCAGTGGGGATGAAATGAATTATTGAACATTTATGAGTTATTGGATATTTACAAAAGGAAGTTTACTTTGTCCTAAAGCAGCAAGAATGTGCAACAAATATACAGTCATACTTAGGTGCTCTTGTCTCCTTATTGGAAATATGTATGATTGGCAGGTCATCAGAGTGACTTGTGTGGTCTTGGACACTCACCATATCTGAGGGCTTGGGCTCCATGTGACTGGGATTTTTTATGCCTATGCATGATCAGGAAGCTGGGAGCAATCAGGTCCTGGGACAGCTTTGTCATGGGCCTGCCCCATGTTAACTGAAAGAAGAGGGGTGGGGAGAAAGGAAACTACATTAGGCAAGATAAAACTAGTTAAGCCTTGGAGGTAGCTTTGTTTTATTTTAGGCAAAACTTTCTTATGTTGTAAATGAAAAGAAATTGCATTAGAGAAATGCTGGCCCTATCATATAATACCCATTAGTTGCAAGTCTTAAGAATCTTCTAGAGGATGCTTTACCATTTAAATGCTTATTTAGATAGGCATTACTAAGAGGGAAAAGGGAATAGAACAAAATAGAACAAAAATGTGGAGGGGAATAAAAGCCAGAAAACCCCCTTCTGAAAGACTGTGTCTCAAGTCTCTGTCTGGTCATAGTCCTGGGCTTTTCAAGGTCCTAAGAGCCTAAGGGTGAAGACCGTTGGACAGCTTCCTTTTGGTATTTCAGGGCTGTTATGTATCCCAATTGAAAGAGATATACTTGCAGGTGAATCAGTAAATGAGAGTCATCAGGGCACCCAGATGGGGAGTGTGTGTTTTCTTAAAACCTAGAGTCCAATAAATCTCTGGCCTTCCTTCTTAGATCATGGGGAAGCCAGAGTAATAACTTATTCTGAATAGTGCCTGGAATCATCTGGACTTTCCTTATCTACTGTATTCCCTAAAACTTGACTGAGTGAATTTTCTTAAGGTTGATTCTTACCCTTGTCCTTCACGTATCTACCACCATCTGATGTAAAACCCAGTTAATGTGCAAATAATGCAGTGGTGTAAATTAGTGCATCACTACAGGAAAGGAGTCTTCTTTCAGGTCTCTGTCAGGCATAAGGTGAATAAAAATAGGAAGGAGAGTTCAGGTAGCCCTTGAAGGGGACGATAAAGGTACATCAGATTCCTATCTAGGTGAAAATAAATAGTTCCTGACTAATCTCAGCCACCGGAATAGAGAAAAAAGTGTTGGCAAGATTGCCAGTCCCATGCCATTCACCCTTCTACAGCACCACCAGAATTAGGAATAGCTGTAGGGATAGGCATGCTGAAGTTGTTCAGCTCCCTGTAGTCCAGTCTAAGCTGGACTTGCCCTCTTCATGTGCTACTTGCCTTCCTCACAGGTAACACAGGATTGAGGTAAAGGGAGGTGGTTTAATGAGAGAAGTATCTTTCACCCTTCTGGAGATCTGATATTTTATGACATTAAATACTATAAAATAGAATGGTTCAGGTAATCCTAAATGTTTCCATTTGGCCCAACACTTGATGTTGCCAAAAGGCCTCACAGATACTGAGTCCATCATATTTCTTTCTTCCATAGATTGCCCTCGTTACCCTGCCCTGCATGATCCAAATGGGGCTATTTGTGCTAAATCTTGAAGAGTGACTCAAATTTATAATAGTGGCCTTCTAGGTGTAGGAAATGATATAAATCAAAGCACAAAGGATGAGATGTTTTCATGTGATGGTAACTAGTCTAATTTAGTTAGAGAATGAAGTATGTAGAAGATGGTAAGTCATATGAGATGAAATTAGAAAGGCAGTTTGGAGTCAAGTCACAGAGAGTTTGAAAGACTTTTTGGCCCTGAGCCTGAAACCAGGTTTCACAAGAGAGAAACATACAATTCCCTAGCCCTGTAGTCAGTTATCTAAGGTTCCCTCTGCGCACTAAAAGTTCCTGCTGCTAGATATTAACTTCTCCAAAGGATGAGTATTTATTTCCTTACAGAATGAGGAAGTTATTAAACAAACTTGAGTGTAACAATGATGATGAAGCTGCTGCTGCTGGTCCATATAAATGTTCAGCAATTCACAAAATCTATAGTGTTAGCTGTTCCATGAACACTTGAGTCATCTGTAACATTCCCCAGTAAAGTAATCCCTATAGTATATAATTAAACCCCTATAGTATTTAATGTCATAAACAAGAGTGTATTGGAAGACAATTCATTATTGAATTTTTTTCTACTGTCATAGTTACTAGAGTGCTGAGGCTCACTGACCTTCCTCATGTGACATGATGGCAGAATCTGGTTGATTAATTTGAGGCTTTGGTGATGATATCATAAGAGCTACCTATTACAATGATTATTTTGGGGCTGGGGAGGTACTAAAGTATACACAATTGTATTCTTTGTCAGGAAAAAGCTATAATTAGCTGACTCCACGCAATCCCCATGCGGGCCTTTTTCACAGATTTTGATCCGATTTCACATACAGAGAAATGTGGTGGTAATCCCTAAGTCTGTCACACCAAGTCGAATAAAAGAGAACTTCCAGGTAAGTACTTGCTGGTTGGTGGATGACTGGGCCAAAAGGTTCACCAGTCATCACGTCACAGGTGTGAAGGGAATTGTCTTTCTGCCATCTCCTGAGATTTCTTCAGGCTCAGGAAACTAGAGACAGGAGGATGGAGTGGACAGGCACAAGATTTGTATTCAGGAGAGCTGCTTTCGTATCCTGGCTCTGCTTTTTCCTACTTGTATGACCCTGAACAAGTCACTTCATCCTCCAGGCCTGATTCTTCACCTGTAAAAATAAAGGGTTTGAACTAGAGACAATCTCTCAATTTCCTTCCATTTCAGTCTGTGACCCTGTGATACTGTGTTTGTTACATTATTATAAGAAATTTGGAGGGAGCAAGTCCAAGATATAAGAGAAGTTGGAGAAACGGTCTGAGTACTGGGGCAGCCAAGTCAGGTGAGGTCAGTTATGCCTGGGAGGCTGCAGATTTTCATTAGATTCAGTGGAATATTTAGAGTAGCTCTAGGCCAACATGATGAGTTTACCCCTTAGTTTGGGAGTTTGTTGCTGCCCTTTCTTTGGTCTCAGACCTTTGTTTTTGGCACATTCCTACCTCCCTCCATTGCTTCCTGCTGAATTCCTGTCAGGCCTATGGTATTAATTTACTTCTTTTTATTCTCCATTCAAAATTCTTTTCCTTTCTGGATGTCAGAACTATTTAGTAACTAGGTATTAAGAACTGAGACATTATGTGGTTAAGGTAAGAATGAGAACAACTGATAAATTTAACAAGGTTAATGGATTTTTGGATTAAAAAAAAAGAATTTCTTAACCCAAATGAATATCTAATTGACAGACTCTACCTGAAAGATAGTAATTGGCCTAGCTTAAGTGCCTAGAGAACCAAATTGTTGTCAGAAAGCACTGGTCCATTTCCTTTGACACATACTATGTATGTGCTTGTCACCATGGGCAAGTCACTTAACCTTAGAGAGCTCTAAGACTATAAACTGCAGAACAGTTCGCTGATCAGCATGAGTAGAAGAACTCCCCATCCAGGAGTTCCCTAAATCAATGGAAACTTAGGCCTGGATGCCTTTCCTTCCTCACCCCCATACCCCTAAGGTAGGAGAGAGATTTTTGATGGGGAGGAGCTTCTGTTTTCTCCAGGCTACTAACTCACCAACAAGGTTTAACAACTTCTAGGGGCCAATCCCATCTCCTAGGCTAAATCAAAGCTAGTGAAAAGACCATATGATAAGATTTATTAAGTGCTTACCACTATGCCTGGAATGTAGTAGGTGTTATATAAATACTTATTTCCTTCCCTGTTTCTCCCCTTTGAGAGAGAGGAATAAGGAAGGCACCTAGTGTTGGCGAAGTGGATAGAGTAACAGGTCTGGAGTCAGAAGACTTATCTTCCTGAGTTCAAATGTGGACTTAGACACTTAGTGTCACTGTGTGACCCTGGGCAAAGCACCTCACCATGCCTGCCTCAGCTTCTTTTTCTGTAAAATGTGCAGGAGAAAGAAAAGGCAAACTACTCTAGTATCTTTCCCAAGAAAACCCCAAATGAGGTCACAAGGCATTGGAAATAGCTGAACAACAACAAAAGCAGGAAATTGAACTTTATGCATGTTTTACTTCCAAAGAAGTATATTTTAACAAGGTAGTAACAAAACTGACATGCTTGCCATTTTCTTTTCTTCTGGGCATTGAAAAATGCGTTCTTGATGCTTTTTTCTCTTATATCTGTCACTTTCCACTAATCTACCCTCATCATTCCTCTTCTCCCAATTCAGAGAATTTGAGCATTATAAAATGTTCCAGCTTTTAGAGCAGTTCGGATAGTCTGAAAGGACTCCAACAGACAGAATTCAGCCTGGGACCTTTGTGACACTGTCTGAGGCTCCAAGTCTCGGAGACAGAATTTCTCCATCTACACTTTGTAGACTTTTATTTGCATTTTTGATATCTTCAGATTTTAATGAGAAATTGTATCCAAATATGGGGGAATATAAAAATACCCAGGAATTCATTGATAAGCACTGTTGCCAATCAACATTTTCATTATATGCTCAAAGCAGGGTCTCATGATACACAAAAACCAATTGAGAAATGAATAGCATTTCTGTAAGTCTTACATAGGACAAATCAGGCTGGATATGTTAGGAATTTTATAGAGAGAAGGTAAAAATTTATACATCAAGGAATGGATAGCAAAAGGGGAAGATATACATCAGGTAAATTAATAAGCTGATCAGCAAATACTGGAGCTAAAGCTAACGTCTCAAGCTGGAACTTTGAAAACATAGCAGAAACTGCCTAGATAGTGTCAAGTTGAGCCAGAAATTCTTTTGTCACTAACCTGAGCCAAAGTTTCACCTCACAGCTAAATTCTGCAAACTTCAGTCTGTTATGTGACTTACTGCCTCAGGCAAAATAGCAGCTATGTTAAAATTCTCTTAGGACACTGGTTATGTAGTGGTGATTTTGGGGAACTACTCCTTACTTGTGATCAGTGTTCGGATATCAGTCATCAGTGTGACGTCTGTTGTGAAAGGCAAAAATTCAAGGTAATTCTTCTTAGTGGTGAAATATTTTTCTATTCTATTTGAAATAGAATGTTAGGTTGGGTTGGGTCAATTTAGGTCAGAACTCATCATCCTTGTCATAAATTGCAACAACTAAAAACAGAGAGTTGTTTTTCATAAATGTTTATAAGGCAACAGAACAGGATTAAAGTAAGCTTCTAAGTACCTAGATATGTAGTATTTGGGAGTTATTTCTGAGAGGAGTCACCACATTGGGGATGAACTAGTTTTCTGAATTATTTTACTTTGAACTGCTATCATAAATTTATATCCATTATAATCTAACCTAATAAACGTCTGTAACCTCATAAATCTTTGTAACAAGTTTTCCATTTCCTGGCTTTAAATCCTCTCTTAGAAATATGTAGCATAATCAAAAAGCCCTATATTTGGGGTCAAAAGACTTGACTACATCTTAGCTCTGATGCTTACTACCTTACTTGCCTTTGGTGAATCACTTAGTCTCTCTGTGTCTCCCATCATTTTAAAAATGAGGAGTCTGGACCATTGGTGGTGGTGATTTTGGTCATGATTATTGCTTTACTGCTTTAAGGTTTATAAAATCCTTTACATTCATTATCTCACTGAATCTTCATAATAAGCCGTTGAAAAATGTACTGTTATTCATTTGAAGAGGACCAATTAACATCAAGGGTGATGTCCCATGTTAAGCATAAGTGAGGCACAGTGGCACAAAGTCATCAGCTTAATTTTTGCATCCAAAGTCATAAAAGTCCAGTGGCGAAACAACTATTATTTTCTGCATTAAATAGAGGAGGTCTGAGGCTCAGAGAGTGACTTACCTAAGGTTACACAGATGGTGTTTGAGGCAAGATTCCAACCTAGCCTTCCTAACTTCAAGTCTATCCACCACACCGTGCTTCCTCTCCATAGATTATGTCTAAGGTCTTTTTTCAGTAGTAAATTTTATGATGTTCTATGGTTCTAGGTGTTTGATTTTGAACTCACAAAAGAAGACATGGATACCCTCCGCAGCCTGAATAAAAATCTTCGATTGGCTGCATTTCCAAGGTAACTTTAGTTCCCCTTCCTTCTGCTTTAAACAGTGCATGTTCTGTTAATGATAATCACTGAACATGATTGCTTGTAGCAAGGAAGAGGATATTAACTGTTTCATTGCTACCACAAAAGCCATTTTAATTGGGAATCAGCTTTGAAATACTTCAAAGATGACAGCTCTTACCCTACATCCTAAATGTCTGATGTCAGGCAAGGTAATTCATTGGAATTTGGCATGCTACTTACTGCTTACTCCAAGTTCATTTCCATTTTCAGTCAGATACTAGGGACTAGACATGGGCCATCTCCTGCCCGAGTTTTTCATTTTACAAAGGTAGAAGCATTCTTTGCACTATTGCGTCTTAACCAAGAAGGGGCAATATTCCTCTGTGCTTTCCAAACATGTGAGCTTTTGTTTATCTTCCTCTGTAATATCTGCCTCTTTCTTGCTTCCTTGTCATTGCACAAGCTGTGCAGATGTCTGGGTTACTTTCCCTCCTCACCTCAGTATCTTAGAACTCCTAGATCCTTTCAGGGTTCAGTTCAGTTGCCAGGTCCTTCAAATTTTCTCCAGGTGTTAATGCCCCTTTTCTTAAATGTCTGTATTTTTATATATTGTGCATGTTGTATCACTCTAGTGGAGTTATGAGAGTGGAGAGAGCTGTATTTTTCATGGGAGCAGAAATTCTCTCCTTTTTTTCTTCATACCCTCAGTACCTCACACAGTGTCTGGCACCCAGTCAACACTTAATGAACTTCATTTATTTGCCAGAAACTCTCCAGTCTATTTTCTAAACATGCATCTCAGAAATGTATAAGCAGGTTGTACGCAAGTTTATTTTACTTTGCCAGTGTAGATATGGCATGGAGTAGGGTTAAATGTGTTTATAACTGTTGAAATACCACAAGTTCTTGTCCATTTGAAAAGTTAGAGTGTTTTAGAGCAAGTCCAAATCAATATTCCTTCAGGTTCTACTTTGAGGTTTTGGAAATGGCTTGGAGGGTGGTATTGGTGGGGATAGCGTGGACAGGCTCTTCTGATAGTCCATAATATCCTATTCCATGGGAAAAAAATATCATAGCAGGGATAGTTACTAGTCTGGGTCAAATGGTAGCTGTCAGTTTAAGAAATATCATTGCAAATTGCTTTACAGAAAGGTTCGACCAATGTGCAGTCCTAAACACTATGTATTGTTATAACCGTCTTACCAACACCGCTATAAGATTGGTTTTTCCCATTTTTCGTCATCTTTGCCAGTTTGCTTGCTGTGAGGGTGAAACCTCAGAGTTTTCATTTGGCTTATTACTAGTGATTTGGATTGTTCTTTTATATCATAACATAGTTTGCAATTCTTCTCTTTGGAAATGTTTGCTGATATTCTTTTCCCACTTATATAGCTGGTATTGCCTTTTGTCTATCAAACCCTTATCAGAAATAGTTGCAAAACCTTTTCCTAGTCACTTCATTCTTATTCTAATTGCCTTCATTTTGTTAATCCAAAAACTTTTGAATTTCATGCAATAACAATTATCTCCTGTATCCCAGGTTGGGAGGCCTGGGATCTGCTTCTCTGACTTAATAAATAAATGAATACTGAAGAATTGCCTAGACAGGTTAAGTCATTTGGTCTGAGTCACTTGTCTAGCAGGTGTTTGAGGCAGCTCTTGCATGTCTTCTTGCCTCCAAAGCAGTACTTTACCTGTTATATGCCATGCTGCTCTTAGCCTTTTCTTGTAAACTTTTTGTACTTTAAAAGCTTTTAAAAGGGCTTTATAATGGTGAAATTATTCATATATATATTTAACTGTTGGAAATATACCCCACACAAGATTTTATTGTCACAGAAGTAGTTTCACAAAATAATCAATAATAAATTATAACTATTCTCCACTGTGACCTCATTCAGCTCATTGACAATTTTATAGCAGTGTTTATTTGGAACTAGTTCTCCCATTAGCATCAACGTTGTGTTTTTGCAGAACCAATTAATGACAACAGTGAAAATAGCACTATTTTTTCTTAGGTCAGGAGTGTTAATACATAACCTAAAAAGGTATGCCAAGGGTGCTTTGTAGCCATCTATGCCATGCTTTGTAAACTGTCCCATGGAATTAGGGTTTTAATAAATATGTTTCATATAATGATTAGGATTGATTAAATTGCTTTAAGAGGCAGCGTGATGTAATGGGTAGAGAGAAGATGTGAAAGCCAGGAAGGCCTGGGTTCAAGTCCTGGCTCTGACATACACCAATTGAGTGACTCGGGGCAAGTCACTTGATCTCTGAGGGGCTGAGGCAGGGCAGAGGGCAAGGTGAGAGGAAAACTAGGGCCCGTAGACCAAAACTGGCCTCCTGTCTATTTTTGTTTGGCCTGAGCTAATAAAGTTTTTTACATTATTAAACATTTTTATGAAACAGGCAGGGGACTCCTGCTCTAAGCAGCTTTCTAAGACTCTAAATTACAGACAAGGCGCTGGGTAGAGGGGGTTTCCTCACCTGGAGTTTCCCTTTATTAATGAAATTACTGGTCCTATCCTTCCTGCTCTCCTCCCCACCTGCTGCCAACTCCTGTGCAAGACGCTCAATGGGCTTAAGACTAACTTCATGCCAACAAGAAGAAACAATATATGTTACTCAGTTCAAATGTTTGTTAGATTTATACCTGATCATTTTTTTTCCTCTCTCTTTCTTAGCGCTAGAAATCACAAAGACTATCCTTTCAACATTGAATACTGAGGAGGGTCTGGACTGGCCTTCTTGCTCTGCGCTTCCCATCTGAGTACAAAGACAGCAATCTTGACCTCTAGAAAACTTTCTCTACTACCCCTGTTCTAGAAATGTAACTAGGAGCAGCTTTGATTGGGAAGTATGATGATTTTGAGGGTGGCCAGACTTTTCCTGTAAGTCCCTAGTACTATCTAAGGACTGAAGACAGGGTATTGAGGGATTTTAGGATACTGACCTACAGATCACTAATGCCAGCCTGTGTGCTATGGTGCCTAGCTTTACTTTATCTAGTTAATTCACTATGGAGAAATGCATGACTGTTAATAAAGTGAAATAATGAGGCTGCAATTTTACTGTAGTGGTTTAGTGCCATGTTTATTGGACTTTGATATGTGTATGTATTACAAGTGTTGTTTGCTGGGGAATTTCTGAGCCAAGAGGGAGTATTTTCCAGCCGGATAACTGTAGTGGAGTTTATTTTACCTAGAAGGATGTATTGAGGTCTGGAGGTATTGGGATCCTGAAATTCTAGGGAAAGTGAAGCAGGTACTGCCTCGAATGAATTCGATTCAAGCCCTGCTGCAGCTAAAGACAAGGTTTAATCAAACATGATCAGGTGGGTGAGATTTTTTAAGAATCTGCACTATTGTGACACTTGTATTGACAAGCGGGCCAGACTGAATCTTAAGGAACCTGAGCATTCTAACGGAGGCACGACGGATCTTATATCTAAAAGACTGGGAAGATTTGGATGTGATCTAAGAGTGGCCACTAGGATGTGATCTAATAGTCGGGGGTGACTGGAAGGTCATAGAGAAGGTCTAGGAAAGGCTAGGTGCTCCAGGCTAAAGTCAGGGACCTGAGCCACATGGAAGGAGTCTAGATAGATTTAAGAGGGGGTAGGGGTGATCTATGGGGCCAGGTCTGGACAATGAGGGCCATAATGAAAGGGCAGTTTAAAAGGATCACACTGAAATGAGCCTCAAGTGAATTCCAGGGCCTTGTGGGAGAGTTCAGGCAGGGCCCATACCACATCAGAAGTAGATCCTTTACTTGACTTCATGGTAATTCTGAGTCACTGGATGAAAGTGAGGGAGAGTCTTTTGGAAGAGGGGACAACTACTTCACAGAGACTCCTCAGGCGGCAAGATTTATTACCATTCCCCCTAAATGGCTTTTGAGGAGTTTTTGGCAAGTGGGTCAGAGAATGCTGAGTGGGTAGAAGTAGAGGGAGAATCTCAGTATCAGGTTTATGAAAGAGGCTTATGACTTCCTAGCCAGTAAGATACCAATGACCTGATGCCTGATGTAGAATTGTTGACTGTACAAGAAATGTTCATGTGGTAACCCTGATGTTCCTGGAAATGTTCCTGCTTGTCATCACCACCTCACATCAGATGAAAAATGGGACTTTCTTGGAGATTTCATCAACTCCGTTCATTATCACCACCTTGAATTCAGAGACCCATCATGAATTACAAAAAATTGGAATCACCTGTCACATGAGATTTGTCCTGAAGGAGAGAGGAAAGGCTAAGAATTTCTGGCTTTTTTTCCTCTTCCACAAATGAGATAAAGTAATTTCAGCTGTTTGCATAGGCTAAGATACGAAAAACCTCAATGAAATAATTACTAGCAGAGAAAACTAATTCCTAGTCTAGTCTCTCAGGATTTAATAGGGAAAAGTAAAACATAAAGGGGAGATGAAAATTGGGGAGGAGAACAGTGAGTTAAATTGGGAGTAAATATGGATAGGGCCTCTCATGAAATAGCAGTTCCATCTGGGGAGTGGAGATCCTGGAGAGAAGAGTTTCAGAGAGGCAAGGTCAAGAGGTGGAGTGATCCACTCACTTGGGCTTTGAGGTCCCTAAAATTCTGTCCTGAGATGCCAAAAAGACTGAGGGGTGGGGCGAAAGATGGGGTTCACGATGCAGCACTTTGAACCCCAGAGTTACAGACGAGCATAACCTCAAGAGTGGAAAGACCACACAAAAACCCGGGAGACCCAGGCTGAGGTCAAGCAGGGTAAAAAATCACCATACTCACATGGGGCAGCAGGGGGCAGAGTCTGACCCCCCCCCCCCCCCACCCCTAGCACAAAGCAACCCTTCAGGAACTTAATCCGAAGAGGAGTAAATTAAAGAAAACACTGACCGGTATCACAGTGGTTGGATCAGTCAGTCCACAGTCATTCATTAAACTCCTTCTAGGTGCCAAGCACTGTGTTAAGTGATGACACGAAGACAAAAAACAAAAAATCCAATCCACAAAACTAGTCCCTTCTCTCTTAGAGGAGCTCACAGTGTAACAGTATGCAATAACTCTAAACACACAAGTTATATATATATATATAATATATATAACACAAGTTATATATATAATATAATATATATATATAATAGAAATTGGAGATATTTCAGATAAAAAGCACCAAAGTTAAGGACTGAGTGAGGCTTTTT